>JAIWNF010000013.1:0-600000 GCA_025093555.1 Circinella umbellata | reverse complement strand
ACCGTCTTATCAGGTCTAACAACCATCCGGTTGGCAAATATTAGTTTGTGTGAAAGTATGGATAAATCTTTCGATGAAACCAAGAACAAAGCATTCTGTAAAAATAAAGTACAAGTATGTTTGGATCGTTTACGTGGATATGAAATAGTTGAAGATCAAGCAAGAGATAGCATCTCAAGTCAAGTTAATAATGCTCTTGAAGGAGATAATGAAGTGAAATATATCTTTGATTACCAAACAAGTCATCTTTTTCTGTCTCGCAGCATCACCTCTTGCTTGAATTTATCGGTGATCATTGTAAAGAGCTTCCTGTTATCTTTTTTTCTAGTCGATCAGCAACAGTAAGAATTTGAAATGGATCGATGGCTGTCGCTATATTTTACCATATTCCAAAGTAACAAGGTAAAGGCTGACATTTTGTATATAAAAATAATCAGTTTACATACGTAGTGCTGACAAAATGTACATTTTATTTCATACGTATGTATATTATTAGGTACAAAAAGTTTTATTCCTTTATGTTCATTCAAACATCAATACTTGCAATTAACAATCGTAGCTTCAATGGTATAATAGTGCTAAAAGTTTTCAATTATTATAAATATTATTATACGTTATCGCTTAGATTACAACAAACTATCGGTATCTTAGGCTTCTCAAAGCTATATATCAGGTATCTGGTCTAACAATAGTATTATGTATTCATCGTTCACATCAATTACTGACTTTTTAATAACATTTATATATATAACAATAAAAATATATATCTCGAACGGTTAAGTCGTGATTTAAGTCACCAATAGTTGGCCATAAATTCCCCCTAATTCAAGCACTACAACTTAGGGTTCTATTCTAGGCAGGAAGACGTTTTTTTATATTTTGGTTTATTTTTACTACCGAACGGTCTACCAGGACCGCGTTTCTCTGGCGAAGACATGTCATCGTTATCCATATTATAACAAGAGAGAAAACCTGTGTTGTATAAAAAACAAATTTCAAACAAAACAAAATTGAAAATTCCATACGCGCATAAACGATCTTAGTACCCATAAGCTTAGGTCGCACATAGACTGAAATTGTTGCTTAACTTATAAAATGATTGGCCCCAGGTGCTTTAACACCGCCAGAATTTTAAAAAGTGTCGGTTCTGAAAATTATAAGAAGTCACTTTCGAAACTCTCTCAGTGCTTCCTGTGTGCCTTTTATATATATATATATATACCAAAAAAAAAAAAAACTCTGTTAAACCCTCTTACTATATAACAAAAATATAATGAGTGATGACAGTGAATCATACCTATATCAATTGGAACAAGTAGAACTTGCATTATCCAAAGATCCATATAATGAAGAATTACAAAAATTACAGCACGATCTAAAAGAATTGATTTCATTGACACAACAACTAGAAGATCAACAGCAGCAAAAGAAGTCGACATCACAGAGTCCGAGGACACCCATGTCACCTGTAACTAGTAGTAGTCAATCAAAAGGAGAAAAAAGGTCATTATCAACCGTTACATCGTCACCTACACCTGTTTTAAAAACACATCAATTCTCAGTAGGTCAAGATGTCATGGCACGCTGGTCAGGTGATGGAAAGTTTTATCGTGCAACGATTACAGCGATCGGTGGAGCTGATCAAGTATTTTCAGTTTCGTTTCGAGGATATTCAGATACTGAAATGGTAAAAGCAGAAGATGTCAAAGCATTGGATAACAAGAAACGGCAAGGTATCTTTGAAGATGTAGGTGGTAATAGTGCAATTATTACAGCTGCTGCTTCTACTTCTAAATCTGCAGGACCAACGATTACAGCAGCGGAAACCACAAATCAAACTTCAGAAGAAGATCAACCTCCACCGGCAAAAAAGGGCAGGAAGGAGAAGTTTCAACAAAAGAAAAAAGTATCAGAAGTTGAAGTCAAGAAGAATGCGTGGTTGAATTTTGCATCAGGTGCAGATAATAAAAAGAAAAAGAAGAAAATGTCAGCAGCACCAATTAATAAGAAGAGTATTTTTAAAACTCCAGACAATCCTTCAGGAAAAGGTAAAGATAGAGGAAGATGGGATGGTGGTGTTATTTATCAATAATAGCTAGGACGTTATTGTGTATGCGTGTATATGTAATTAGCTGAAGGGGATTTTCATATTATTACTATGGTGTTTATTAAGGATGTGATAATGGGATATACTATTTTTTTTTGTTACTAAGCAACGGATTTCATATAATATATATATATATTAGTGGGCGTCGTTGGTAGTGGTCGTGGAATGACGTCGTTCCAGCAAAGAGGCAAGCATTTATATAATGAAAATAAAGATGAAGAAGATTGATGTATATTTCGCATAGTAATAATAATATAAATTAATGTTCATATAACACATCTAAATATATATATCACACACACATAATTTTTTTTACTCCACACATTATAATTTTACATGGTCCGTGATATGTTAAAAAACAGAATTCTTGTGCAACTGGCGTAACACTCCCCCAAAAAAGCACTTTTTGTGTTCCACCCCCAATTTGGTTACCGCGACGAACCAAAAAACTGAAAGGAAAAATAAAAAAGTACCGCTTGAAAGCAGCAACCACTCCTCCTTTCCTCTCTTGTTCTGCTTTTTTTCTGAACTCCTTCCGTTGTGTGGGTAGTTGATATATCTCTCTCTTCTTTTTTCCTTTCTCTCGCTTTTTTTCCTTTATTTCTTAATTTTTTCAATATAAATTATAAACAACTAGCACAAAAAAAAAACTTTCCCCTTCTATTATTTTTCTCTTTCTATTTTCAAACCAACTTTTTTGAGTTTTTCTTTATGTTGCCACAGTTTGGTTATATCGTTGCTCAGGCTGGTGCTGATGCGCGATTGCCTGCACCTGCGGGACCGCCATCGGGATTACCTCCACCACCACAACACAATTCGACTAGTAACCCCATTTCAAATCAGTATCGTCATGACACTTCCTCTGGTACACCACCTCGCGATCGTCCATACTTTCCACGTCACTCTTCGCCAGCACCACACCCACCACCAACGCCTTCGTCTTCTTCAAGTTCTTCTTCTATGCCGCCTCCTCCGCCTGTGCTACCTCCTCCTATTCCGTTCATGTATGCTAGTCCAGACTATAACTATCAAAATCCTTATTATCCTAGTCATCCTGCTGTTGTTCCACATACTCAACCTCCACCTTCAACACAACAGCAGCAACAACAAATCCAAGCACAACCTCCTCCTCCTCCACAAACAATCCAACATCAGCAACAACCTCCACCCACCCCATCAACAACTTCATTTCGTCCATTGCCGCCTAAATGGCGTGACGAGCCACAACAGTTGACACAACATCACGCGCCTCCAGCAACTGTAGTAGCAACGACATCACCGTTCATATCTCAGCAACGACCGGAAACCCCACCAGCAACATCATCGGTATGGCATGCCCCAACACCTCCACCTCAACAACAGCAAAAACAATCAACACAGCAAAAACAATCATCATCTACTTCTTCTTCAGCTGCAGCATCATCATTTCGTCCTGCTAGTAGTCATGATCTTAATTATGATTATGATCCATACCATTCACAATATGAATCGCAATGGGATCAAGGTAATTAAACAACAGAAGATAAAAATAAAACGAGTGAAAAAAAGAAGGGAAATTGATATAAAGTTTCATAATTATATGTATTTTTTGGGGGAATTAAAATAAATTTTCCATGATAATAATTATTATATCTTAAATATTATCAACAGATGACCAGGGCGGCAAGTCGTCGGAAACGCATCAAAACAAAAAAATGCGTAGCTTGCGCGAATGTAATGACCTGCTGACTACAATGAATAACGAGTTTCTCGAGCATAGTACTGTGTAAGTAAATTAAAAGAAGTGATTATTTTAATTTTCTTCCTTCAATTCAATTCAGTTCAATTCTTTCTTTTACTTTATATATATATATCTATTCATAACTCCCCCCCAAAAAAAAAAGAAAGAACTTATTTTTCTCCCCCTTGTTTCCAAACCAAATCAAAAAAGAGGGAAAAAAAATATTAATGATCTTTATAGTATCTATCATAATAAATTACAATCTTTACAGGAAGAATTACGCAGCATACAAGAAGGTAAATAAAAAGCAAAGGCTCTTATTTATATTTATATATAATCAAATTTAAAGTTGAAAGTTATATGTATGTTAAAAAAAACTTGTTTGGTTATACAGGGACCCACGAGGCGTTTATGGAAGAAATAGCGGACTTAGAAAAGCAGCGTGAAGAGGCGATCTTCAATGCCCAGTGTTTGATGGAGTATCACGTGTCGGGACTTAAACGACGTTATGAAACCGACGTGAATGCGGCTGAGCAGGATTATGAATTAGAACGCCAAAATCTTCATGATACAATTGTTGCTGCCATTATAGATCGACGGCAACAAGTGAAAGAAGATCGTGATAATGGTTCCGATATTAAGGACTTATTTAGGGATGCTTATCATCGTGTAAATAATTCAAAACGTAATTTACGAAAACGTCATCATTTTGATCATCGTTCCACCAACGCCTCACCTTCACGGCATGAAAACACTCGAAGAAGACAAAGTAAATTTCTTTCTATTTATATATAATTATCATACAGATACATACACACATATTCTTATGCAAAAAGCTAATCGTATGATTATTATGACAGATCGACCAAGTAACATGTATAGTATAAATGGACCAATATCGCAAAGAGAAGAAGATGATCTTGATCAAGAATTTGCTGTCATGAAGGGATTGAAACGACAAACTGCTGCAGCGTAACAATAATTAATTATTAAACTCTTAATCACATGGGATAGAAATTGACTTCTAAGATATTCACACAGATACATTTTTATCTTCACAAAGAAACAAATGTAAATATTAAAAATAGGAATGTATATGTTGTGCGAAAATCAAGGTTATTTATTTATTCTTTTCCTTTAATTCTTTCTTTCATGTCGTTCAAATTAATCGCTATAATTATTATTAAAAAAAAAAAGAAAAAAAAAAGTCATTGATTACGGACATATATAAGAACTAATTATGTATATGTGCGTGCTTTTTATGCTGTGTTGTTATGTTTAAAAAAAGCGAAGCTTTTTTGTTTAAAATAACAGCAGCAACGAAGAAAGATATAGGGTTTTGGGAATAAGGGAACTAGAGAATAATATATAATAGGTTAATATGTGCAAATTGGAGGTGGTATACCTTGTTTGTTGTTATTGTCATTGTGCAAGAGAAGTTATAATGAGATTTGAATGGGTAATGTGAGAAATACTTTAGCAAAATATAAGTTTTTTGTTGCTTTCTACAGAGAAGCAGTCCAAATACTTGACCCTCCTGAAGAAGATGTAGATGAAAAGCATGGGAATAATAATAATGAGGCACGTTGTGATGGAGGAGATGCCGAATAAGATGCGTTTGTTGTATGAGGATGAGAAGTAGAAGAGGAAGATGGTTGATCTTGTTGTGTTGAAGAAGAAGATGCTAATGAAATTGGAGGATATGGTAATGGTGATGGAGGAGAAGACAGATCATCAGTCAATAAACCTGGAGGTAGCAAACTTTCTGCATCATTTGGTAATAATGAATCATCATTTTCTTGTTGACGTCGTTGTTGCAGTAGCATAGATGATGACCTCTGTCGTGATTTTTCTTGCTGCTGTAGGAGTTCTTGATACTGTTGTCTTTGTTGTTCTTGATGTTGAAGATGTTGTAGTAATAACGAGCAACTGCGCGCTCGAGGAACAGTAGACGATACAACATCTGCCATTATCTCTGTTTCTGGTATTACTGATGGCTCAATTGGTGCTGGGGTTATTTTTGTTGTAGAGGAGGAGTCTGTTCTTAACTGTTGTTTTTGCTGCGCTTTTTCTTCTGATAAAATGGGAGATGGTGGCGCAACAACACTAGCAGAAGAAAGGTTACGTGTTGTGGAAGTTGAACTGCTACTTGTGATAACAGATACTGGATCATTATTATTGTGATGCCGAAATGTACAGCGAGCACCATAAGGACAAGTTCCAGTCTGACAGTAGGTTCGACATATTTGTGTTTTGTATTTTGGATGTCTTTCCACATCACGTAAATCATCGAGACCATGTGCATACTGGCATTTGTTACCATATCTAATTTAGTTTTAAGAGAAGCAAAATAATTTTATATACATAAAAGTTAGACAGTGACTTTGTTATAAAATAAGCATCAGCAGTGTAATGTACACAAGTATATGGAAAAAGGAAATTAACCTGCAATGATCTAGTTCCTCCCAATTTCGGCACAGTTCGGTCTTGTATAAACGTTGATTTTTATCTGCATTCGTTGATGAAGAAATCATAGCAGCTGGCTGTGTAGCGACTGTTGTCGTTGTATCAGAGATTTCAACACCAACATGTGATCCAGAAAGTTCGGAATGGCGCCGATGATCAGTCGTTGTTTTTTTATTTTCACTGTTGTTGTTATTTCCATTATTGTTCTTTTTGCGATTAGGTGACGCTACTGATGATAAAGAGAGTGATCTCATTCGTCTCGAATTGTCATCTTCTTTGGTGGGTTGCTTGCCTTGATGTTGTGGAATGTTTTTATAATTAAATGATGATGATTCTTTTTCTTTTAACAAATAAAGAAATAAGTGTTTTTTATTTTAGCCTTTTTTGATGAACAAAAAAATTGTACTACCTTTACTTCTTCTTGATCGTTTTCTGGCACTGCGACGATGATGGTGATGATGATGATGCTGCGGAGGCAGTCGGGATTGACCACTTTCGGAACGAGAGTCCCCGGATGGCTCCTGTTGCATTAAAGATATTTTATTTATTTATTTATTGTATTATTTTCAAGGTTCGAACCAAAAGAAAAAAGTTAAAAACAAAAACAAAAAAAAAAAAGAAGAAAAAAGAGGAAAAAGAAAAAAAGTTGACAATTGACTTTTTAACAAAAGGAACAAAAAAGAGAAGAAAAGCAAAGACACGTGAAAAGTGTATGGGCTTGCTTTTTTTTTAATGTACATCACTCACCAAAAGTTGGGACCCCTTTTTGGTCTGTGCGTGGCCCAAACAATTGGCCTTTTTTTTCGGGATTTAGACTTTTAGTTGCTCTTTTTGAAGACATGATTTGCTTTATCTTCTTTTTATTTAATGTCAGCGAAAAAACAAAGTTCTAATAATGCTATAATATAATAATTGATCTCTAAGAGAGGTAGGGTAGGGTCGGGAAATCATATTTCGTATATTTTATTTTCATTAACTATTCAATTCAAATGTCGAAATAAATTCTAACAGAATTGGTTGGGACACTCAAATAAAAAATATGAAATATGAATTGCTAATCCGGAGAACAAAATATATAAGAAATTCAATGTTTTTTTTTTAATCCTGAACCATATTATGTATGGTCAGCTGCATCGTAGAAAACATCATCATTTGAATCGTCGTCAAGAAGAGCGCCACTGGTGATGAGGGTGTTGGTAAAATCAAAGGAAGACGAATGCTCTCGACGGTAATGATTCTCAAAGGTGGATGAGGATGACCAATTTCCCATCGTAACAATATCCTCTTTGGGAATACCCGATTGAAGAGCCAAGGAAGAGGCAATAGAACATAGGGAAACTCGTTTTTCATCAGTGGACCGTTTGATTAGTTTTTGAATCCAAGAGTGAATCGTTCGGGTACTTAACAATTTTGTTTGGTTGCAACGAGTTGACAAAGAGTAGTAGCTTGACAATGAGGACGTCGTTTGTGGAACAAAGTAAAGGTACGCACCAGACAAAGACTGACGATTGTATGAGCCTTGACCTGAATGGACTTCTTGTTGATGTGATGCCATTTACGTTTTCCTTGGGAGAGTGAACTTCAAAAGAAAGACTAGAAAGTTCAGACACTGACACTGATGCAAGAGGAATACATTGTAAATCAGATGGCCGAAGAAAGCAGGTAACAACAAGTAGAAAGGCGAGTTTGCTTTGTAATGTAGCAAGTGTAATAGTACTATGATCTAAAGAATGTAGATAGTCGATAGTAGGTTGAAGGGCAATAGTAGGTCGATGTAAGCGAACAGGTGGTGTATGATGAAGAAGCGTAATGATAAAAAAAAGTTGAGACACTCATCATCTTGTATACTGCTTGGGTTGTAATGTGGGTTGGTGGCTGCAGAGCGCATAAGCTGTAACGTCGAAATAGCATAAGAACAAGTAGTGTAGATATCATTTAAAAAATTAATAAGATGAGCTGGAGTAAAATTTTGGGGTGAAATTTGTTGCCCAATGCACCAGTTTATAAATAAGAGCTGGCCTGGTCGAATTATCTTGTAGCCGATGGTTGATAAAAATGGATTGAGCATTTTCATTTAAATATGATTGTTGATATTAGGAACGGATAAGCTCCAGGCGGCGAGCTTCCAAGTATTATTGGTCATAGGCCAAATTGCTGTTCGTGATGGGAGGACAATGGTTGATGAGTCGAGCATGAGAGGTGAATGGATACTCAATGGTTGAAGTGTGGGAAACCAAAGTGCACTGGGTCATCAAGGCGTGATCATTGTAACTTGTGGTAGTTTCTTGTGAATAATCTTCTAAAGACAACGGCTGATGAGGTTCCAAGGAGGGTTGAGATATGGATACTAAAATTAAGTCCAAGGGATAGTGAAGGCGTCAGTGAACAAGTTCCCTGGGTCTGGTAGCCAAGACACGTATTTTGGAAGTTGCTTCGTAATCCGATCTACAAAAAGATCGACGTCGTTTGGACCCAGATGATGTTGAAGAGCTTCAAAGATCGAACGAGCGATCATCCAATTGTTTTTCTTACATGGTCGGTGAGATTTGAAGTCGGCGATGGTGTTGTTGATCCCAGAAATATGGGTGGATTGAATAGTAATTCCCCGTTTGAGGCACCATTTCCACAATTGCGTTGTTAAGCTCATTAGTGGAAGGGATCGGGTTCCACCTTGCTTGTTCATATAAGCCATTGAGGTCGTATTGTCGGTACGAATAAGAATGGGCTTGTTCTTGAGATGAGGAACTGCCTTCAGAGCTAGAAAAGCGGGATTGAGTTCGCGCCAATTGATAAATATTTGGGCCTCTTGGTGAGACTAATGGCCGAAGGCTGTTTGTTGTTTGTTGTTGAGAAGAGATAAATTACAACCCCATCCACTGTTGCTGGCATCGACGTAAACAGTCTGTTGAGGTGTTTGTGGTAGAATACTGTTTCCGTTCCTATGAATGCGATTGTTTTTCCACCATATAAGTTTCTGAATACACTCTGCTGGTAGCGGTTGTGGTTTGTCCTAATCTGCTGATGACCATACCGTCTTATTTTTCATCCTCTGTAGGTGTTGTGTTTATAATCGAGCCGGTATCAAGGCGAAGTTGCTGATTGAATTTGCATGGTAAGTCTGTGAATTGTACGTGGTGATTATATTGGTTTGTTGAGGATTTGTTGTATACTGCGGCGTAAGTCTCGTAATTTTTTCCTTGGTAATTGAGCTATCATTTGGTAGTATCCGATAAGAAGCCGACTGCTCGAGTGATTGTTGAAGCTTCAGAATCTACTCGGCATAATTGATGATCCATTCTAATGATTCGAGTTTCTTGACAACCAGTTGGGTATGCTGAGTAGCTTGAGCTTGTGAGTCGGCAATAATGATTCAATCGTCGAGATATGCACTGAGACGAATTTCTTGAGTACGAGCCCATTCCAGAAATGGTTTTGTGAGCTTGGTGAATAACCAAGGGACCAATGACAGGCCAAATGGAGTTGTGCAAAACTGGTTTGTTTTGCCTTTCCAGTTGAAACGGAGATAACGGCGTGAGTCCTGATGCACTGGAATATGAAAGAAGGCACCTGACAGGTCGATGGCTGTTAAATAATTGTTCCTTTTGATTTGTTTTATGACTTCTTGTAATGTTTCCAATTTGAAGTGCCTGAATATGATCTTGAGTTTTTTGAGATTGAAAACGGGACGAGAACCAGCGTTTTTTTTCGTGATTACAAACATGCTGCTGTAAAACCCTGGTGTTGTCTCACTCAGTATTATTCTCAGTGGACCACACTTTCTATTGACGAATGGCTTCTCAAAACACTTCGTTTCGGATTCAAAATTCTATTCGTTTCACTGCCTCTACTTCTCATACTCCCTCAATCAACCATTCCGTACAATCACCAACAAGACCACCTTTTGGATCAAGAAATTTCACCTATTAACCAGAGGTGGGATCGAACAAATTATTCCGACAACCCCCGACGATTAAGGGCAAGTTTATTGTCGGTTGTTATTGTTGTTGCGAAGGGGGTTGTTGGTAGCTTTGCCTTTGTTACTGTTGCTGTTGATGTTGCAGTTGTGGCGCTGATTGTTGTGTTATCATGAGCTGTTATTGTCGTTGCTACTGCTGTTGTTGTGGTAGTGGTCCTGTTATTACATTATTGTCATTTGTGTTGTTGTTGGAAGCCTGTCGTATTTTTTTTAAAACAAATAGAAGGGATTCAACCTATGAAACCAACAAGAAAGTGTATGATGCTGGTTTGGATTTTCTTATCCTTCCTGAGTCAAATTATTTTCTCGTTGTTGTTGTTCTTCTATAAGAAGACGACCATAATCAGCCACCAGATCTATTTGAATTTTACTTCATTTTCTCGTTCTAATCATTTTTTCTAAAAATAATGGCAATATACGTACATGGGGTATCATATCAATAATACATTATCTGGTTAACAGTAGATGATACAATATATATACTTTGACTCTTTTACACTCCTATCACTCCTCGTCTATATCTTCTTTTTTTTCATGCACAGATTATTATTACGTATTACATTTATAAAATCGTGATATTCGATCTAGCTGTTCATCTAGTTTGAAAAAGAATAACCGTTCATCGTTTGAAGCATGACTGATGGTATCATAAAACGCCCCAAGATCTTCGTACGTAGAGGCATATTAATGTAATTATTGTTGTCAGAGTAATGTTAATATAAGAGTGTATCATAGAAACCTATTGCCTATATATATTAATAAAATTCTCAGGTATACCTAATCGATCATGTTCATCGAGTTGAGAACGTTCCTGTTCAATAGTATTTGTTAATGCACGACTAACAGCTATTTCTGATAAACGATTAGAAGAATGATGTAAATATCGTGAACTTATAGAACTTTTAATAAAAGAAGATGGTGATTGATACAATGATTGTTCATCATTTAATTGATTGTTTTGATTACCGCTATCAAGTTTTACAGTAGAAGAGGAAAAACGTTTCTATATAAAAGAAACAATAACAAATTCAATCATACCACCATTAAAGGTATATAGATTTTTTATTATTATTGTACCCTTTGAATTATTTCTAGTATTCCACAAAGACCTTTATAATCAATATAGGCTATACGCCATTCTGGAATATTGACTTTTTCCAGATAAGTTGCAAATAGCATTTGACAAATAAGAGACCGAGTACAAAATTAAAAACATTATTCATTATTACTTGAAAAAAAAATCTTATTTCATAGAAAAAGCAAACATAACACTTTCTTTTAAAACCGGGAAAAACAATAACTAACATCCTTTAAAAAACAGTTCAATAACAATCGCAAAAATTCGGATCCGGTAAATTTAATTTCCAATAGAATTTCAGGAACGTCAAAAAAAATAGTTAAGTTACAAACAAAATGTAATAGAAAAAAAAGGAGATATAAGAAGGAAAGAGATAATAAAGCGCTAACTAAAGAAGTAAAAAGAGAGGAGATTATGAATAAGGATATATATCTGAATACGTTTGACGAATACATGTGTGTGTTTTATATATACAGCGAAAGTGACTAAGAATTAAGGAATTTTTCTTTACAAAGTTGTATCATCAGAATGTGTAGAAGAACAAGTGGATGGAGAAGGAGAAAGTTCGGGAACAACCAAAGTAGACATGTTTGTGGTATCATAATAAAGTTGTTCTTGTGGATTTAAAATAATAGAAGCGTCAAAGTTTAATTCTCGAAAGAAACTTGCAATATCATCTGAATCAATATATAAATTCCAAGGGATTTGCTACGGACACCCCACTTTTATATTTTTTCAAAGATACATACCAATCTGATATAATTACGTCGTACGTATCCAGCCATTTATACACTATATATACAGCTATTATTGTTATATAACTTAAAAATGTTTATGAAACTTATATTACCAGTTCAACTTTTTATCAATAACGTTCAATATTTATTATCTTTTCTCACTATAGCGTTATCTACACAGGTGAGAGCTGTAGTCCACATGAAGACAAGACAAACAAGGATTAATGTATACATATAATGATATATTATATGAGCGGCTAAATAAGCGCTTTTGATGCTGATAATGCTGGTACTATAGTTTACATGGTCTAAGTACTTGTTTGACAACTTTTACTTGTGGGTTGTCCGTAGCAACTCCCTTATCTTTGTGTGTCTGTGTGTGATTTAAATAATTGCCATAACGCATGACAGAGAATAATTATTGCGAAAAAAAATGTTACAATCAGAAGGTGTACTTTTTAAAATTCCGCAATTCCAATATCTCAAAGTATTTTTTCAAAACCTAATAAGAGTTATTCGAAAGAGGTGTTACGTATTTATCTTTTATATAATGAAAAATAGTGGTGTATACTTTTTGTGATATAAAAAAAACATAGACCAAATCAATTCATAACAAAGACATTATAGTATCAGTTATTTTTATACCAAATGTAAAATCATACATTGTAGAACTGTATATTCTAGTACGTACATAACTTTCATATTTAATGAAATATTATGGTTACGTAAAATATTGCCAATTTTTATGGTGATCTAGTCCTTATTTTACAGTTATATTCACTATTACAGAGTCTTGGCTATTATTAATATTTATGATTACTTTTTAATTCAAAATTTTGACATAATATAGGTTATTCAGTTTTTATCATTTTGTTTTATTATATTACATTCCTATTTATTTTGTACTTTATAAATTTCTATGACACCTATATGTACCAACTACCTCAAACTTCTAGAATAAGATGTCTCTGTGAAGGTATCTTCATGTAGTTTTATAATCGACAGCGAGGTCAAAAAAATTCCATCCAACTTTATGATAACCTCTCGTAGCAGGTTGTTCCATATCTCGTGTTCTGGATGAATTATATATTACTTTTTCTTTTCGTCGTCAAACTCGGTAGCTACACTACCACTTTCTGGCGCTGATATGGATCTGCTACAGAATTTCTGTGGAAAAAAAGTAATTTTATAGATAGTAAGGGATAGTTTAAGGTACTTTTTTGCTATTCATACAGTACCTCTGTGTGTCATTTAAAAAGTACACCTTTTTAAGATATGACTTGTATTTAAGGATTACGTTGATACACAAACTACTATAAAAGGAAATATATGCTTTGAAAAAGAATACTATTTCCCGTATTGTTGTGGTTGCAGACCCATATACGAAATCGTGATCACATTTTCTTCACTATCCACAAGTGTCGAAGTGAGACTGCCACCCTTCGAACTGTATATAGTTGAGCTGTTGTTGCTACTATCATCTGACGACAACTACAAATCTTCGTCACCAAAAATAGTATAACAAGACGTGGTTGATCTTGAAGATATCGATCAATACAAGGATCCTCCTCCTCCTGGTCGATTTCCATTTCCTGAACATTATTGTACGTAATAAGACATGTTAGAAAAAAGCGAGGTTCGTAAAAGAGAAAAGTTGATTTATATAAAAACTTTTTTTTTGGATAAACACGCGATTTATGCACATAATATACGTATGGTCACGGGGGTTATCTCTCTCATATACAAAAAAAAACAAGATAGAATCCCAACATTGTAATAATAGTAATAATAACATATATATGATGAATGTGGAGAGTAATTATTTTCAGAAAGGATTATTAATCAGAAATAGTTTCATGCATGCTACAGTACGTAGTTTAAAATTTATGTTTATTAAGATGGAAGACTAAGGGACCGTCGCCTATAGATTTGTGGTCGCTTCCTTGCGGTTCGTTAGAATTAAGAGTAAGTGTATATATACATATAAGATAGGAGTAGAAGATAAAACTGAAAAAACCCAGTATGGGAAAAAGTTAAATTGATGGGAGAAAAAGTTTTGGTGGGACTAGAAGGATAAAAAAACAGAAGTTGCTAATGCAGAAGCAGAAAGAATGCTGTTAGAGATAGGAGGAGAGTTAAAAACATTCATAGCGTCCTCTGGTGCTGGTTCGTCTGTGTCAAAATCATTATTTAGACGTCTTAAGTAGTCAATTTCTCGAAGTACACGTATGAGGGCTGGCCTGACCGTCTGCCAGACCAACTTCAGACCTTGGGAGGTGGTTGAGTATATAGTCGAGTGGTTGTTGTTCATGCCTTAATAAAGGGATATCTCCGAAAGTACCCTTGAGATCTTCAAGAACGGTGACTAGTAGTGGACAAGAACCATAATGCTCTCGGTTGACAGTAATTACACCACACCGGCAGTCCTTGAGTGGGTAGGATGGTAGTCAGTGCATTCGCAATTTACTGTAATCAACCGGTGACGGTCACGGGGAAAAGCTGGCAGGTACAAAATCAGGTCAATCGTTCATTTTTGACGCATACATCGTATTGGTTTCCTTTCTTCGCGTATGCCTGGAATTCTTCATCTCGTTTTTGATTAATTGTTTTATTAAGTGGGTTGTTATTGCTTTTCAGCTTTTTGTAAAGTTGATAAAATGGGTTGTTCGACGTAAGATGTTTCCATTGTTTATCACAATTTTTGCCTTGAAGAAAGGACAATTCGATGGAGCGCGCCATAGTGCTAAGTGGTAAATCTTGAAGTCATATAACGAATTTCAACTGTAAAATGCGCGTCCTTGTTTGCATAGATGGTAAGTCTACTAAAGCCAGAGAAACAATTGTTGGAAAGGGTGTGTAGCGATTACAATTACGAGCCATTTTGACACAGCTTTTTTGTGCATGCTACAGTACTAATCATGTTTATCTCGTAATGATATTTATACATAAAAAAAGAAAGAATGTAATGGTTAAGAAAATTATTAAAAATTAAAGTTTCTTTTATTGTTGTTGTTTTGATCGTCTTTCAGCGAGATACTGCTGAACCATTTTAATACGAGAAACCTCTTGCGCTGCTTCACATTTTCCACGGAGAATCTCTGTACGCATAGGTTAAATGAATGCGATATAACTCTTGACATTCTTCTTCTGAGTGCCCTACGCGTAATTCAATCACTTACCAAGAAGGTTGTGGATGCAAGGAATACATTTTTGCCAATTGTCGTCGTTTCGATAATTCCCATGTACTACGTAATTTTGGTTTTAATAGAGCATAGTCGGCATATGAGAAACAAGAAATGATAAAAAACGTTAACTTTGTGCAAAATAGACGTGATAATGTTGATAACATGCAGAGGATGTATGCCTGTTTTTTAGTTTTCTTGTAATATAGTCCCATGTAGAATGGGGGTATTTCTGCTTTTTTGAGCGACCAGTGTTTCATTATCCTCCTTTGTCCAATAGAGCATGATGTTGAAAGAAAGAAAAAGTCATCGAGACTAAGAACTGTCCTGATAGGTATACAAATTTATGTTCCCTTCTCCTACAGATATTAGCATGTAACATTTGTATATACACTAAAAAATTCTCACAGGAGGATCTATTACAGCTATATTTGTAGTTTAACTAGGTAGCTAAAATACGTAATATTTATATATTCGCATACCTATCTTTGATAATTTTAGAAGAGTCATCATATGTGGATAAGAATTACTTTAACGTACGTACAAAGTTCTATTATTTTATGACAGTAGAAGAGCTATAGTCATATGTCTGCTTTCTTTTCAATTGAATAGAACGTGGGATTTATTCAATAGTTATTTGTACATTCATTTCACGCAGCAAGTTGTAGATCATCCGAGATTTTTTTTGAAGTTCAACAACCAAAACCTCAGCTACGTTTATTATTATTACTATATTCATATACAAATATACATTAATGTTTGCTCTCTTTACTTAAAAAAAAATCCATCAATGTAAACTTCTATACAGTTACTTGACCGTGATCTCAATGGAGGGCGCAACATTGGTCGAATATTGCTTGCCTATGTTCAGTTCAATGGAGACATTGATTCAAGACCTGCTGCCTTGAGTCGTGGCAACAATCGAGCTCCTATGATGATTTTGATGAAGAAGAAGAGAACCCCAATGGGGTCATGGAGTAGAGGGAGGAATACTTTAACATGAAACTAGCTGAGGGGTAGTAAGTATATTTATATCTGATATATTTTTCTGTGCACAATACAAAAATTTACTAACTTGACTATTTTATATTAATTATTATTTTTCCCTACCACTTTACTTTTATTCCCTTACCATTTATGTAAATTTATTGTTAAATAAAGAACCCCCCAGAAATGTATGCGTACATATATGTCTTTTATATTAAAACAAACAAATTCACAAGGAGAACATTTTAACAAACAATTTATTCACTAATCACAAAATAAAACAAAAAAATAATGAGTTGTTTTTTTTCCCTTGTCGGTCTTTTATCTTTTATTACAACTATTAAAAAAAGGCAAAGAAAAATGAAACTATTCTTATTTACCAATCTTATAATAACAACGCTAATACAATTAACAGTTGTAAAAGGAAGCGAGGGGGGAAATGGTGACAGTAAACTCAAATCCGAATATGGTGTCACTTTTACAGATTCTTGCGATTGCGGATACCTTGATCACGATGACACTGATCTCAGTAAAAGCGACAATGTATGGAGTGACATGTGGCACGTGGATTTCAGACCATGGCATAATACCAAGAAATTCAATGACATTTGGGTCGCCAAATATAACATTGAAGCAAAGTATGAAAATACTTTGAACCGCACTTTTACTAGTGAAAACGTCTGGTTAAACCCTTCGGATGAGGGGGGCTTACAATTAGCTGTCACTGTCAGCAAGGACGTTAATAATAAGACTATCATGCGATGTGCTGGTTTTGGTACTCAACGCAATGACTATCTGTATGGCTCGTTCCGAAGTTATATCAAAACCCCCAAAATCCCCGGTACCGTGGCTGCGATGTATATATATAATACACAGGAAGAAATTGATATCGAAATATTGGGTTCCGTTTCACCTCCACAATCATATTTTGCTATCCATCCGGGGCTTTTAGAGAATGGTCGAGCAAGTCATTTGACCCATGACAATCACCATTTGGAATTTGATCCCACTGTGGAATTTCACGAGTTTCGATTTGACTGGTCGCCTAATTTATGTATATTTTATGTTGATGGAGTTGAAGCGCGACGTATGACAACAAATATTCCTAGTTTACCTGGTAGACTCATGTTTAACCATTGGTCGGATGGAAACCCAAATTTCAGCCAAGGACCACCCGAGCAAGACGCTATTTTTGAAGTTCTAAACATTACTGCGTTTTTTAATTCAAGTATGACGGACCCTGAAACTGGTTTTAATACAACCGCTCCCGCAAAATGTTCAAAGACTCAGCAGCCCTGCAATATCCGGGGTATGTTATACATATTAGTTATATTGTTATTTTTCTTATGAGAAGGGGTGGATGGGTTGTCATAATCAATAATTACAATGAAAGAAAAATGGAAAAAATTATAATTCACTTTGATGATCCAAATAAAAATTTTATTTACATTTTTTTATGTGGAAATCATTTTTAGGTATAATGGATTATCTCCAAGCAATGCCGCCGGAATCCGCAAGTCAAGAAGTTGACTTACCACCCGAAGCAACCCGAATACCGACATCGGAAACGAAGAAAACAGCGATTACTAGCGATGGTACTACTTTATTAGGAGGTCGACAACGATATGGTCTTAGGTTCATCCTCTATACGATAAATCTGTGCTCGTTGGTGGTGCTTAAAATAAATTATTGTAATGATCGTGGTATATAAGTTGTAGCATAATCGAAAAATAAACATGTGCTTTTTTTCTCCTCTATGTTTGTCTCCCTTTTCCCTTGCCTTTGGAATCATGATGGAACGTGGGTGGTGGTAATGGTGCCGGTGATGCATGAGCTACAAGCATACGTAGCCGTCCCAAAGCAGTCGATGTAGCTGATAAAGATGCTGTTGTTGAAGAAGAAGATGATGATGTTGAAGATGATGATGATGTTGTCGAAATATTGGTATCGTCACTATTCAACCAAGCAAGAAAATCCGAGTTCAATAATGCTTCAGCATACATCGTGTCACCATCGTCATGTTCAAGTTCTTTAGATCGACAAGGACTCTCCTGGAAGTGATCTGTATCAAGTTCGTTTTCATAGTAACGCGGCAACAAAACATCAATCACTGAGTCACTCCGTTGCCATGACGATGACGATGAACCACTTTTTGGAAATCTCAGCATAGTAATGAAATAATAAATTGGACTTGTTGTGATTTTTTTAGTGTGTGAATATGTTAAAAGAATAGGAAGGAAAAGAGAAACAGAAAAAAAATCACAATTTGTAAAGAACGAATGAACTTTAGAAAAAGCAGCTGATTAAGTGTTAAAAAGAACTGAGTTTATTTTAGATTACTATTATTCATAAATTTATGACAAACTAGGCATATGAAAATTTATTTTTTCTTCTCATCCGTGGATAAACGAAGACGATCAACTCTGTAAGCTAAATCATCACGGACCGCTGCATCCGATTCGGAAGTACTTGATGATGAACAAGAAGATGAGCTTGAAGAATCGGATGAAATACTTGAATCACTAATATATCCATCTTCATTTTTCTCGCCTCCTTGTTTTTTAACTTGTCGTTGTTTTCTTTTGGCTTTACGCTTTTCTTTACGTGCAGCTTTTTTAGCAGCTCGCTTTTCTCGTTTATGCTGCCGTCGTAACTGATGCATTTCTTTTTTAACTTGGTGTTGTTTTTGTTTTAATTCTCGGTGATCTTGAAGAATAGCTTCTCGTCTAGTAACATAGAGATCGGGATCGAAGTTAGATGAACAAGAAGGTCGATTGATGTTATTGTTATTGCGATGATGGGGATGGGGATGGGGATGTCGATGATGACGGTGATGATCATCATTACTATTACCCCAATGTGGTGGCATGGGTCGTATAGGTGGAATTGGGAAAGATGTTGGTATTGGTGGCGGTGGTGGAGGAGGAGGTGGTGGAGGTGGCGGCCCATGGTGCATATGATGGTGAAAAGCTGGTGAATAATATCGATGATGATGATGAGCTGCAGAAGGATTATAAGGCATATTCCAACCTAATGAAGTTCCTAAAGATGAACCGACAGATTTCAGTACACGTGCCCATATTGGGCCAGTACATTGTGGTGGAGGAGGGTATAAGGATGACTCCATATATCCTCGAGGCACTGGTAATGGTGGTGGAGGCATTGACATTCTTGAATGATGGTGGCGTTGATGTTGTTGCTGATCCCAAAACAATTGATCTTCATAGCTTGGTGGGTCTCGGTCATCTTCATCCCCATAATTATCTTCGGGTGGAGGTGCAATCCAATCGTCTTTTCTTTTTTCTTCTGAAAATGAAGCGGCGTCAGGTGCTGTTGGAGGTGGATACAAATTATCAGTAGGATAATTGGATAAATTTTGAGATGGTCGTGATGATGATGTAACGCTTTGTGAACGCCTTAATTGTGCTTGTGCTATATTCCTGGAAGTATCAGAAGTACATGGAGAATCTGACGGTGAAATAGTTGAAGGTACCAAAGTGGCCAGCCATGATTCCAAAGGGTCCAGATCGATTTTAGTATTTGTGGAGATCGTACTAGTTATTGTACTCGCCACCTGGCTGATTACTCGCATGACCTCTGTATTTTGTTGAATAACGTCTCTGTACTGGTCCATAAGTTTTCCCAGTTGCTCAAACGTGTCAGTAAAGCTAACACCAGGAAGGGCTTCATTTTCTGTATATGCTGTTGGTACTGATGCCCGTGCAGATGTTGATGCCGAAGCTACTGGAATATTTGTAGTGGTATTGGGCTCAGAAGTAGTAGTATCATTGTTATTGTTATTTATAGTAGCAAATGGCGTTGAAGATCGAGAAGAAGGTGCGATAATATCTTTCATCATATCATCGAAAAGATTCACTTTGTTATCATGGTAAATAGATTGTTGTTGTTGTGAATCATTTTCTTCGGGAGTAAAAACCCAAGCCATAGAATTATTATCTTGTTGGTTTCGTCGTCCATATAGTCGAATATTGGTTGAAGCTTCTGGTTGTCGAAGCAATTCTGCAAGTTCCATATCGCTCGATAAAGTGATCACATCGTGATCACTATCACAATAATATAATACGAGTTCATTTGAATTTTCGATTTGAAAAGAGGATTGTAATACTGCACATAAAGTGTGCCATGAGGTGAATTTTTGTGGCAAAGAGAATTTTCTCGTTTCATCCCCAATAGTGACCTTGAAGTTATATTTTGACGCAGCCATTACGTTTATTTAATTAAAAATGAAGGGCGAGAAAGAAAAAAGAAGGAAAAGTATAAAGAAGAGGACAAAGAAGATTTTGTAATAAAAGTTAAAGAAAAAAAAAGTTGAGTAAAAAAAAGGCTCTTTATTGTTTATTGTTCTTTTTATATAAAAACAGTAAGCCATTCTTGGCATGATTACCCTTTGGGGTCATTTTTCGCCAAGCCTAAACCTGTTTTATTCTTCAATCCGATTTACTTAAATAATTCAAATCTTACACTCTTCTTTTTATTTTTCGTTTTTCGTTTTTATATTTTTTCATGCATGATCACTTTCCTTGTAACATAAACTTAAATAGTAATCAAGCAAGATGAACTGCGGAGGCCAAGATATCTTCTGTTTTTCTGGTAAAAAAGTGAGCTGGCGGGAATAGAACTTCCCGGATCTCCCTTCCTCGTATATCACCGGACCACCTCTTTAATTTTTTGTATGCTATAGATACCAGCAACTTGCTTTTCTTTAACTCATTCAGAAAACTTTTTTACAATTGGCGAGATTTGTTTTTAATGACAATAATGTATGAATGCTTTTATAACATGGAAATGTATTGTTCTTAAAAATATATACTTTATGTGAAGTGTTATTGAACCTGGTGCACCGAAAAAAAACAACCAATACCAAATGGACAGCCATTTGTAGGACACATGAAAAGCGTGGGTACCTTGCCATTCAATTGGACACTTATAAAAAAAGAAAAATTTTGGTATCACAACTTCTCACGGTTTACACTGCATTAATACGCTGTTACATAAAGTGGCATATAATGGATGACGAATTGTTCTGACATAAAATGATATATAACATCCCTCAATATTTAATATGCTAATATTGTATCATAAGATTTCTGACGGGATCAAAAGGTGCTTTTTGTACTGTATGGGTGATGATAATTAGACCACTGCTAATACCGGGTTTAGTATCAAGACCGACCACTAGTGGTGACGACTCTATTGTTACTAAATTACAACAACCATTGATTTCGCTTTCAATAGTTCATTCATTAATGGTTTAAATACACATACTGTCAAATAATGTATAGATGGATGGAACTATTATTGATATAAGAAAATAACATAAGACATTGTGACATTTGAAGATAATGACACAAACCTTGTAGTTCATATATATATGGGACATTAATTTTGATAGCCCCTATCACCAAATTAATGACAGTTAAACAAGCTAGACCAGATGATCAAACGGATATTTTTTATTTTCAATTGAATAGTAATCTCGCCGCTCTATATACTTATAGATATCAATATAAGGCATAACTTTAAAATTGTCGCGTATGATTCTAGGCGTAATAAAACATTATAGGTTTAGGCTGGATTATCAAGCACATGATATTTTTTAGTATAAGTGTTTAGCAAACAAGTGGCATTGCCAGCAGAATTGTCTTTCAAAAAAAAATTGCACACTTCTTTTATCGCGATCGAATAAACACAATTATAGGTATATTTTAAAAACAAATTATAATGGCTTAACTATTACTATTATTGAGCTACTTTCTTCTAATAAACAAATCTTTTCTAGAAATACTATGCATTCTTTTTTAACCGAAAATCTAGCAGCTCAACATTAATAAAAATAGCTTATGCAAAGCCTTTAACAAAGTTTATTGCAGATTTTTCTTATACAGCTTGGACAATTGGTAGTAGTACAATGGTATTGCAGAAACAATATTACTGCATAAGGCATTAAAATAATGCGATAAACTGTCAAATCATGATCAGTTGTATGTACGTATACGTTATGCTGGTGCTATATTAGTCAATCGTGGTATTTAAAATGAGTGCGCTCTATCTAATACATTAGATTGAAGATAAAATGAAATGTAATTGTTCAAACAACTTTCTTTAGTGAAGTTATTATCATTAACCATATAATTGTATAGATCAAATACGTATTGCTCACAACAATAATAGAAACATATTGAACCCGTACATTTGATTATTTACAAGATTAATGCTCTTAATATGTTTTCCTACTGGTGTCTTTAGTTATTTTTTACTATACATAGGTTTTTTGTATATAAGTTCCTTACGTATTCATTTTTTCTTACCTTAAGATATTACAATAGACAATCACGGTCCTATGAAAGAAAGATCCATTAGTTTTTTATTTTTAAATACGTACGTATATGAATTTTAATTTAAAAATTGATATAAAAGCAAACCTTTTAACTATACGTAAATAGCTATCGAAGTCAATACTGCAAGCTAAAATATTTTTTCAATAATTTCACTTGCACAAAGCTCTGTAGGAACTTTAGGATTTAACAGGTGGTTGTTTATCAATATATAAACTCACTTACAAGGGTACTGTAGTTACAAATGTCTTGTTTCTCGTTGAAAAAAAATACTTCTCGATGCTCCATATATGTAAAGAATATGATATGGATACTATGACAGAATATGTATTTACTTGAGATATCACCCCTTTAGATGCAAGACTCTTCTTTTGTACTTGTAATTAATCTATAAATTGAATGGAACATGGTCACTCATGGCTTACCATACTTGTGCTACGTATACTAGTGTTTTCATGTGTACAAATGCGATAAATTACCATGATACGTATCGATATATATTTATTAATACGCATAAATAAAAGTTTTAGTACGTACGTAATTTAAGACAAACTTGTAACTGTCATGTTCTTATATGACACACCTATGTATATAGACTCTATTACATCGTATTGAGATTGTTGGAGTTGGAAGTAAAAACCAGCAGTAGATATAATACAGTAATACAACGCTACATAGAGAAGAAAGATGATAGAGAGAAAAAACCAAATTAGAGGTTCAAACAAGAAATAAAGAAATACAGCACTTTTAGTATGCCTGATCCTTCAATTCGTTTGTTTCTTTTTTCTTTTTTTATCTCTCTTTTTAATATTTTTGTTTGTTGAAATCGTATCATTTTACATAACGATATCAAAACGATTATTATAGCAGTTACTATGATACTGATATGACAATAGTACCATATTTATTATTATAGATATTTTTTAGCAACAACATTGTTAGCACATTGTCAACCAACATGAAGTAAATCAACATCCACAATATAATTCACACAACAATGAGCTGCATAATTGATCAAAAACCCTTAGAAGAAAAATAAACACAAAATATTAGTATCAGTAAAAAAACGTTAATCATAACATTCAGAATAGAAGTGGTAGTGAAAATAAAAATAATCAGAGGGGGTGTCAAGAATAACGTTAATTATTCTCATGAAAAATTATATAAAGATTAATATAATAATAGTGTTCCAGCAGAGGATACGTAACAAGAAAACTCGTTTAACCGCATATTTTAAATGTGCTAATGGTGCTATACTTCATAATGTATTGGAGTTTATTTTAACCGAAAACAACGTGAGTATTTAATTGTTTCTAGTATAGTCTTCTACGATATGCGGGCAAACATTCGGAGACACTATCGTTATATATATATTAGTACAGTCTAATCGATGTTGGATGAGTATCTAGGAAGTCTATCATACGTATAATAATTTATAAGTAGCTGATGTCAAACAAAATGATAATTAGAATATATTATGATTACTACATTTCTGATCCCATAAGCAGATTACTGTATATGATAACAGTACAAAACGCAAATGGCATCTATATATTTCTACTAATCTACAACGTTTGATAGTACCGTCAATGGTGGCCTACAAAAAAAACTTAAAATATCTTTGAAAAATCCGATAAAGATTGAAATATGTCGACATTTGGGGTGTCAAAGCGATGAGAGAATAGGAGGATCTCTCCTCATGTAAAGTAGTAGCAACGTGTAGTTGCATAACGGACGTGACATTTAAAACATGTATTAGAATTCTCAGACAAGTCGATTGTTGTGTTGTTATTGTACGTATAATGATTTTTTGTCACTATAAATATATACAAGATGGTAAAGAGTAGCGAAGCACATCATGTGATAACCTTTGACAAATAATAAAAATTTCAGTTAAAATGAAAAAATTAAACTTTATCAAAACTGTGTGTGAATTTTATATATCGGCTGGCGTTCATGTTGGATACAGGCAAAATTGTTGTGTTACAAGATTGTTTCCGTTTTTTTTCCTTCTCTTCCTTTTGTTCATCCTTTTTTTAGGTACTTTTTAAATCGTTTTGCCTTGTTTTTATCAATGTCCATCCTCATGACTATAAGTAAACACATCTTTATCTATAAATAATAGCGTGTGTCTGACTCTTTGTTTCCCCTTGTTTCTTTCTTCCCTTTCTCTTGTTTCCTCTTCAATTCTTTGTTTGTATTTTTATTATTTTACATAATTGTAGAAAATGGTTCATCGTTCGGCTTCTTTGCAGCAACAATATAATGCTGACGACTATTATAATTATTACTATGATAACAATCTTGACGATGATCCATATTACTATTATGAAACATCCACAACATCCCCAGCACGTCGTCAACCAGAAAAAAGTAAATCAACAATAACAACTAAGTCCGCTCGGCGAGCTAAACGATCCAGTAGTTTATCAGGAGAAGCACGACCACGACGGCGAAGTAGTGTCGGTAAAAAAGATACCGCAGGTAGTAATACTCCTAGCATAAAAATAAATAAAAATAATAAGAAAGGGCGTGTCAAGAATAATAATAATAATCTTGATCATCAAGAAGACTATTCTTATTATGATGATCAAATGCCGCCATGGGGAAGAATGAAGGAAGAAACGTTGCCTCCTCAGGCAGGAGTAGGGGGGCCCATGTTTAATGGTCATGATTTATACAATGACGACTACATGTACTACAGCAACTTGACCCCATGGCTGCACGGACCGACATTACCGAATGACTATGCTGATGATAATGCTCTTAGTCATCATTCCTCTTTCTCAATTGGTCCTCAACGTCGATCGTCTACTAGCAGTACCGCAAAGAAAAAAAGGCGTTCTTTTTCAGTATCCACACCTTTATCGCCAACACAAACCGTGATTGACAACAACAGTACCATCTTTATTAGTGATGAGCCGTTTGATGATACATCTTATGTTCCTCAGCAACGAAGTATAATTCAGAATAGTACCGCAGCAAATTTTCATAGTCCTTATCATGAACAACAACAACAACAACAACAAGAGAACAGTGATCATCATGGTCATACGATTCAACGACGACATTCCCTCTATGAGCATCCCAGTGCAAGTATGCTTATGAGCCCCATGATGCAAGAACACCAAGACCATATGCTCCCCATGACACCAGGAAATAGACCGCCACCTCAATGGATATCACCTATGGGACCGGATGTCATGGCACAACAGAATTTTCCTATAAATAATTTTAACAGTCAACTACCCATTATGCAACAACCATTATCACTTCCAATGTCATCCATGGTACCCCCACCACCTTTAAGAAGAGGAATAATGCAACCAATTAATCAATTTTCAACCACAGTGCCCATAATGTCAGGTCCACAGTTCATGATGCCTCTGCCACCTATCTCTGGTATGCCCGGAGGTGGATATCCGCAACCCATAATGCCGCCTATGGTACCTCCTAGTCTTGGTGGTCCATTAGGTCTTCCACCACCATTTCCTGGTATGGGTGAACCACCACTGCATGATATTGGTGGATTACCATTGCTACCACCATTTCCTCCAGGACCTATAGAGCCAAGATCGCCAGGACCACCAACAATCATACCACCTCCTGCTACTGTTGTTGGAGCTACAACTATAGCAGGCACAAGAGCTATTTCACCTATTACGAAAATAGAAGATTCAAAACCAAAGGATACGTCAAAATCTAAAGAAGTAGTAATAGCAAACCCTAAAGGAGGAGCAAAACCAAAAGAGGATTCAAAACCAAAAGAAGAATTAAAATCTAAAGAGATAAAAAGCAAATCGCCGGTAAAAAAAGAAGAGCCAAAAGTAGAAAAGCTAAAAGAGGAACCGCCTAAAGCTGAAATAAATAGTGCTTCACCATCCGCTCCAGTATCAATAGAAAAAGAAGGGTCGAGTGATATTCCAGTAGCAGCAGCCGTAGAAAAAGCATCAAAAGAAAAAAAAGAAGAAGCAGTAGCAAGAGAAATGGTGGAAGAAACAGTAATGTCAGCAGCACCTCCAAAAGCTGATCCTCCTTTACGACGAAGCCTGTCTTTGTTTGGTGGTTGGTTAGGAGGACGCGGTGTTAGAGGGGCGAGTAGTAGTGATACAAGTACTGTAAAAAAAAGGGTACCTGTTCATGATATGTCACGATGGGATCCCGCTAGTGTTATGGCTATTGAAGATGCCGTATTACCTCCAAAAGCATCATCCATGGCAGTGAATACTAGAGGAAGAGTTCAGCCTGTCTTTGTTGCAGGACATCCGCTAAATCAACATCTGCCTTTAGAACCAAACCCAATGCCAATCAAAAGAAGTAATACAACATTGACACGCAAAGAATCCACACGCGTAATGACCAAAGCAGAGCAATTAGGAATGCGACAATTTATTTGGTGTTATCGACCGATGGATCCAGTATCAGCAGAAGCTCCAACAATTGTTTGGGCAGCATTTGATCTTCGTAATCAGCAATTGCTGGATCCGTTTATACCAGCAGTGGTTCATAGACAGCACCCATCCGACCCATTCGCCACAGTTTTCTTGAATAGTCAAAAAGATTTACCAGGTCAAACAATCGTCAAGCCGATAATGGAAATTGGCTATAATTATCGAAGAGCAATGTCATCTAAAGCTCTTAGACTTGAAGTAGTATGCTTACCAAATAATGATCCCGGTAAATTGATGGTGAGAAATCCAAATGCAAGAAATGATGATGAAAATTTGGATACAGCACCAGGATTATCATTTGCACCGAATCCTGGTTTCACAGAAAAATTAAGGAGAACATTGTTTTAATGATCAATGTAGTAGTACTATGATATATTTACCCCTCATCTCAATAATGTTTATTAGAATATACAGTACATATTTTGTAATATCATGGCTCTTGTCCAAATATTATCATTAAAACCAATGTTTGCGCCTTTTTATTATACGATTCTGTAGTAAATATCATCTGAGTTGCAATTTTTATATGAAAATATGGGTTTACTGGTGCGGCATCAGTCTTTTATTTATACATGAATAGTGTTGTACATTACGTAGGTAATAGAAAGCATAGTAGTGTTATGGTTTTACTACAATGTAGCTTTACAATCTTTTGCTTGTTTTGCGATAGCATCTCCTGTATATCAATATACTTTTTTGGTGCTATATTAAATGGATAAGCAGTTTACTAACTGATATTATGATACGTACATGGTTCTATAGAAGTATTTGCACTTTTTAATGATTAACTACCGTATGGCAAAATATCAAGCCATTTTTCTTTTTTTGTGTTCGTGGAATCCAGAATATGGGTAAGAATATACTAAAGCTAGGACTATCTTTCCTTCCCCTAAGATTTGTTCAAGTTTTTTAAGCAATGTGCAACTGAACATTTCGTACGTACGTAGAAGAAAAATGATGAATTGGATATATAATGTTTTTACATAAGAGAGCAAGAAAGATTAGTAGTCTGCTTTATAAGAGAGTTGTATCAAAAAAACAACCTACAAAATAAGAAAAGGCGTTTTTCATAAGAAAATGGAATCGTAATAATTCTAATTATACATAAGAGGCTGGATGTCACACGAAGCGAAAAGAAACATTTAGGTGCTGTGAACTGTGTGCTACATACTAAATATGTCAGTCATTAAAAGAAATAATAAGTTGTTAAACCATCAACTGTTATGTACATGCCTATATAATAATAGTGATTTTACTTCTTACTTCGGTGATTCTGCATTGAGCTTCTATTAATCATTACAAATGATTTCTCACATGATCAAATGGAAAACACAGTGATGTTATTATATAAAAAGAGTCAAGAACTAGAGGCAAAAAAAGAAAATACTGAATAGTCGTAATAGAGCATCAGGTAACAGTTATACTGTGGCGAAGCTATTGTTTATTACCAAATTTCACTATCTCGGGCACTTTTTGTTGGCTGGGTAAAGTAGTGTGTCTTACCATTGTTTTTTTCTCACGCGCGTTATATTCACAAAATAAGGTTAGATCAAAGAAAAGACTTATGTAGAAGTTATAAAAGGATAGTTAATGAATTTGAGGCTTTGTTGCGTGACTCAAGAAAAAAAAAAGTATAAATAAAGAGTAAATGAAAAATTAAACAAAAGTCTGCATAACCCTGGTTCCTGGACTATCATCGACCAACAAAAAAAAGAAACTCTCAAATATGAAGTACAATTTGGTCCTTTTGGTTCTCTCGCTTGTCGCCTTGATCTTTGCTATAACACCCCAAGTTGAAGCTGCTGGATCACTCAGATGTGATTGTCATTGTTACAAGCAAGCCCTTTATAGTTATGACAAATGTAGAAATGCTCACAAGACGAAGACGTATTGCAGAAGGATCTCTGGTTTAGGTGGTTGCGGCACTGGCTGCAGTAAGAATTTGTGCTATGGCAATTATGATAACTCAGCTGCCAAACCCTTTTAAACAACAAGAATAGTAACATAATATTTATTTATTTTGTATAAAAAAAACCCTCATCTCTTTTATTCCCATTATTACGGATTTATTATTATTAAACAATTAGCTATCACTACTTTTTACCCAATAACATAGCACGGAAATCCGATTGGGTTTTTGGCTTTGATTCAGTCGGTAGACTTGGCCCAGCTTCTTCTTTTGTAGTGTTTTGTTTTTGTTGTTCTTTATTAGAGCTTTCTAAAATAGCTCCTTTTCTAGAGTTATAACCAAGACCTAATTTTGCTCGTCCTCGACCTCCACGATCGCCATGTCCTCGAGCTCGACCACTTGTTTTTCCTGTACCTTCATCTAGCTGATCTTCAGTTTTATGCTCTTCATCAATTTTGAATTTTTTCGTTTCGGATAATTCTGCAAGATCTCCACTTGCACGTCGCTTTCTCGGTTGAATCGGTATCTTGAACCCATCACTATCTTTTTGATTCTCTTGTTTCAATTCTACATATTCTTGCGCGCGACGTTCCTTTGCTTTTTCTTTTGCTAGGATTCGACGTTGTGCTTTTTGTTTCTATATAATAGAAAAAAATGAGCTTATCAGTCAATACTACAATGTCAGCTTTTTATTATCCAATTCATCTTTTCATCATCATCACCTTTTGCTTTATAATCTTCTCATCATCTTTCATCTTTTTTGTTTCTATCACTGCAGCTTGTTCCTATATATTATTAGTATTTGTAAAATTAATATATATTGATACATTAATTTGGTTCATTTAATGAATATTTTATTTTACCTGCCATTGGTGAAGAAGGACATTTTCCTTTTGTTTTACTTTTACAAGTGCATCTTGTAGCATATCCATAGTTCCGATCTCATGCACCATATTAAGCCATACATTAGTCAAACGCTGGGGATCATCAAGATTTTTGACAATTGCCTGTTTATAAAGGGATTGACACTTCTGAATATTTCCACAAGAGCTAATAAAATAATTATTATCGTTGACGTTTAGTTTTATGAACTTTTATTTTTCCAAAGTTGAATGGTTGCTCTTTTTTCAACAGAGGTCTCCAATAATAGTATTACTATTTACCGTTCAAATTCAATATACGATAACCAAGCATCTGTTCTACGGCCTAATCGTTTATTAACTCTTTTTTCCCAAATTTCTCGCGCCTTCTCTTCATTATCCAACAATTGATGCTATATTTAAGTATTATTAAAAAACCTGATATTCTTTTTTTCAAATATGTGATGTATATTATATAATATATGCTTTATAACTCTATACGAATACTTACTTCGACAAAGGCATAATAACGTTCAATTCGATAATAAGGATCCGGTGTTCGAGAAAATCCTATACAAACCAAGAACAATAATAGAAAGATAATGTTAAAAATTCGACGATTAAATAACGGAAGGAGATATGTTATATTTACGTTCATCTAAGTACATAAGTGCTTCTTCAAAAGCAATACGTAAGTCAGTGATACACTCTTCTGAAGCTGTTAGATTAATTAAAATGATTATTAGCATATGTATTGTCACATTTTAGCCGTAGTAAAACACACTTACGATCAGACCAATCTATAAGACGGCGTAGATAATCACATTTTGCGCGGAGCAGAACGACCATATCTTCCAGACTGGATAAAAGATTTTTATTACTTAATGCTGTATCGAAGCAACCTATTTATAAATAAAAGAAGAAATTATGTTATATTCATATGCTCAATGTGGAGGAACCCATTTTTTGTTTGAAGAAATCTATTTACCAATGACAACTTCTTTATCAGCATTATTCGCTTCCTAAATTTATTGATTAGCTTCTCTAAATAATTCTCTCTCTCTATTTTATTTATGTAATTTAATTACTTACAAGACCTCGTGCATAATGTGCCCATAAGATACCAGACCAAGGACAGTTCCGAATAGCACGATACTCGATAGATTGCAAGAACGCGGGAAGACGTACATGTTCCAGCTATTATTCAATATGCTAATTAGATACGAGATGTTTAATATTTTGTTCAGTCACTTTCCTTATTTTTTATAGCTTACCAAAAAGGTGATATAATTATCCCATAATCCCACATCTGTACAATATATGGTCACTGCTCGTTCATAAAGATTCCGGGTGTGGTTCAATGAATATTTATCCCAAGTCGACTTTTCGTAGCCAATATATGCGTAGAAATCTTCCAATGCGTTATTTGATTGTTTCTAAAAAAAAGAAGGTGGTAAGAGTGAAAGACATTAGTTAGTAACAATCCTCAATTCCTTTTTATTATTTTTCTCAAATATGATTTACCAATTGCAATTCATATTGATCTCGGACTTCAGCAGCTGCTTTGATTTTTGAATAGAGTTTATTCGCCTTGAGCATACTCTCTTCATAGTTTTGATTATCGAAGTTGGTATTGAATGTTGAAAAGTTATTGAACGTTTCTTCAGAAGCTATATATATATATAAATATTCAAAATTTAGTTGAGTATCAATAATGGTAATTTCTCCTCTTCCTGTTGTGTATAATATCAATGTTATTTATATTTACATGTATGAAGCGTATCTAAACGATCGCGATAAAGCTGCTTGATTTTTTCAATTTGTTTTGGATCAAGATCACGTTGCATATCTCCATCGCTAGATAAATTTGAACGATTAATTATTAGTTACTCGAGTTATTTTTCTCGGTAATTTATTATAATTATAACATTTACCTATCGTTTGGCTAATATCGAATGTCATTATGTCGCATAATGATAACGAAGAATCAGTTTAACCGATTGATTATTATTTAAATTTGAACGTAGTGAATTTTACCTGTAAAACATGTATTTCAAAGTCGATAAATTTTTTCCAAATTTGTTGACTCTAAGCACAAAATAAAATGGTTAGAATTCGTGCAATCATGGTGATAATAAAATTAAAGCTAGAAGAAATTTTCCTGTACTTCAGAAATATGATGTTCAGTAGATCGAACAGCTCTTGTCAATGCTTCGCGTGTACTTTTCACCTTTTCCTCGTTATCCCATTGATTATTGAATTTTTCAAGAACATAGTCAACAAAAGAATTCCAAATTGAAATTGCTAAAATAAATTATTATCGTTGTTAAATTGAATGATGAAGTATTATATTCCTGTAGTTACTTACAAAAATAATCGCGAGTAGCTTCATCATATAACTCCCGTAGCTTTTCATCTCCTTCTTTAGTATCTGCTTTCTTTTTAGCGTCATTGATCCAAGCGAGCCACATGACTATTATTATTATTATTAACAATAAGTTATTTTAGTAAATAATTACATACAAAAAAAATCATTTCATATTACCTTCGGTCAAAGGATATATTTCATGCATTTGTTCACGAGCTCGTTCAAGTTCGTCCTCCATGATACCGATTTGCTGAAGTAGTTCAATCAATCGTACGTGTAGATCATATCGAGTATTATCTTCTGCAAGCTGTTTTTATCATTAATGAATGGATTAAAAAAGAAAAGCTTTGTTCCATTTGATAACATAAACTCGATCGTTTCAATATATATAAAATAATTTCCTTTATCATGAATTAATATTTTTTATACCTGCTCCATTGTTTTTGTGATTTCGTCTAAAGCTTCTAAAGCTTGTTCGTTTCGCTGCTCTTCTGATATCTCAACAGATTCATTTTTGGGATCGCGCGATCCTTTGGTTACTTCCCAAACACCTGGTGCAGCATTGTCTTTCATTTCCTCCATCTCTGTGTCTTTTTGTGGTGAAGACTTTTGTTCTTCTTTCTCGAAAGACAATTGATCCTTTTCAGGTTCCATTATTTCGACAGAAAAAGTAAAATGTAAAAGCGAAGTGTCTCGAACAAGGATTAAAAATTTAAGCAGCTGTAAAAAAGTCCGTTTAGAGCCCACTGGCACCATCAAATTTGCTGCGCTGCAAATATATGCCTCCCATCTTGCTTTTCGATGTTTTTTATTATTATTATACGGAAATAATACACTAGATTGGGATATATCATAAATATTTAATTCACAAAGTTTACTAGCTTTTCTTCTCTCACTTTCAACAGTTATTATTATCCAAACTTTTAACGAATTTTTAACTTAAGCTTGACTAAATATCACAGTATCTTCAAGCTACGTGAAATACCTTCTACATTGAGGATCCCACCAAAATGATTTTTTTTTAAATCTTTATGCAATTAATATAATCAAGTATTGTTTCAATCACACAATCGACACCAAGAAAACTTAGTAGATTGAATAGTTCTTTGTCTTTGGGTAGACCTTCCACACTTGCAAAAAGAGATATTGAATAAATTTTTTCAATAAATATCCATTATTTTCTTGTTAACTGGCTCCCTTTTTTTTATCTGTTGCCCTGGGTGACAAATAATTGGAATAATTCCTATACAGCACTTCAATTTCAATACATGCAATTTGACCTGAGTCAATAATGCCAGTTATCACAATAGGTTCAGCATGACAATCTGAAACAAGGACGGAGGGTGAGATTATTTTGTAGCGAAATAGTAGTGACTCGGGTTGATTGAGTCTCTCATGTGTAGTTGGCCGGATATACATTGTATATATTCTCTGCGTAAACCAGCACATTAGGGTATATACTAATTCATGAGAAATAATGTAGTTGAACAGGAGTATATTTCTCTGTCCAGAAACTATGGAACGTATACTTCAGCTGACTTACAGCAGTTTACTTTCTTGTGATTGATGTTATCTCTTTCACTTATTCTTAGAACAAAGTTATATGTTACCTATACTAAGAATGAGGTCCTTACTGTAAATACAAATTGTTCGCTAGAAAATTTGCAGGACTTAAACCAACTCTCCACTGAAGACTTAAAAAAACAACTTTGCCTGTGGTAGTAAGGCCAAAGAGAAGTAGACTATGATTAAAGATTATTTGATTTATTTATTATAAGAAAAAAGGAACAGATAAACATATCTACTATACACAAGAATGCTTTTTTTAAATACATCAAAGAAGGGACACAATCACATTACACATACTAAAAATTAAAAATCAAATCCCAGTGTGTCTCTTTCTCTTTTTGTTTGTTTTGTTTTATTTATTGAAGCTTGCCAGACATCATAGAATCAAGACTTTGGCCTGATTCCATTTGCTCACGTACGATCATTTCGAAGTACTACAAGAAATTAAAAGCAAATTAGTATTATACCCTACATTTTGATCATATTATAGTCTTACCTGGTAAATAATGCAGACACATAAAAGAATGCCAGTACCAGAACCAACAGCACCAGAAACATCAGCGATAACAGAAACAGCACCCAAAATAGCACCACCAAACGATGCAGCGACTGGAATTACACGCTTCAATTCTTTATACATGGACGATTCACGATATCCAACAATAACCAATTGGTTCTCCTTAAGTTCATTGGCCACATCACGTACAGACGAGCCAGAGATTTCCATCCAAGTCTTGGATAACAATGCACAGACAGTTATAATGATGAAAGCGTATACAATTGTATGAATAGGATCAAGAACAGCTTCACCAATGGAACGCGGTGGAGAAAGATAATAGACAAGACCACCCTTGGCGAACAATTGGTTAGAACCTTCCAATGGTTCCCAAACACCCAAAAATTTAACGACAGGGTTAGTACTGAAACGTTGGTACAACATGTGCGAAATCATTAAGATGTTAGATGTCATGGTAGTGAAAAGCATAATGGGCATGCTGGAGGTGTAAAGAAGACGGATAGGATAAACAGCACGTTGGCCACGCATGCGGTTAGACTTGATGTTTAATTCAATACGGAAACCTTGAAGATAGACGATGATGGCAAAAACAACAAGAGTACTTAATACACCCATGACATTGGGCAAGTGGGGACGATAAAAGGCATCGATCAAAGCGCGAGCCTTATCATGACGCTTGGTAAGCAATTGGAAAAGAGCAATAAGAGCACCTTCAGATTCGGGGCCACGGCCGATATCAACGGTAGTGGGGGACAAGATCTTCCAGAAAATTGTCACTGCGGTGCTAACAGCAGTAAACAAATTGATACCTGAACCGAATCCATATCCCTTCTGCAGAATTTCGTCCAAAAGCATAGTAACAATCGAGGCGGTGACAATTTGGCCGATAAGTAAGGCACATCCAGTAGTACCGATTTCCTTGGGATCACCATACAAACCATTAAGTACAGTAACTGTAGCATGGAACACAGCAATTACAATTGCAAACACTAAAAAGAATAAAATGTAATAATTATCCACCAATTAGACAATTAGGATCTTTTTTTAAAACCAAAATATCACAATCGATCTTCCATTTTTTCTCTTTATATCCCCTCCTGTGATAATGCTAATAATATAAATAAAAAGACAAGCATACATTTTTGAGCACCACTGAAAAGAGCTCGATCTTCCTTCAAACTATAATCAACGTTCAAGATACGGGCACCAGATAACAATTGCATAATCATACCAGAAGTAACAATTGGTGTAATACCAAGTTCCATAAGAGTTCCACGGTTGGAAGCTAAAATAGCACGCATCCAGTACAGAGGATCAGACGAGTCAGAAGAAACAATACCATAAAGTGGTACTTGCGACATGACCATAAAGATGATGAGCGATCCGATGGTCCAAATAAGTCTTTCATTAAATGGAACCTATAGATGATTCATTAATACCTCATGTCTGTAAATAATCTCGTTGGGAGAAAAAGAAATGACCATAAGCCATGTATATATCATATAATATGATATTCTTTTTTTTTTACCTTGTAAACGGGAGAATCAATTTCGGGGAGAAGAGCCAAAAATGGCCGGACGAGATGCAGAGCCCTGACTAATATATATTGGTCAGTACATATAAAATACGGTTACTCTAGTTACAATTTCCATGGTTACATAAATATACTTACAACCCATGGCAATAGAGACAATAAAACAAAAAAAAAACAATGCTTGGGGTAAAGCTGGAAAATGTGCTGAACGCGTTTAGCTACCCACACAATTATCAAAAGGCGGGGCAGGAAAATTATCTTATTTGATTCAACCAATCATATATTCCCATGTTGTGAAATCACAATATTCTTTTACAGCTGTATATCTTCTTTAGCATAAAAGTGAGAAGGGGTTTATTATTGAAGGGGGTAAAGTATGATAATAATGGAAAGTTTCAAGATTACCAAACTCAACTCTAAAAAAAAATAGATAACAGCATTTTACAAGAAGTTTTTTTTATCTGATATGCTTATTATTTTTTAATATTTTATAAAAAAAAAAGAATAATGACTTTTGGCTATGCACTCTAAAAAGAAAGAATATTATGATTTTTATCCCTCAAAATTATTATTCTTTCTTGTTTGTTTTTTTCTTCTTCTAACCATCATTTTGTAATGTATATGGATGTGTGTATATAATTTAAAAACCAATAAAAAAGAGAGATGCAAAACAATATATATAAAACAAAGATGTGTAATTGAAGAAAAAACGAGAAAGAGTTAAACGGGACAATAAAAGGTTATAAATGTGAGAGAAATAGGGAGAGGAAATAGTGTTTTCTTTTGTATGATGGTAAAAAAGATAAAAAGGAGAATGTGTTATACTAAGACATATATAAAAGATACAATTAGGCGAGAAGAAGAACAGCAAACAAAGCAGCAATGAACAAGGAACCATTTGCAAGCGAATGGATGGAGAAAGCACCGCTGTCAGCACCATTTGTACCAGCAGGGGAGGCACCAGAACCAGTGGCAGTACTGGCACCATCCTTGGCGTATTGTTCAAAGGTAGGGAAAGTGATACTTTCTTCAACATAAGGGTTCGAGATATTCATACAAGTAGCTACATCAATAATGTGGTCATAAGCTTCAGAAAGCGCCTTGTAATTTTGGATAGCAAAATCCATAGTTTGATTATTAATTTCGTGAGAAAGGATAAGAGCACCGCTATTGGCAAAAGTACCATTCTTGCCCATTTCAACAAAGTTCTTGTAGTTTTGTTGAACGGTGTCAGCAGTAATACCAGGCATGGAACCAGCAGCCCAGTCATCAGTATCAATATTCCAGATAATAGCAGTCAAGTTAAGCTGAGTAGCAATCCATCGGACACGATCATCCAAATCACCTTGAGCCTTTTAAGTTATAAATTATTTCAAATATCGTTAGCTATAAATTTCTTTGAAATTAAAATGAAAAAGTTGCACAAATAAAATTAAACTACTTACAGGTCTCCAGTATAGGGGAGTCAAACCGGTAACGTACTTGATGGCCTTGGTAGTGAAGTAAAGCTCAGCGAGAACTTCTTGGTTACTCAAAGTAGTCATAAGTTGATGGGACCAAGTGTGGCCAGCGATGTGATGACCATCCTTAACACCACGAAGAGCACCATAGGGCCAAGCCATGACGTTAGAGCCGATATAGAACATGGATGCCTTTTGCTTATTTTCCTCAAGGAAATCATAGAAAGCATTGTGCGAACAGTTAGGACCATCGTCAAAAGTCTAAATGAAAAAAAAGCGATAACGACAGTTTAATTAGCACCGAAAAAAAGAAAGATAACATGAAAATTTCAGAAAGAAAAATAAAATAAAGACTGAAATGAGACTCACAAGACCGAGAGTTTCAGGTTCAGGACATTCGAAAATATCAGCATTGATACCTTCTCCCTTGGGAGCGACACATCCACTTGCTGACCACCAGCAGTTAGGATCTTCTGCAGTGTTATAGCTTGTCATAACAAGACCACCATCAGGACCCAATGTACTAGGCTGAATGTTAGGAGCCTTTGACCAATCGATCGAATTGTACAAGTCAGTAAACTCCTTGCTGGTGTTCATGTTATTAGAAGTAGCAATTTCCCAGCTGTTGGGCCACAAGGTCTTATCGTAGTTCGAGAATTCCGATTCATAATACTGACATTCAGTGTTGACATCATATGAAGATGTTTGAGGAATATCAGGAAGAGTGATCTTTGTAGGATCTGTTGAACTGGTGTAGTTGGTGGTTGCGGCTTGCGCACCTACGAAGGCGGCAGCCGTAGCGATTGCTACTTTCCAAGAAGCCATGTTGAATAAAAGTATAGAGAGAGTATATATGAAAACGAGTCGTAAGGGGTTGTAAAGGAGTGTAAACGGTGGATACTTTGAAAAGTAAAAAGAAGAAGAGAAAAAAGGATCTAGAGAAAATAAAAAAAATAAAAACAACAAGAGTATAAAAAAAGAGGCGACTAAAAGTAACAAAAAAAAGGGGGAGGGTTGAATCCATTAGGCCCATCAAACTAATATATATAGTAACCTTTTTCCTTTCCGTCCCCCAATCTTTACTTTTCGTTTACACACTTTTTTTTCCCTCTCATCCTCGCTCCCCCCCCTTCGCTCCTCCAATGGTGCACAGAGCTTAAAAATAAAAAGAACCAGATTAAGCAAGTTTGAACGAGCCGACTTTCAAACTCCATGAGGATCTTCTGTCTATATCTGGGTAAAATACTACTGCGTATTTTCCAGTTAAAAATCAGCTTATTTTGGTTTATTGGGTTTTTTTTTCTCTTGTCTTCAGGGACTTAAATATTTTGTACACCCGAATCGAAACAAAAAGCAACAAAAGTAATTGTTCTAGCGCCATTACGATGGTCCTCCGCCTAAAATTAGAAATTCAAGCTGACATTTTCATTTTCCTTCGACGCAACTTATTTATTATTATGAGTATAGAAGAAAACGCGCTATATTCTCTGCTAATCAGCCCTGACTTTTTCGAGTAAAAAATTTAGTTTTTTCAACGTGTTTTTTTTCACACTATATAAAATATGTTAAAATTCATAATAGAATAACAAATAGCATTACTTCTCTTGCGACTTTCCCCCCAAAAAAGTTTTATACAAAGAAACTTGCATGCCTCATTATTCGGGCATTCAAAGTAAAACAAAAATTAAGATAAAAGTTAAAAATACCTTTTTTTCTTTTATAAAATTCGGCAGATACTTTATTTTGTATAAAACTGGTAAAAATAATAAATGATTATAAAACAAAGCGCGCCGGGCGGACCAAAAAGTGCATATTTTCTTTTTTTATCAATATTTTTGCTTAATTCGCGGGTCCAGACTAAAAATGCTTCGGGGAAAATTTTTTGCATTTATCTGGTATTACTTAGGCACTTGAATAAGATCGTCATGATCAGTTGCCATGGTGACGTGTGTGACCAAACCAGCATGCGCGGCACATGTACAGCTTTCGAAATTGGAAATCGGCTCGGGGGATCGCCACATGAAAAGAATAACTGTTTATACACTTGTTTGTGGATTATTTGTATATTTTGTATCTTGGGAAGTAAGTATGTGGGGGAGGAGATGAATTTATAACCTATTCAGATGAGTCCGTGACACATTTTTGTATACATATAAAAAATTCTGAATCACTAAAACCAAACAAGTTAAAGACTTGAACTGAAGATAAAAGTTTGTCAGATATATTAGTATAATTATTTCTTAATCAACATGGTATTAGAATTATGTGTGATGCAAGAAGAAGATATTCTTCACCTGACATATACATAATTTGTTTATCTTCTCTTTTGCGTGACGCACTGTTTTTCTACATACACTAAAAATTCTGGAAAACACTAGCCTCAAATCTTCAGGAATGAAAATACAAATAAAAATAAATGTTTTCATAAAAAAAGCCTAACTAAAGCACGAACTACTTTTTAGACGTTGACACTTTTTCTATATATAAAAAACAATTGAGCGATCTTTTTTATTGTTAAGATACTACTAAATTTTAGATCTAATTATGGAGTAAGAGGCTTCACTTTGGTACTGAATTTTACAGTGAAGTGCTTTCTAAACAAAACGATGTTTCTCTATTTTAGTTCTCTCACCCCTGCTCACATTTGTTTTCAGACATATTGGTCGATACGTAGCAAATATCAACGATTTAAAAACAAGCTTTTGCTATTTACGCATTGTCAGAAATTCATTGACTCTTATCAAAGACAAAACTATATTGATCTGCCATACTAGCATGATGTTTCTCATTGCACTTTCTTTGAAATAAATTCTTTTCAAAAAATATCTAATTAATATTTATCAAAGGAAAAAAAGCACTTCATAATGATTAATAACGCTATTGTTAGTAAGTAACCCATGTATCAAAAACATGGGACCTAGTTAGTAACAGTGGTTTGTTGGATAAGTATCCAGGAAAACGACTAAAAATATATCGGTATATCATTCAATTATGTTGTTGAGTGCGGGCATTTAACAAAAAAAAGCCTAAATTTAACTGAATGTCTCGACTCATGTTGCTCAAGGAAGGAGTTTATTTCAATGAATCAGAAAACACGAGTAAAATAAATAAATTGCACGCTCATATTATACATTGTTTTGGTTAAAAGGAAAAAGAGGAACGAATTTTAACGATTAGATTTACTGTTAACATGTTGAATGATCTTGGTATTAATGATGATAGATTATTTTGTTCTCCTTACTTTTTCATCCAGTTACGTACTAAGCTCTTCGACACCGTTACCATTGATATTGTTGCCTGCTATATGTAGGTGTACAATATAAGCATTTTAAATTGTCTCAGTTTGATTAATTCCTTGAATTATTATGGTGGTTCTATACAAAAAAAAAAACTAATAATAAATAACTCGAAAAAAGGCATATGTTGTCTATCAAATTAATCGTCGAGAACCTTAATTAGTTTTATTATTATTATTATTTATCTGGTACCTATGTGTTTATAAAAAAGAGAGAATGTGATCAATACGTACAGTGAAATTTTTTCACTCATATAAACTGATGAAGAAAAATACTCCAAATATAGGCCTTTTTTTCTTGTGTATTTGTTAAACAAACTCCTTTATAATAAAACAATTTCAAAGGATAAAAATAATATTAATTATAAAATAACCAATTTCATTATTGTTACAAAGGAGTATTAGAGGAAATTGGAAACTGCCCAATAAATTAGTAATATTACAATGACCCCCACGAAATAATATATTATACTTTGTTCTTTTTAACTGACACAGTGTAGCTCTAAAAGATCAAGATGAAACAATTAAGTACACAAGTGTACTTTCAAAATGAATTCTTGTATTGATTGTGTTAGTATGTCTGCTTGTTCATAACCATTAAAACTATCTTTTTTTGCTATATTATTTTCCATCTCAAAAACAAGAAGTCGCATTCTAAAATATAAAAAGATTGAAGCAATGGGTGCTGCGTTAAATATAGAACGGATAATTGATTTTTACTATTACAGTTTCTAAGCCGCTTAAGTTTACTTGGTTGTACCACTCTCCTTTGCTGCACTTTTACAGAAGTCAGTGTATTGGACGGGGTCATTGTTCCAGATACATATTTATCGGTAGCTATTATTGAATTGGCCGGTTTGTGGCTCAACATATATCAATTGTTATTCATAGTAATTACTTTCATTTTTCCGAGATAGCTTTTATGCGCCCTGCTTAGTCCGATGTCTTCGGAAAAGTAAAGAGCTTTTTTTCCGTGCTCAGTTATAAATGCATCACATATATGGGTGTATCACGAATCCAAAGGGCCTGGAGATTGTGGCGTCAAACAGTCGAGGCTTATTTACATCATTATTACCTTTTATTTAGTCACAGTCTAAAATATTGTGTAGAAAAGCGTAGGCTAGAATCGACAGGTGAAAAACGATATCAAGAAAAAATGATGATAACCCTTGATGTTGATAATTTCAATAAGTACCAGAGGTAAAAGCGATTTAGAAATAGTTTGAAGTTCACACAACAGTTTAGCTATTAGTCGATAAAACTAATAACACATTAAATGGCAATTTTATTAATTAATTACTAATGCTTTGTTGGGGTCAAAAGAAAACTTGTGTATACTATTTTCTAAATAAGGCCTACTGATAATTATTCCATGAGTAAATGTTTGAAATCATATTTAAGGAAATATATGTCTTACAGAAATTACATTTAATGTAATTTTTTTTATTCTGTTATGAGTCCTTTATTTTACACAATGAAAACCAAATACAGTTGGCAAGTTTTTTTTAGATGATCTGCAGAAATTACCAAGTGGCGTCGACCCAGAATAAAACAAGCAATTGAAGGCGGGAAAGAAAAAAGCAGAATTGTTACACGAAGATATGATTATACTTTATTTCACCATGTTACAAGTTCCAAATATGTCGTAACACATAATTTTGAGTGAAATTAACTGAAATTGGTTAGAGCTAATTGATATTAGATTCATAAATAACGATATTTAGCACATCAAAGGTCTTGGCACGCATGCTTGCAGTACTCACGTTTAGTTTTTTCTGTAAAATGATATTTATTACTATTAATATGATGATATTTGCATTTTTTTTTAAAATAGAATAAAATAAACAAGTAATATAACGATGTATGAAAACGAGTAAGTATAAACGTACGTGTACATCTATTCCGTTTTGATATCCGTAACATACACTTATGTCGATTATTAATTGATTTCTTTCGAACACGTTGTATACGTTTTTTTTTTCTTATAAAACACGGTCGTATTAGTTTTCATTTCGTGTTATTCGAATTTCGGGCTGTTTATAGTACTAAAATACAAGGATTTCCAGGAAGCTGAAAATAATTGAGTGCAAACATAAAATTACAGATCATGCAAAGTGAAAAATAATTCGGTCACGTTCGTATTATTAGGAAAATCCAAAAATTTTAATAAAAAGACGAGAGTGATGGCTGATCTTTATTAAAAGAGAAGAAAGGGAAAAGTTCGATTGTAATAATGTTTCACATGTGATTTAACTCAGCATTAATATGCAGTTATTGCTTATAGACGAAATCCCAAATGTCAACAGGTTTCATTTAACTATATTATCAATATTCTTAGACTATATTCAGAATTATGATATAAACAGTTTTTCGTCATCATAAAGCAAAGCTTTTGTATTATACAAGAAAGGTGTGTATTGAATTTAGCATGGAATCATAATTATTCATGGATCAAATTGTAGATACGTAATAGATTCTAGAAACATCACTGCATTCTAGTACGTAAGTCGAAAATTATTAGTTCCTTTATCTCAATAGGTATACATATTTGTCAATACCGTCATTTTAACGCGATATTGTTACATATGATGTAAGAAATTAATATAGAAAATTTTTAGCTTTCCCAACAACGTGACAGTAGTAGCATATAATGACCACGCACTAAAATTTCCTCAACCAGTTCTTCCTCAACCAGTTCTTCCTCAACCTATTTTTTCCTTCTTTTCTTCTTTTCCAATCTCTCACCAATATCGTTACATCTTTAAATCAGAAAAAAACTATTATGTGTAGCAGTCTAGTGCTTACTTTTTCAGCATTTTATCTCGTCTTCTTTTAGGTACACACTCGAAATAACAAGTTTTCTCAATAAAACTTATCGGATTTCTACTTCAGTTTTTCTGCCCTTTCTTTTCTCTTCAAATAGCTAAGCTCTCGCTCCTATCAGTTTGTAAATGAATACTATGAATGTGTTTCCCACAAAATTGTTGTGTGGCACATTACTAATACTTATTAAAATTAGTCTTCACCATTTCATAACATATAAAGATTTCACAAGTAATACCGTGCACGTGCTTGAACGAGTCTTCATTCACGAAGGTTAATTCCCAACAGTAACATTTCATTTGTCCAATAAGAGTCATTTCAATAATAATATATATATATATATATATATATGACATCAATTATATTCTTGAGTAGATATTTGGTTTGCTGCTATCAATACCTTTGATAGCAACTGTAGTAAATTAGATATTCACAGTAGGACAATATAAGAAATAAATTTTCCCAAATTGAAGAATCCCATTGAATTGCTATGCAAAAACGTAAAGTGATGTACTGACAGTTCGAGCCGATAGTGCCTCAAAACAAGATCATTGCTATGAATAGTTACTAAAAAAAAAAGAGATAAAGTTGCTTGTTTTATTAATGATAATTTTTCTCCAAGAAGTGTGATAATATTTTTATTAAGTTTCCTGCAGATCGAGAAAATTTGGAAAAGTTGTTATGTCGGAAAACCGCAGGATGTATGTTCGTGAAAAAAAAGGCAAAGGTCGAATTTAAGAACAGAGAAGATTTTTTTTACCTACAAAGTATTGCGAGATTGAGTGAGCTAATAAGAGAGGGAGAAAAATTGTTGTTATATAAGTGCAATGTATGGGTGATGTATAAAAACAAGAGCTATTGTATGGATGTATGTGTGTCGTATGTTGAATCATGTATAAGTAGAATAGCAAAGGTATATAAGATATGAAACAGAATAGGAGATTTTTGAGTGTGGTTGTCATATTTTTAATGACGATGATAAATTTTCTTGGCGCGCGGGGATGACACCATAGCATCAGATGAGGCAACTAATGATCCACCAAACTTTCTCTTAAATTGTAATAAATCATAAGTAATGCGATCTGCCATATCCTTTGCTGTTTCTTGTTGAACTTCAACTATGGGGATAGGTGTTGTCGGACTTGTCATAGAGCCAAAATGCGAATACTTTTGTTGCTGATGATGATGATAGTTTGGATGATGTTCATCATCTTCCAACAAAGGTAAAGTGGATGCACTACTTAATGTTGAAGATGAAGAAGAGGTTGAATCTGAACGTGTACGTTGTCGCTTGACACCTCCTTCTGGTTTGGATTGCTTTTTGGGAAGCTCTGCTTGCATTTTGTTGACATAATCCATGATTTGTTTTACACGTTTATTCATATCGGCAAACGACATTTTCGGATTTGGATATTTGACTTTAGCTGGAGGTGAAGATTCTCTAGCAGGTAAACCATCTTCATCCCAATAAAGTTGTAGAGTAGGTGTTGATGGAATACCAGGGGCACCAGTGCCATTATTTGATGCATCATCTTGATTTATGAGCGGAGTAGATGCTCTCGGTGATTCCTTGTGTCTACCGTTGGTCTGACGTTGTGGTGATCCGTGCTGCTGATTATTCCGCCGTACTCCCGATTTAGTTTGCTTGCGGCCGCGAGATACAGGTGGTGATGCTAATGGTTCTTCAGAAGGTGACGATGAATCCAAATTATTGTTGCCATTATTATTATCATCATCCCCACTCTTTCGACGTGTCCTTCGTGGTGCTGATTGTTGTAATTGCTGAATTTGTTGTTGTAATTGTTGTTGTTCGTCATGTTTATTATTATGCTTTGTTTGGTCAGGAGGTAATGTGCTGTCTTTACCTTGAGTATATGTTGTATCTGCTGTTGCTTCATGTTTTTCAATTCCGTTCTTTTGTGTGCGTGTTGCCATAGGGGTAGAAGTAGTGGGTTGCCGTCGAGACATCTTATTATTAGTGTTTGTAGTTTTTCGCGTACCGTTGGTTTCCCGTTTCCGCCGCTTCGCTGCACGAGCTTCGGATTCATCTACTTGTTTTTCTAGTGTATCATTATTATTGTCTATTCAATAATAAAAAGAATAAGAGAATATAAGCAAAAAAGAAAAATCCATGCAAGTCGCCACAAAATTTGTTCCGTTTTTTTTAACTTACGTTGATTATCTTCCGTGTTCTCGCCTCCGTTTGGATTATATGCCCGCTTAAATCTATCCAGATCCAAATTTTGATAAGAATTAAAAAAAAGTACTTTCCTTTTCTCCCCTGGCCTTTTTATGCTGCGCACACTCACTCCAACTTTTCTTTTAATAATACTTACCGTCCATGGGTTTTTAAAACAACATGATTATTTGGTTGACACTCATCGCAGTAATAAAGTTCAGGAATTTCTTGTTCTGTCAGTCCAACACAATCACAATGTTGCCATACTTCACATTTGTCGCATTGAACCATCAGACCCGAATTATCTATTCATTCCATAATTAGTAAGTATCACTTATCGATGATACGCGAAAAAAAAAATCAGGATATTCTCGGATATACAGCTTACTTTGTTGACCACAAAGACAACGAGTAACAGAAGCACCATCCGAACTTTCTTCCTCCTCTTCATCTTCGTCTTCTTCTTCGTCCTCCTCTTCATCGTCTTCCACTGCACTTTCTGTTCTTGTTTGACGCGGAGAAGGTGGTGATGTGTCATGACGTTGTTGGGGCATGGTTACAGATCGTGTTGTTGGTTTTCTGGCATTGGCAGCTTGAGTTCGTACACTACGACGCGCTGGTGCTTCAAAATACAAAAAATGTCATTAGTTTTCATTTTTTTTCTTTCCATGTTTCCAAAAACTCGACAGGTGTTTCAAGGCACTTACTCATTATATATAAATTTTGAATAAAGTAATGTAATTTGGCTTTAAAAAAATAAGAGGTATACGTGCGTGTGTGAAACTTGAGTTAATTTAGGTTTTTGTATTAGTGTGTATAGTATGTACCCTTTTTTTGACAGGTACGAGTATTTCAAAGAAGAAAGGCGGGTGGTGGGGTATATTAAGTCGGAAGGGAAATTACAAGAAGAAATGTGAATAAGAGAGAAATATCTTAAACAGGTAAAAAGACAGGGCAAATTTGAACGTTTCTTTATGAATGGGGGGAGAAAGGAAGAGAAAGTTTAGAGTTTTTTTCTTTTCGACTGTTTCCAGTAACAACAGCCTCTTTTTTTCTAATGCGTTGCTGTTTTGCGGACTTTGATCCGAACACTCGTTAAACAGAAAAGCAATCGCGGGACCTTTCTTTCTTTTACTTTTTAGATAGAATAAACTCGATATATATTCATATATGTATAAATTATTTCTATTTTCTTCTTTGTGTATACCTCTTTACACTTTGTTGCTTCTGTATATATTATTTTTTATACAGCTCATGAACAATTTAGCTTGAAATGAATGTTGATCTGAATATTGAGGCGTTATTGTCGGGCTATTAAAACGTTTGGTATATAAATTATTTCGGATGTTCTTATTGCTATCTCCGAGACGAGAACAAATCCGAGGCTTTGTACAAATTAAAAAAGTGGAGTTTAGCGAAATGATCCAATGGGTTCTCCCTTTTTTTACTTATTTATTTTTTTTGCTAATAATCAGTTTAATGGAGATTAAAAGAAAGTTTTATTTATTTTTATTTTTATCCTGAAAAATCGATGGCAATATGAATTTCTCCTTGTCCAGTAGGATAAAGTGGTAACCAACGATCGATACTTGTCAGTTGATCTTGTGGTCGTATTAGATCCCATATGTTCCATTGACATTGTCCAAGTTCAATCGATGTGCTAAATCGATTATAATCTTTCACCTTGATATTTAAAGGTGTTGGTTGTGAAGAGATAGGGCATTGGAAGGTTTCATTCCTATATATATTTATAAATTTTATACATGGAAACGATCCAAGTGAATCAATTTTCATGACAACGAATGTATACGCAACCTGTTTACATATATGAGATATATTTACCATTTGGGTTTGAGTGTTTTCTTTATATGCTTTGTTTTGTGGACTTGTTTGTTTCCCACACGTAGTCGGACAAATGGATCACTTGTTCCAGAGCGATCTACTCCCCGCAAATTACGTGCTTCAATTATTTTAATCGTCACTGTTCCATCCATACCAACAGCAGAGTCATCACCATGTTGTAATCCATCATCATTTATCGACACCGTATCAATACTCCTTCGGTCCTGCATAGATACAATCGACGAGGCTTGGGATGGGGAGCGGACATGCAAACTTGTAATACTTGCATTAGTGCCATTGCGTGATGGTGATACAGGTGTTCCTGCTATTGATGGTGGTGCTGCTGTTGCTGCAGAAGCAGGGGTCAGTGTTGCTGAGCGAGAGACAGATGGTGATGGTGATGGTGGTGCTTGTGGTCCTGGAGGTCTTAGTGTAGGAGTTCGCATGTTTGCTGCAGCTGAAGGAGATAACATATTACTGTTTGTTGCAGTTGCCGAAGTAGTCATATTTACACTCGTAGTCCCAAGGATAGAAGTATGTGTTTTCTTTCGGATAAGCAATTGGGGTTGCCATAAAAACCGTACACGAACATGTCCGCTCACGCCAGCAATACCATCCAAAGGAATGTTAACTTGCCGGGCAACAAAGCTTTCAACGAAATCACCACGAATGGATATACCACCCGAACCAAGAGGTATATCACCAAGAAATTGATTCCAATCAAATACCTCAATTCGAAAACTTGCTGTGACCCGTGATTGCTAGGTTACACAATAGATTTTTAAATAATTCATCTTTGAATTTCCTTTCTTGCATAACAACACAGACCACCGCACCATTTTCCCTTTTCTCCCGCAAAAAAAAAATCTAAAATGAGACGACTTACGATCGGCACTGTAAATGTTTCATTTTTCCACGATGGATTTAATGACTTTTTAATCGTTGCGCTCTTGTGTACACGCTCACCATTTACAGTAAATACAACATAAGGATCGCTGGTTCCAGATTTGTCTGCTGCCATCAGTTCTTTTGCATCAAGTAGTGTCACTGTCAATTGACCTTGGTTATCCAGACTTTCATCTGGATTCAGAGTGAAATTGATCAAAGGAGTATAATCAAAACTAAGGCGGATCCATCCTCCAGGTACCGTTGTGCCAAGCAATTGGAACCACTCACCTTCTTCGTCTCCCTTTTCGTTACGTGTATTGGATTGGATACGTCGAATAATATTAGTTACTTGATCTACCCAATAGCCAAGTTTTAAATCATCTTTGTCATCTGCATCTGCCGGTTTGATTTCAATAGCCACACGTGAAAAGTCAGCTTCCTTGACAAATGCATCTCCAGTTTCGTTGAATGTCAACGTACGACCCTTCATTTTTTGAGTTTGGAATTGTGGCATCAAGGCATCTACCAACAGTTGACAATAGGCATTAGAGACAGTGGGCATCTTAACTTCATGAATTTTGACCGTTAACACGCCAGAGTTATAAGTGGGAAGGTCGACAATATCATCAGGTGTATAGCGGATTGGTACGCCGTGTAAATCATGTGTTGGTAGTTCGATCTGTTTTGACTCGTTGTCTGTTGTTTTGACATTACTGTACTCTTCCTCGAATATCCCTTCTCCATGTTCGTTGCGTATCGCATCTGTTTCATTTTTTTCCTCATTTTCATTTTCTTCTTCTTCTTCCTCTTCTGTCTTTGGTACTGCCAGAGTTGGATAGAATTCTGCTGTATATTGCAATTCCCCCTTTGCAGTACTACGATCAGATGATTTCAATGCTACCCATCTAATAATACATTGTTATTTATCTATGTCATATTCCCATGTTTTATAATTATATTTTTAAAAATCAATTAATACTACCTACCCATCAATAGGTTTACCCACATATTCATACCACTTGTCTGGATTCTTTTCTTGACTACCAGTATATTGTTTTACAAGGTCAGTCATACGTAATGTAGTGAAACCAAGGGATTTATCCTTTGTCTTTGCATTCCAATCCATCACTTCGAGTTTGAGATCTTCCTTGTTAGAATGAATGGGTACATACTGTGTTTCGCCCCATTCGGGATCCAAATTGTTATCAATGACTTCTGTACGTGTCCGGATTTGGGATCCAGATAAAACACGTACATATGGATCCGATTTCCCACCAACACCATCAACATTCTTAAGGTCTCGAGCTCTCCAAAATGTTAAACGAACAACACCGATTGGAGACACTGAAGAAAAAAAAACCAGAAATAGCTATCATAATTAGTAAAAGTTCAATTGAGTAAAGGGGGAAAAAAGAGCAAGACATACTGTATAATCCAAGGCCACCCATGGCTTCTGAAAGACCTGTCATTACTACAGGTTTCCATTGGAATCCTAAACGAATACGTCCTTGTGCTTTATCACCGTTATCTAAAGCAAGATCCCACCAACCATCAGTAGTATTATCCAACTCCTGGATCATATCGACAAGATAACTACGCCAGACACCAATAATTGGGTCTTCTGCAAGACTAATACTATCTTTCACTTCAACACGAATAAAAACTGCTGTTTGATCCAGTACAACTACTTCACCAGAACGTTCGAATTTTGGATTAGGATTTCTCTTGAAAATTGGTGTATTGATTCGTTCTGCGCCATTGATCATGACACGAACATATGGATTTAGGCGCATCGAACCGAGTTTTCGACATTCATGTACAGTAAAGCGCAGGATACCAGAATCTATTAATATTATAAGCAAAGAAAAAATAAAAATTGGTTATACTTACCATACTTATGTAATATTGCTGTGATGTAAAGATAATATATTATACATACTTGATTCTGCAGCTGGTTCGACAGTGCCATCGTCTCTTGGTATAGGTCTTGAAACAGGCATATAACGCATATCCACCTTGACTTGACCAACAGGTTTACCATTATGACGCAAATCAAGCTCCCTATTCCCATTGTGTTAAAAATGTTAACTCAGTTATTATATTTTTTCTTTCTTTTCTTTTTTCTTGTTTATATAGATAAAGACTTACGTATCTGCAAGACTATAGTCATTATCATTTTCAAGCTCCTTAAGATCAAAATGAGCACGAGCAATACGTCGATCTTTGGAACCACTCGATTGATTTCGTAATTCAAGTGATAACGTGGAAGTCAAATTATTCAACATTAAAAAGTGAGTTTCATTCCACCGAGGATCCAAGGTATTCTCTTGAACAGAAGTACGACCCAATTCTTGAGCTTTATCCAAATAGAATCGAATATATGGATTAACTTCCCCAGATATATCGCCAGCAGTAATTGTCGAAGTTGAGTAGACAGTAATAGCAAGAACACCATTGGCTTGTGCTGCATAAAAATAAACAAAATAAAGTTGTCAAATATGTATAAACAAAATTAATATAGTTGCACAACTTACTGATATCTAATTCTCCAGAGAAGAATTTTTCAACATCAAAAGAGAACACATTAGGATAATACATCATGGGTCCAAGAATAGCGTGCACTTGGTCACGGACAAAACTTTGCAGACCAGGTATCTAAATAATAAAATTATTCAATTAAATAATACTAAGAGGTGAAATAACAAATATATATTGAGCTATAATACTTGCGTTGGTTACGTCAAGACCAAAAGTTTCGCCTCCAATAGGTTTAAGTACATAATCGAAGTGAGGCTTTTTCAAAAAACAAGCTTCCACCATTCTGACGTGTGGAAATTTACTCATAAACTTGAGTTTAATACGCATGGCACCTTGGAAACTCATATCTTCAACAAGTACGGGAATACCAGCTCCAACCATACCTTTACCCAATCTAATTGTAAGCATCACTTTAGGATTCACTTTATTGTCTAATTGTTTCCTTGTCATATCTGAAAGGTCATTTGGCTTGAAACTAACGATCCAATCCATGGACTATATAAAAAAATATAACAATAATTAAAAATATTTGTTATGCAAGGAACAAAAAAAAATAAAGAGAGAGAATGGCACCTTTCTAAAACAGGTACGAAGATATATAAAAGTATTATAACATTACCACAGTATCTGCTTCTTGTTGTTGTAGCATGCGAACACTCTCCACCCGGAATGGTTTCGTTCCCAATGTAAAAGTGGTCAAACGCACAGAATCGAGAAAACCAGGTAAATAATCCACCAAATAAGTGTCGATATTATCAATAACATAGGCACTTAAGACGGGTTCAAAGATAACCCAAAATTTTTGTAAAAAACTATTCAACCACTCAACCGATTCTTTATCTTGTTCTAGGAATTGGAGATACGTTAATCCACGGTCAATATCATCACGAGCCAATCTTTCAAATCGACGTTGAGTGATCTGTGAATAAGTCAATACAAATAAACAGCCAATAGCAAATGTAATGAAACCACCACCCAAAGTTCCTAGCAACCAAAAGATGATACCAATAGTAAACACTGCCCCTCCTTGTCCCCACCATTTACTAAAAAAGAGGAAGGAGACCATGTTATCTAATGGATCTTCTGCTTTGTTTTCAGCTGCTGCAAGTTGAATAGGTCCGCCTGGGTTAGGTTGAGTTGAGAATGCTGTCCAACCGACCCGATACCACTCGGGTATACGTGATTGTAAAGAATCTGGTGATGCTGTTGCTGTTGTTCCCGAGGGGGTACGTGGGGTGCGAGGGGTACGTGGCCCACTTGATAAACGCTTATGGCCCGTTGTTTTGACAGGCGCAATCGGTTTCTTTTGTGCTGCTGACAATGCTTGTTTGATTTGTTCCACATCGCTGGTACCTAATTCAGTCTGTAAACCACCCCGCTTATTGCCAAGATTACGAAAGTCAGGCAGCAGGTCTTTGGGGATATTACGTTCGGCTTCTTCCCTTTTTAATTTGGGAGCGGCGTCAGGATCAAATGAGTGTATAGGTGTTTTCGCTTGTTGCATAATGTGTGCATTAGCGTTGGCAGCCATTTCAAGTTGTTCGCGCCTTTGTCGCTGCTGGTCTGTATCGTTGCCGTTTATGCTCTCACTCATAAAATAATATATTCAATATCCTGTGTAATAGGTTTAAAAGGTAAAACGGAAACGGGTGTCCGGAAAACAACCACGCTCCGCGTACCAACTGCGAAATTTTGTTACTTAATTTGGATGATGAGCACATAAAAATATTTCTCTTTCTCTTTCTTTCTTTCGTTATCTCCTTATATGTGAATAGGGGTGAATAGGACGTAATTTTAGAATATAATAGTATATATAATCATATATTTTTTTGAAAAAAAAAAGAATAAAGAAGTATATTTTATTTATTGGAAAACATTTTTATTACTCAATTCAGACTCTTGACCTTCAGATTCTTTAATTCTGACCTTACGTTCACCCATAGCTTGTTGACGTTTTTGGTATTTTTCCTTCTTTTCCTTCAACATAGCAGAACGAACCTAATCAAACAGATACCAAATAAATTATATATAGTGAATAAAATATCTTTATACGGTATCATTTTTCAAAATTTGGCATGATTTCTTTAACTTACAAAGTTAGGGTGTACAAATTCTGGGTTTTCAAATACAGTTGGCCCACCGAATGAACCTTCAAATATACGGATTGTCGTTAAACAGAATCGAGGACCAATTTCAACTAGTGATACATCTCCTTTTTCCTTTACAGTAAAACCAGGTGTGTTTTCTTTGTTCTTTTCAACGATCTAATAATAGTAATAGTAATAAAACCCCAATTCCGCGTTTGTGTTAGCTTTAAATCCCATTCTATTATATTTCCTTTTTCTTTTTCGTTTGGTTACCTGATAGTTTCTAAACCAAATTTTGTTGTCAGCAATAGAGAAAGTTAAAACGTGATCAATAAAAGGTTTTGATCGACGGGAACCCTTGGGAACATTGAATACTTGAGATAACAATTCTTTTAATAATTGCCAGTGTGGTGCAGAATCGAATGTTTGATCGAATGAGAGAATATGACGTGAACCCTTGAGACAGTTACCAGTCATTTTCAATTCATCCAATGTATGTACTAAGTTTTTGATATGTATATATGTAATTAGTACATTATATTATACATATATATAATTAAGTAAATAATATAAAAACTTACAGTTTTGAACGTGAAATTTAACAGAAGGTCCATTGGGAGTCTTTGCCATCCACATGTAAAGATCTTGTCGTTTACGTACTTCGAAAAAGATACAGTTGTTACAGTTATTCAAATCGGCAAGTTCATTTAAAACAAACAAATTGTCCTTTGTGTCGAGTTTAGAATCTTTTTTGGAATGAGGTAAGATGCCTTCGAGATCAGTAAGTAAATGACGGTAACTATATAAAAGAAAGGTAGAAATTAATTAGATCAGATCAGTTACCATCCAGAAAAAAAAAACTCTTTCAAAGAAATAATAAATATTTAAGCTTACCGGAATACAATGCCCCGAGAAGCGAGTAACATTACTCGTTGCTTATTAATTCGTCTATCTTTAACTTTATTCTCGGACGATCCTTTGGCCTTTTCGGCAGTCTTGAACACGGTGGCCATTTTATTATTATATTATATATATGTGTGTAGGTTGTAAAAGCGTCAAAAAAAAAAGTCGGAACTTAGTAAGTTTCGCAAAAAAGTTCGCTAAGCCATCACGAACAATCTAAATATGGTAATTAGTGTAACGTAAAAGTTGGCATTGTATGCTGAATTGTTAAACTATAAAATAAGAAAGGCATGTAATAATGTCACATAATTATATATAAAATACTAATTATTACATACTATCTAACTTATAATATATATAAAAGAAATATGTAGATAGGTCTACATTTATAATATAGCTAAATATTATAATTATGCAAGCAACAAAACATAGCTATGTACTTACCACTTTTTTTGAAAGAAGTTACATGAAAATAGAAGATCGTTTATGCTTTATATGTTACTATACTCAGTTTATATCACACATTTTTTTTACTACAAATTGATTTATCACTATTAGTATATAAAAATGAAGATAAATAAAAAAAAAATTGAGTACTATTTGTATTTTGCTTTCAATGAGTAAAAGAGAATAGGTTAATCCGATGACTCTTTTATCTTTATAAGAGCTATTTACGTTATTATTATTATTATTTATATTTTTGATATTATCAAATGTTTTAATAGCAAAGGTCTTGGATATCTTCTTTTTTATGTATGTAGGAATCTCTCAACAATCTTTGAAATATTTATTTATACAGTATTCATTCCTTATTATTGATGGTAGTCCAGCAAGTTCTTTTTTACTTGTATACTATAAAATCAAGTTACTTCTAAAGTATAAATAAGTTTACACACCACCTAGATTTGCTTATTATTATACAATCATTATAGATGATAATTAATGCATCGGATTCAGAATTTCGGGGAACAGCCAAAAATGCAAGACCAATTTGGAAATTCAGTTCCTCCTTTTTAACGAATATCAAATATGGTATGTATAAAGGGGGGGTGGAATAGAATGGAAGATAACGATAAGAGAGAGAAAATAGCAGATTGGATACAATGAAGATATTGATGGATGAACAGGATGAATGAATGGATGGATAATTTGGAAGACAAAATCTAACAGATTAAATCGATTTTCTATATAGGGTCGCGTTAGGTATATATATATATATATTCAACAGCAAAAATATAACGATCTACCAAGAAAAATGAAAATTGAGCGAGAAATATTAATTATGTAACAATATCTTTATATAGAACTAAGACTGTCAAGAAGGCTTCTCGTGTCTTGATCGAAAAGTACTATCCTCGTCTTACTTTGGATTTCCAAACCAACAAGAAGATCTGTGATGAAGTTGCTATCATTTCCTCCAAGCGTCTTCGTAACAAGATTGCTGGTTTCACCACCCATTTGATGAAGCGTATCTCCCGTGGTCCTGTCCGTGGTATCTCTTTCAAGTTGCAAGAAGAAGAACGTGAACGTCGTGATAACTACGTTCCCGAACAATCTGCTTTGGATACCTCTGCTATTGAAATTGACCCTGAAACTGAGGTATGTAATTTTTTATTATTATTATTTGAACAAATTTAATTAGTTGAACGCCGGTTGGATCTTTCGATGGCCATTCAATACTATGATTTGTTTTTTTTACCGGTGTCAAGATCCAATCCAGCGCAAAAGTTATTAATTATTATAATCGTATATATACGATGCTTGACAACATTTAGGAATTGCTCAAGTCTATCAACTTTGGTGGTCTTCAAAACGTCAAGGTTACCGCACCCATTGCTGCTTCTGCTCAAACTGACGTCCGTCGTCCTCGTCGCAATAACGCTCCCCGTCGTCAAGAATAAAGGTTTTTTTCCCTTTGTTTTTTGGTCAATCCAAAAATAAAAAATAAAAACCCTTATTAAAAAGCAGAATTTTTTTGATAAAATTATGTGTGTAACTGTTGATATTATTTAAACTATGAATTGGTTGTGGGATTGTTGAGAGATTAGTCTGTGGGTGTTTTATTGATTGTAATATATAAATACAACAAAATATCAAAGTGATAGGTACTTAATAAACCATATATTGTAAAATGAATTAAACTACACTAAGAATCATAATGGACTGTAACATTTTTAATGCACAAACGTTCTTATATGACATATCAAAAAGCTTTATTTCAAAAAATATTCAATTGAAATATTACCATTTACAGAATAACAAGCTCTCGTTTTTAATCTGCGATATTTTTGTCAATTGAATTTGTTCGCGTTCTTTTTTTACACCTATTTTTCTTATAACTATTTTAACATCATGGTAAAGGCAGATCAATTTTTGAAATGATGAAAGCCTAATTATTAATATAATTAAGTAACCAACATTATAATTCATAGAGTACAGGCACAGATAAAGCTGTTGGAGCTGTTACATTTTTTAGTGCAGTAGCAATATTTATATATTACACGTTATGGTCTCTTGTTATGGTAAAACACAAATATTTCTTTTTTGATGGATACACACAGGCCACACATATACATTTACATATATATCATCAACACGAAGAACTAAAAGCTAACTTTGAGTTTATAAAAAATTATAGCCATTCGTTGATGAAGATCATCCACTACAAAATTACTTTCCACCTTGGGAATATGCTATCCGTATACCTCTTATTTTACTTATCGTTGGTCTCACTGTCATTTTTACGTTCCTGGGTTTGGCAATGGCCAAAAGCAAAAATTCACAAACTAAAAAAGCAAAATAATAAACACATTATCTTTTTTTTTGCATGCATAACTTTATTTTTTATTTTGCTGCGATTTTTATTATTGTTATCATAGTGCATTTCAGGCTTACGATTTGATAAAGAGCTGAAAGTAAAGATGTCCAATGGTCCCTGTGAAACTTTTAATTTGCAGCAATATAGGAATCCAACTACTCATAGACTACTACGGTTGCTGCTTAAAGCAATATATATATACTAAAAAATATGCATCTCCACGTAATATACTATGTATAGTACGTACATATCTTTTTTTACGTATGATGTTTTAATAATAACCAGAGTACTAGAACAGTAGAACATAGAAATATCTGGATAAGTATTATATCAAACTGTAAAAGCATGTTGGTGCGGCAGATAAAAAAAAAGCAAGCGCATTTATTCTACTTATAAACCATCAATAACCAAGCTAGAGCAATCCAGCTAATCGGTTCTATATTATAAGTTCTAAAGTTACAAAAATAATAATACAGTTGGCAGTGTTCCCTTAGCATAAACCCGAGAACAGCGTATGTGGCAGAAGTTTAACTAAAATAATATCTTTTTTAATACCATCAATGAATTTTTCTTAATAATACACAACTCATCTTAAACATCCAGATCATAGCTTATAGTATAAAAGACGTCCATCCCCACAGTTAATAGTATAGTTCATATCATTCAAATATTTTAAGTAAACTCAGAGAAAAGAAATCCGCGCAGATTTGTGTATATGTTTTATTATTCTAATGTTTTCAACTTTATATCTAAGTAGCTTCTTGTTTTGAACGTTTTTTCTGAAATTCAAGCAATACTGGTCCCACAACGGTTGAAAGTGCCCACATTATTATATAACCCCAAATATGGAGATAGTAAATGCTGCTCCAGATTTTTAAAATTTTAGATACATGTACGTAAAAGATCGAACGGGACCGTTAGTACTGCAAATAATGTCATAGATATAATGTATCTCATAATGGCATAAAGCTTTTTGCATACTCTGCGTAGTACTATTGATAATGATGACAATATTTGTTGAGGAAGAAAAGATAAAGAATCATTGTCTGCTACGAGTAACGGTCGGATAACACGGCGAATATGTCTGCTTAAACCTTGGAATATGCCGAACGGAATAAAAAGGGCGTAATAACCAGGATAGAATAGATGCCATATAGCTGATGTGAGATAAGTGATCGCCAGCGTCTCTAATGTTGGCTTTTCATCAGGCAGTGCTACTTGATTATAGACGTAATGTCGTAACCAATTATTTGTGCTCAGTCTTCAACTAATTGAAAGATCTCTAATGAATTGTGAAGTCTCACAGGCAATCTAATCGACATTCCGAAGTCGAAATCTGTCTACCTTTGTCCCAGTATAACTAAATCCTGAAGGAATAGTACATTCACCTTCTGCCAGCAGCCCAATGCATGTAAATTTACAACGTGCTACAAATCCAACATTACATTCAGAAACAAAAGCCTATTATTGTAAATTTTAGAGTGAACAAGTAAGAGCTAAACTTTTGTTGATATTTTTGTTGTCAACAACGGTTTACTTGTACTAATATGATGTTGAAAAAGAAATAACCATAAACTTTACATTATCTTTTGTACAGTGGTAAATTTAAAAAGGAGTTTTCCAGCATGCGAGTATAATTGAATTTGTCGCCAGCAAGCACCACAATAGCAGCAGAAACAATACCGACAATGATATGTCGAAGAGCAGGAGTATACGAAGATATTTATATTTCTTTTGAAAAGGAAAAGATGTTTGTGAATCAATAGTAATCCATATATTCACTCGTCGGATCAACCAAGAATCCGCCAAAAAAACAAATCCAGCCAAAATATTCGATTAAACTCGGATACTTGGTAATTTCATGCGTTTGTTATATGCATTTATCGTTGTAGTACCTGATGCTGCAGCTATACGACTATCTGTCACATTAAATCCAAAAGAAGAAGATTTAATAATTGCAGTCATTAAGGATGCAGAATAATCTAGCTTACTAGAACCTTCAAGTCTATTAACTTTTCGGTCAAGATAACTATAATTGATTTTTTATTTTGTGCAGAAGTGTAATTAATAGGAGGTGCTGAGCATAATGGTGTACAAACATAAGATTTATTTTTGGGGAATCATATAATAGTGATATGCACTATCAGATGATCCTCAATTTAGCTTTTCTACCCTTTTATTTTTTCTTTCTTTCTTTCTTTCTTACCATATCGATAAACTTACCATCACGACTATAAAATTGATATAAGCAATGTGTTTCCCTTGGTAATATTTCATGAAGGCATAAGTGAATAACCCAGTAAGGACAATGTGTAAAGCACCCATATAAAATTTGAGAACAAATATCATTGTGGTTATTGCATAAAACATAAAAAAACAAATGTCTTATAGTAGGACTTTTTGGCGGTAATGTTCGATAAACAACGGTTAAAGGAAGTGATGTTATAACACAGACGACAAGCTTGAGATGATCCCCGCTAATTTGATCGCCCATACGCGCTGCCGCTGATTCAAAGAAATGGTCCATTATATTTGAGTAGAGATAGGGTATACAATGTACAATAGTAAGAAAAAAAAAAGTACGTATCGAGGAAAAAGAGAATTCTGCCAGAAAATAATAGGTTATTATTTTTGGTGGATTCCGCTTACTCTTGTACGGGTATCACTTCCAATAAATAGTTTACGTGATACAAGAAATAAATCACATCACACAGTACGTACGTATATCAAAAGAGATTGAGTAATGGATATGTTCAATGAAAAAAAGATAGAAGAGTGTTGAAGCAGTAAGAACGAGTTTATCTGCTTCTGTTGTCTTTCTTTGATGTTTAATAAGATTTTGAGAGTTATATGTATTGATTTTCATAGTTGTTAAGCTTGGTTCGGATGAAGATCATAGATCATCATCATTTGATATAAAAGTCAATTTCTAAATACATTATGCAAGTATCTCCGCATTTTTACTATTGTCAACGACAGATGTTATATAAAAGGAGGTAATTCAAACTAGTTATATAATTATTTGCAGATCTGCTGTCTTTATCTCTCAATAACAGAAAAGTGTATCCGATGACGAGATGGTAGTTAGCGCACATGGACTCAACAATGTTCTGCTAATCGGTGATTGTTGGATTCCAGAATTGCTTATGCGATGTCAAATAATGCTGATCTGCTTTCGTCACTAGGCAACAATAAAAGTTCTAGAACTTATAGCTTTGGTGTTTGGTAACTTGTTTCAAAAATCATAAAAAATGATAATTATACAGTACCCCTGTCAACTTGCTTGTTTGTTGTTTCACCGACCTGAGATTCGAAGAACCTGATAATGAACCCTTTCAAGAAGTACATGGGAGTTGATCAACTTTGTCATGAGAAAAAGAATTTACGTACCAAAACAAATGATAATATTCTTTTTTTTTAATTATTTTTTCTTCTAATTATGTGAAAATAGACTTATACTTTCAAACTATTATTTTGCTTTAATAAGAAATGATCATTACACAAGAATCAGAACAAGAAGCAAATACCAATACAGTAATGACGACAATCATAAACACGTGCCAGTGTAACCTATGTAGTGGAAAAGCATTCGATTCGCTACGATTAGCATCACCGGATGGTGATTTGAACATGAATTCAAACGGTAGTCTTTTGTCCTTTTCATCTTCGTCATCAACGGTATCGTTTCAATCTTTTGGATCTGCAGGAATCAGGGAGCTTGACATGGTAAAACGGGTCAGAAAGGGTATGAACAAACCACTTGCAAATGGGAGCAATAATATGTCTACACTCCAATCCATTGGTGATTATTATTTTCTGAATGCTTTACACCAAGGAAGTAATGCACAGATCAAGTTGGCAGAGCATCGGATAACCCACGAAAAAGTTTGTATTTTGAACTTTCTTTATAAAGTCCTTCACTACAATAATGTGTTTTTGCTGTTAGGTAACAATATTTATATCTATTTTTAGGTTGCTGTTAAGATTACACCGCGTGCAAATAAATATGCTTTTTTAGACATTTCAAGTGATGTTGAAGACAAAGACGAGAACAAGAACAGAGAAACAAGCGCACTCGAAAGATTGCGTGACGAACATGCTTATCGTGAAGCTCAAATTATATTGTTGCTGCGACATCCCTGTATTCCACAAGTTCATGATTTTATTACAACAGCTGATCACTATTATCTTGTTATGGAACACATTAACGGCGTCCCACTTTTATTCAAGGTCATCCAACAAGGGTATTTATCAGAAAAATATGCACGAAAGTATGCTATTCAAGTTTGGCAAATCCTTGACTATCTTCATGGTCATGCTATTGTTCACCTTGATGTTCGAATCGACAACTTACTTCTTGAACAAAATGAAGACCGGGTCAAACTTTTGGACTTTAGTACTGCATCACCCTATATAAACCAAAAAGGAGACGTACTTTATAAGCGACATCATCTTTGTCGATCTATCCATTATACCGCCCCGGAACTTTTGGACCCAATGAGTGAAACATTTGAAGGACCACCGGTAGACGTATGGAATTTTGGTGTTTTGATTTATATTATGGTGACTGGCGAAATGCCCTTTGAAGGTTACTCACCAGAGCAAGTCAGTAGGCGTATCCGGCCAAATGAAGATGATAAAGAATACCATGTGCAATATCCAGATAGACTCAGTCCCGAATGCCGCCATTTGATACAATCTATGTTGGCTACTAATCCACGACAACGAATCTCACTGGCCCAAGTAGCACAGCACCCATGGTTTCGCAGTACATTTCCAACCAGCGATATAATTCAAAGGGAAAAACCGTTAAAACCACCACTTGATCCACTTGTCATACAGTCAATGGCACGTGCATTCCGTACCGTCGGCTCGCCGCAGCGAATTGCAAAAAAATTGACAGCTATAATTCAGAGTAAGGATACATTGTCGAATCATCCCCAACATCCATTTGTACTACTTTATCTTCTTTATCAAGACCGTGTAGCTTTTCTAGATCAATTTTTGGTTGAAAACGATAATATATCCAGTTTTGGTGAACATGAAGAAGAGGAAGAGGAAGAGGAAGAAGAAAATACTGAACATGAATCCTATAGAATCAATCAAGATAACCATTCCATAGTTTCCTCTATCAACTTCCCAAACATTGATTCAGCTATTGGGTTGCAACTGGTGTTCGACACATCAACTCAAGAACAGCAACCACGACACGAAGATCAATCATCGCCATCCATTAATCAATACCGTAACCAACATTATCATCATAACCATCACCATCATCATCATAGAAAATCCAGATTATTAAGACGTATCAAGAACTGGTACAAATATAAAATAGTGAGATGCAAAAAATAAAGAAACAAACAAATTTAATTATACAATAATATTATGTGAAACAGATGGAAAAGAAAAATGATGGCAAGCGAAGTATGGAAGAGGGGGAAAATATGCGAATAGAATAATATTTTTTTTAAACAAGAAGAACAGCATTGATACAGCCATCGTTTTCTATAAAATAACAATATATAATAAGATTGTTAATATCTATCATATTTTTTCTTTCCTTTCATATAAATAAAAATAATTTACCTGGATTGTTGGTTACTTGAGCGTATTTACCCCAGACAACCTTACCACCAGTAGTCACCAAACCTAATTCCGAGACATTGACTTCCAAGACTGTACCCTTGGTAATGACACCAAGTTGGGTATACAAAGGCGACTGTGGATTCTTTTTAACACCAATGATAGGTAATTGAAAAGTAGCCTTCAATTCTGGATGGGTGACATGAGCCTTTTTGTATCGCATAGCCATAGGTCGAACGAAACGTTCATATTTCGGTGGTTTACGAGTGAATCCATCACCAACAAAGGTTGCTTTGGTAATCATACGTTTCCATGCCTTGCTCTTGGATTTACCCGTTTTAACAACCTTGAACATTTCATCTTCGGCCATACCACGTACAGCAGGTAATGGTACAGACCATTTACCTGCCTTTTCTTTTCGCTTTTGTTTCACCATATTACTCAAGATCTTTGCACGATCTTGACCTTCACGATCTAAAAGATATGCTGGAACAGCACCTTCGGGTACAGCATCGGCTGACTTCTGTTTGGCATTCTTTTCTTCGTGCTGTTTAATGGTCTTCTTCATTTGAATCTTTTCAGCATGACGTTTCTTGTTATATAATTTGGCCTTAAGACCATGAACCTTTTGTGCAAATTGAGAATCTTTATGTGCCTGACGAGCTTGACGTTTTCGCCTAAAATGAATAAGTTTATATGATTAATTAAAAATCCTTTTCTTTTTCTCTCTTTAATCGCATTGATCGTTCGTTTGTTATTATCGTCATTATTATAGTTTTATTTTTCTGCTTACGTGCGCTCCTCATGATCGAAACGTCGACCATGACGTTTAATGTGTTCTTCAATATGCTCGTTTTGAGGCTAATTATAACGATCTTAAAATTAGTAGAAAGCTCTTTAATATAAAATGATAAAAGATCAAAGGTTGATTGTTGACAAGTACCATGTGATTCTGTGTATTGGTTTGAAGTGAAAGAACAAGTTATAAAAGATCGGTTCGGGTTTATGTCGAACTGTCCAAAAAAAGTTTTCATTATGGGTCCGCTAGATAATACTGTGTAACCAAAAAACACTAGTCTATTGGTTAATCAGCCACTGTAATTTTTTTCTTAATCATTTTTTTGCATGAGAAATGCTCCAAAAGACAAAGAGCGGAAAAATTAGCTTTTTTTCTTATGTAGAATGAATAATTATGATACGCTACCATGGTAACTAATATAAACTAAAACAATCACAAGTTATGCATTTAAAGAAATCCGATGTCTTTTGTTTGATCATTTATCATATATAAAAATATATCAATCTACATACTATATGATATATAATAATAATATAATGAAGTAAAAGTAAGAAATTTCTTATTGTTTCATCTTATGTTATTGTTGACTAAATAAAAATACATACAGTAACAGTGATAATAAAGCTTTTCTATTGATCGAATTTAATTTGCTTGGGCGTTGAATATTGAAAAGAAAGGTTGCATAAGAAACGAACACGGAAAATTATTTGTTACCCACGGTTTCCTTACAGCCATTAATGCTCATTTTAATTGATAATGTTTATTTAGAAAACAAGGTTACATATAATATATGACGGGAAAAAAAGTCATCAGATTATAGTTATATTATAACTCTCCCACCCATTCATAATTTGATTTTAGAATAATAACCATTCTCTGTCAAAACCAGAGAAGATAGTAGTATACAACTTTCTTCCCTTCCTCCTGCATTAGCAATGCATTTTTTTTATATCATCACAACAAAATAATATATAAATATATAAAATAAAAACGCAAATATAATAAAAAGACGAATATAATGTTAATTATAACGATGGCCCGGGTCACCTTACTCTCGTATATATATATAGAGTAAGTACTACGCTTATGAAGAAAACTAATGCTAACGTAGTTATGATGGATTACTGTAGTATGAATATGTTTTTACCTTTCTTCATCCGATCCTAAACTACTTTCAAAAAACCACTTCCCGGTTGACAAGGTCAGGCGACTTTACAATAATAAAAAGTTGTCACCTGTTAAAAAAAATTATAACTTGACAGCGTATAATAGTATATTCCTTATTGTTGCATGAAAAGAAAGAAGTAGATTTATGGGCCGGGGACCAACAAGAGAGAAGTTCGAGGGTTTCGGATAAAGAAGTAATGTTGCACAGGAATAATGCAATCAAAATGATTACTGACAACTTCCGACAATAATGTAAAAAATGGTAATACTATGATTATACTATTTCACCTAAATAAAGCAGCTACCGCAGCACTGATGATCATGATAGGGTGCTGATGGTATTATATCACAAAATTTATCACATTTTTAAACATAAAAATGAATAATTTACCGCAGTAGAATATGAATTAGGTGAAAAAAATAACCAACTGTACAAAGGAGCACAAAAGCATGAGCGCGCGTGACATGGTAATCCTACTAATAAACTAAGGATGCATCTTTTCCCGTAGTATTTACCTTTTTTTAGTGGTGGGAACAAACCTGTTTAAAGAATGAAATGTATGAGAGAAGGATATGAGAAGAGTGACACACACAAATAACATACAGTTAAAAAAAAGAAAGATTCCCATTTTTGAACTGGGTGTGTGTATTGAGTAGTATATACAAGTATGAAATGTATGTTTCTACAGTTAACTCTCATGATGTACTGTTATTTGAAGGACCTGGGTAAAATAAATAGGACGCGTATTTCTCATACCATTTCTTTACCTTTCTTTTTTTCGCTTTTCACACTTTCTCTCTCTTCTTTAACAAAAAACTAATAAACCTTTCTCCTTTTTTTATTTTTCAAACGGAAAGCAGCACAAGATGGGTAAGTCAAACTTCTTTAATGCTATTCATGCTGCTTAAAAAAGAAAGTTTATAATCTAATCGAAGTTTTATTGTTGCACCGCGGGGGTAAAAATTGTACTGCCAATCGATATGCTATCAAACCGGCGATTTTAACCTCTTCTAGTGGTCAGTGCTTCTTATTCTTTACTAAAAAAAGATATTTGGAAACCCTATTTTCAACCCCTTCTAACTAACTGCAATTATTTTCTAATGTAAACAGAACTTTACTATTGACGAAATCCGTTCTCTGATGGTAAGTCTTTTTTTTTCTCTTTTTTCTCTTTATATAACAAGAAGTGTGTTTACGTGTGCAAAAAAGTCGAAAAAAATGAGAAAAAAATGATTCAAAGGCGTGTGAGAAAAGCTGATCACGCGCAATTATTTCGATTATTATTTTTTTTACCTATTAGAATCGCACCACCAATGTGCGCAACATGTCGGTGATTGCCCATGTAGACCATGGCAAGTCTACTTTGACTGACTCATTGGTATCCAAGGCTGGTATTATCTCTGCTGGCCGTGCTGGTGATATGCGGTTTACTGACACTCGTCAAGATGAGCAAGACCGTGGTATTACCATCAAGTCTACTGCCATTTCCATGTACTTCCAACTGTCACAACCTGATGATATCAAGGAAATCAAGTTTCAGAAAACTGAAGGTAAACATACATACTTTTTTTTAGCTTTTTTCTTTTGAAGTTGTGGTATGGTTGTATGTAGATATTTATGGTTGTGTGTACATGAGTATATGTTCTTTTTCTTCTGCCTTAAACTAGCTAGGTGTATACTTACTCCCACTTATGTTTTTCTTGTTTATACTCTTTTTAGGTCATGAATTCTTGATCAACTTGATCGATTCTCCTGGGCACGTTGACTTTTCATCTGAGGTCACTGCTGCATTGCGTGTCACCGATGGTGCCCTTGTTGTCGTTGATTGTATCGAGGGTGTCTGTGTCCAAACTGAGACTGTATTGCGTCAGGCCTTAACGGAACGTATCAAACCTGTCCTTGTAATTAACAAAATCGACCGTGCGTTATTAGAACTTCAGCTTGAAAAGGAAGAGCTTTACAATGTACGTGGAGTTATTATTATTCCTTCCCTATCTACTCTCTCGTTTTTTTCCCATGGCCCAAAAAATTGTTTTTTTTTTTACAAAACAACAAAATTTTTTCACTCTGACTGTTATTATTATCATATATAATAATAATAACCTGGGCTGGTCCAAATCCTTCGTTACGTATTACTACTCTATTCATTTACTTATAATGTTTTTTTTTTCATTTTTATAATAACTCTTTAGACATTTTCACGTACTATCGAATCAGTCAATGTAATTATTTCTACATATCTTGACGATGCTCTTGGTGATGTCCAAGTCTATCCTGAAAAGGGTACTGTTGCCTTCGCTTCCGGTTTGCACGGTTGGGGATTCACTTTACGGCAATTTGCTATCCGATACTCTAAGAAGTTTGGTGTTGACAAGGAAAAGATGATGCAGCGTCTTTGGGGTGAAAACTACTTTAACCCCAAAACCAAAAAATGGAGTACGAAGAGTACTGGTACTGATGGCAAGCAATTAGAACGTGCATTCAACATGTTTGTACTAGACCCTATTTACAAGATCTTCGACTCTGTTATGAACTTTAAGAAGGATCAAACTAAAGTCTTATTGGAAAAGCTTGATATTCATCTCAAGGTTGATGAAGAAGACTTAGAAGGCAAACAATTAATGAAAGTTGTCATGCGCAAATTTTTGCCATGTGGTGATGCGCTTTTGGAAATGATCTGTATTCATTTGCCTTCGCCAATGACTGCCCAAAGATACCGTGTTCCCAACTTATATGAAGGTCCCAACGATGATGAATGTGCTACTGGTATTCGCAACTGTGATCCTAATGCTCCTTTGATGCTTTACGTCTCCAAGATGGTACCTACTTCTGATAAGGGTCGTTTCTATGCCTTTGGCCGTGTCTTTTCTGGTACGGTTCGTGCTGGTCTTAAGGTCCGTATTATGGGTCCTAATTATACCCCTGGCTCTAAGAATGATTTGTCAATCAAGTCTATCCAGCGTACTGTTTTGATGATGGGTCGATATATTGAAGCCATTGATGACTGTCCAGCTGGTAACATTGTTGGTCTTGTTGGTGTTGACCAGTTCTTGGTTAAATCTGGAACCATCACTACTTCTGAAGTTGCACACAACATGAAGGTCATGAAATTCTCTGTTTCTCCTGTAGTACAAGTTGCTGTTGAAGTTAAGAATGCCAACGACTTACCCAAGCTTGTTGAAGGTTTGAAACGATTAGCCAAGTCTGACCCTTGTGTTTTGACATTCACTTCCGATTCTGGTGAGCATATCGTTGCTGGTGCTGGTGAATTACATTTAGAAATTATTCTCAAAGATTTGGAAGAAGACCATGCTCAAGTTCCTCTCAAGACTGGTGATCCTGTTGTACCTTACTGTGAAACTGTGACAGCACTTTCTTCTATTGACTGTATGTCCAAGTCTCCGAACAAACATAATCGTATTCATATGCGTGCACAACCAATTGAAGATGATTTGTCTAAGGCTATTGATGAAGGCAAGATTAGTGCTAAAGACGACTTCAAGTCGCGTGCCCGTGAAATGACCGATAAGTACGGGTGGGAACTTGCAGATGCACGTAAAATTTGGTGCTTTGGACCTGATGGTACAGGTCCCAACTTGGTAAATTATTTCACTTACGTTTTTATGTGTGTATGTGTATGTATATTTTTCTTCTATTCATTTGACTAATATATAATAATTATTATATAATATAGTTAGTAGATTCTACAAAGGCTGTTCAATACTTGAACGAAATCAAAGATTCCATGGTCGCTGCCTTCCAATGGGCAACTAAAGAAGGTCCTCTTGCTGAAGAGAACTTACGTGGTTGTCGATTCAATGTTATGGACGTAACGTTACATGCTGATGCTATCCATCGTGGTGGTGGTCAAATTATTCCAACAGCTCGACGCGTCATCTATGCTTCCGTTTTAACTGCTGTTCCATCCATTCAAGAACCCGTCTATCTTTGTGAAATTCAATGTCCTGAAACTGCTATTGGTGGTATTTATAATGTGCTTAACAAGCGTCGTGGCATAGTCTTCCATGAAGAGCAACGACCGGGTACGCCAATGATGACCATCAAGGCATATCTTCCTGTGAACGAATCATTCGGTTTCACCGCAGATTTGCGTGCTGCTACAGGTGGAACTGCCTTCCCACAGTATGTCGTGGTTACTTTTTTTTTCTAAGAAATTGTCGTTATACTTATATCCTGAACTATTCTGATTTCTCACTTTTTTTATTTTTATATAAAAAATAGGTGTGTCTTTGATCACTGGCAACAAATGACTGGTAACCCATTGGAACCTGGAAACAAGGGTAAGTTTATTTTGTTTTCAAAAAAATAAAAATAATGATGTATAGTGGACTGGATGCATTTAAAATGTATGGGGTATATTAGACAAAGCGATTGATTTGTTATGTGTGGGTTTTCTATATATTAGTATACGATATCATCCGCACCGTCCGCAAGAGAAAAGGTCTTGTTGAGGACATCCCTAGTCTTGACAAGTACTATGACAAATTGTAAAATTGGGAGACCTACATTACAAAAAATGACAACGCACTAAAAAAAAGCAAACCTGTTTTTTTATTGAAATAATTCTTTTTTTTTCCTTGCTTATAAAAATAAAAAAAAATGTGTATTTTTTCTTGCGAAAAAAAACTATCTCTTGTCTTATTCACCCGTACACGAGTAGTGTGAGTATGTTTATTCCTTCTTCCACAATTATCTATTATAGCAATGAAGTGTATCATAACAGCACATACATGACTACTTTTCCTAATTCGATTGAATTGATCTGACATGTTTTACTCATTGTGGAGATTGATAACATTTTTCATAAGAAGAGAAAAAAAGGAGTGGATGATCATATAAGAAGATGTGACCTAGTATGGTTTTCCCACCGCGTGTTCCATATTAGTCGCTTATGCATTTTTCGTCAATTACCACTTTCTCTCTCAATAGGCCACATGGGTTTTACATATTTGCTATTTCTTGTACAATATATATAATGCTTGGCATAATGTACTCATCTACCCACACATAACTCCCATTTTGATGCGGTTAGAAAAAGAATTAACGCAAAAATAGAAATGCATTCTTAAGCATTGTAGTTTTAAATATTATTATTGATAACTGTGAAGAGGATTATGATCCTTAAATATATTGATACAAAAATAAATCATCCCTTCGCTTTTTTTTTTTGCCACAGCAACTAATTTAATTCCACTCTGTCTCCTTTCATTTTTATTTTTAATACAAAGGGGATATGTGAAAGAGGAAGAAAAAGAGACAAAACACAAATATTTTGTATTGAGGAGAAGAATACAAATTGCTCGTTGTTATTTTTGTAATTATATTGTGAGGACGCCACATGAAACGTTGATGAATAATCCTTAATTCAAGCTTCTCTCCCTAATTCGTTTGTTTTGTTGTTAGTTTTTGAAGGATATAAACTATTTTGATGATGTGGATTGCCATGATGTGGCACTTACATAGTTACCGAACGGCAAAATTCAGGAGAGTTTTCAAGGTGGATATTATATAACAATCATATATGCATATGAAAGCTCTTATTTATTATAAATAATTACTCCCCAATTTATCAAAAGGAAAAAATAATAATAATATTCCACAAAGGATCCATCGTGATCAGCTATATTTATTACAACAATAATAAAAAAAAATAGTGACAATAACACAAGGAAAAAGTTTCGTGGTTTCGTGTGACCCAACTCTATTGTAGAATTAGCATCGGAGTCTGACTGCTGATCATTGTATTCAAACGGGTCGAGAACTCTCTCTATTCTAATGCTTAAAAAATAAATTACCCTTTAGCCTCAGGGTAATAACAAACTTCTTTTTCTCTTTTTCTTTTCTTCCACCATTTTTTTATTGTTTTATTTTCTGCTCTATATATAAAGTTACATATATATTATATATATACCAGATCCTTTTCATCATTTGACAATACGCTAAAGCGCGCTGTTTTTGCTTAAACGTGCAATCACCCAATAACAACAATAAAGAATCATAAAATATGTCGCTCACAACATCACGTTCCGATACCACAACGAAACGAACCAGCAGGATAGCAGCACCGCCTGTTCCTCCGATTCCAACAACTTATCTGAAAAATACAACAACTTCTATAAAACAGAGTACTATACAATCATTCTCAGGTGCGTCAGCTACCTCTTCTTCGGAATCTAGTAGTCGCCGAACGAGTACATCAAGTAATGGAACAACAATATATTCAGGATCTTTACCAAAGTATAGTCATATTAAAAGCAAAGTCAGCAGTAAAGATAATATAAAGCATAAGCCAGGCGGAGGTAAAAACGATAACCATTTTTTATTTATAATTAATAGGTTTTTGTAGTATGTGGAGCCAAAAAAATAATAGTAATATAATTATAAAATGTTACACAAATTTTGACTAAGGTCATTGTAATCCAAAAAAAAAATTTACGCGTTTATATTTTTTTTAATTAAAATAAAGGTACTACTCGAATTGAAGAATATAATGTAGCACTAAGAAGTCCATCCCGTAACAGTAGTGGTACTAAATGTCCATCATCCACTTCTTCGATATCCGAACCAACACGTCGTCGTAGTTTGAGCCGAAAACTACCAGATTACAGGTTAGATTACACATGATTAAAATTATCAGATAAAATTCATGAAAAAAAAATATTATAGTTACAATAATAATGGTGAAAAGAAAACAAGCAAATCTCAGTTTGGAAAGTCTTCTTCTTCTTCTTCTTCTTCTTCAAATTCTTCTTTGGTGGGTGATAATAATGATAGTAATGTAAAATCCAAGGTTGGGTCATTAGATAATGCTAAACATAAACCTGGAGGTGGTAATGTCAAGTTATATGAAGAAAAACTTAGTTTCAGTGCCACAGCAAGGTCCAAAGTTGGTTCCAAGGATAACATCAAGCACAAGGCTGGGGGTGGCAATGTTCAGTTGTATGATGAAAAGAAGGACTACAAGGCAACGGCAAGATCAAAAATTGGATCCCTCGATAATGTCAAACATAAACCCGGAGGCGGAAATGTCAAGCTATATGAAGCAAAGCTCAGCTTCAGCGCCACAGCAAGATCCAAGGTTGGTTCCAAGGACAATATCAAGCACAAGCCTGGTGGTGGCAATGTTCAACTGTATGATGAAAAAAAGGACTACAAGGCGACTGCCAAATCAAAAGTTGGATCCCTCGATAATGCTAAACATAAAGCTGGTGGTGGTGATGTCAAATTATTTGAAGAAAAAAAGGATTACAATGCAACAGCCAAATCCAAAGTCGGATCCAGAGACAACATCAAGCATAAGCCTGGTGGTGGCAATGTCGAACTTTTCGAGGAAAAGAAGAATTACAAGGCAACTGCAAAGTCTAAAGTTGGATCGCTTGATAATGCAAAGCATAAACCTGGCGGTGGTAAAGTTGAATTATTCGAGGAAAAGATTGATTATGGTGCCACAGCAAAATCAAAAGTCGGATCCAAAGATAACATTAAACATAAGCCAGGTGGCGGTACCGAAAAGATTTTTCATGAAGAAGCTTCTTATGATCACGCCAAATCCAAGGTTGGTTCCAAAGACAATATTAAACATAAACCTGGTGGCGGTGATGTCGAATTGTTCGAGGAAAAAGTAGACTATAGTGGTACTACGTCGAAAGTTGGTTCTAAGGATAACATTAAGCATAAACCAGGTGGTGGCGATGTCGAGCTTTATGAAAAAAAAGTTGACTATAGTGCTGCAGCACAATCCAAGGTTGGCTCCAAGGATAATATCAAGCACAAACCAGGTGGTGGAACCGGGAAAATTTTCCACGAAAACATTTCATATGATGAGGCCCAATCCAAGGTTGGATCACTTGATAATATCAAACACGAACCTCAGGGTGGAAATAATCAATTATATGATGAACCATTGAGGTTTGATGAAAACATTCAGCCAGAAATGCAAAGGTAAGTTGATTATAGTTACTTCATACGTGCGTCAGACTTATGTTAAATATGGCACATGATTGACATTATTTCAAATAATTAGGGTTAAGAAGAAGGAAGAAGGAGAGCAAAAGTAGTGACCTTTATTATTGTTGTATTGGATATTTATTAATCTTAATTGTTTTCAAAAAGAGAAAAAAAATGGGATTTATCTTATAATAAAGAATTATAACAGAAATAACAAGTATCTATTGTAGACCAACAAATTCATGCCAATTTTTATGTGTTCTTTCAATAGTTTGTTCGATAGACCATTGTCGCGCTTCAGCAAGTAGTTTCGCGATTTCTTCCATAGCATCATCTTGTCCAAGAGGGGTATTTAAATCAGATTCAATCAATAATCGATCTTGTGGAATAGCATTAAAAAGTTCAAACAACTTTTTCTTTTCGAGTCGACTACAGATAGCCACGGAGAATGAGACATAAACAGTAAAACCTTTGTCAAGTTTAAGAAATTGAGGAATCGAACCAGGTGAGCCAACAAATGAATGCACACAAAGCCGTACCGGAGGCCCTGCCTCTTTCTTTTTTTTCTTAGGCACCATCTCTTGAAGTAGTTGTAAAAGATGACCGGATGCTTGAACACAGTGAACGCTAACAGCTCGTTGGAATTCGCGCGCTATTTCGAGCTGAATACGCAATACATTCATTTGATGCTCAATGGTTGTTTGAACCGAAGTAGGTTTGACCCCATGCCATTCAATGGCTCCACCAGGTAGTAATCTTGCTGCTCTATCCAAACCAACTTCACCCACCAGTGCTTGTGGATGATCTCTAAGTCGCTGTTTCAAGTTGTTTACCCATTCGTCCCGAGGAAATGGGGGATCGAGAGCTTGAATCATGTCTTGTTTCTCAGACATGACTTTTGCTGTTAAGATTTGATCATAATGTGTTCCTGGATCAACATGATCATTTATCATGAGCCGGTGAAGAAACCACGGATGAATGCCTAAATTATTTACAATTGAATGTTATGGTACTTTTTTTTTTCGTTTTCTGTTTTTTTTGTCAATAAACGTTCTTTTACCGAATGCAGGAATACAGCGTCCAGGAGCGCAATTTGTGGTTACTTGAGCAACACGATCCCAATCATCTTGACGAACACCCATGATTGTAATATGTCCGGTTTTTAATTTTGGGATCATGTCAAGGTGTTTGATGTCATCATGAGGATGGCAGTGTGCATCACATAATTTGCTGCTATCCATGTTACAGTTAAGAAAAATGTATGTGTATATGAGAAAGAATAAAATAAAAGATGCCGACGTTTTCTAGGAAATATATGTGCACATGTAGAAGTGTCAGTGTGTTGCAATAATAACAAAAAGTAAAGTGTCTGTACAATATATATAAATATTATTGTAAAATACAGTCATTATAACTAAGCAACATTTGTTTTCTTTTTTAATGACTGGTACCCAGTATTCAAAGAACAGATCGTCATATCTTTAAAATCTTTTGCCGTTATCGGAAGTTGCTCTTGTACAAATTGAACTTCAATAGTTCTAATGTTTGAGGGACTGGATAACATTACCAAGTTATTGTAACTATGTATAACATTTTTATATACACAACTGCTTATTCCACATCAAAATTCAGTATTCTATCGGGTAAAGCGTGCGTGGAGTTTATTCCTTTATAATTTATTGGTATTATATTTTATGATACAACATTGATTTCACATAAATATTTGATTTTGACAGGTTATTTTTTAGTGTTGTGCGGTTGCAAACCCAACACGATGTTCATCGCCATCATAAATTGATACATAATTTTCTAAAAACTTTTGTCCAATAATAAAATCTAAACTACTTTCGTCTTCGTCACCCAACGTTTCGCTCACGATATAGATAGGACAGTCTGATGCGCCCCAATATACAAGCTGCCATTCCGGTACTGTATATTGTTCTGGAGATAAACTAAGTTTTACCCCTTCTGTAAAGTGGAAATCCAATGTAGGTAAGGATTTGACTTGATTACAAGGTACAGTGTAAAGTTCTAATGTTTCATTGTATTTGGCATATTGCATGCTCTTGATAACATTCTCTGCGATGGTAGGCTTAATAATAATCATGGTAGTACCGGTATCTACAATGCCAACAGCTTGTTTTCGTTTTGAGCCCGTCTCACCATTATCATTTTGAATGACTGCGTCGCCTACTTGGATGCTTTCTAATCCAACCGCCCAATAGTCGCCATAATTTTCATCAATAACTTGTGAAATCCATTGGATTTCTCCTTGGTACGAATCTTGAGGCAATAATCCACCTAATGCCAATTTACCGCCGGCAGTATCAATATCCATATGATCTCGAAGGGGTTGGAAATAGACACTAAACATGTTACGCTCGACGGCTTTTTGATGTACCAAGTTTTCCATAGGAGTAGGCAGTCTTTTACTTTCTATATACATTAAGTTAATCATGATTTGTGAACACTCCTAGATAATAATTACTATAATAAGTTAACGAATTATGATAGCTTACTGTAATTAAAATCAGATGTTCCTTCGCTAGGTGCGAAACCAATAATACCATCTGGATAACAACGTGTAAAGAAATAACAATAAATTATAAAAATAGGAGAATTGTCAGAAAGAGAATTGTGTAGTCAAAAAAAGCTTGACAAAAAGCATTTGTATATCGTATATACTTACTGATACCGTCGGAAAGTAGATTAGGGACAATACTTCTCGCCACCGCAATGGACTGGTTAGATACCCGAATATTTTGCAATGAAACAATATCATGGGCAACATAACCCTTTACAGTGCCTGAACCATAATGAACAATGATGGAATTATCCTCCTCCAATATGGAAGTGGATGATTTTTCCGCTTCAAAAGTCGTCGTTGCTCCTGGACATTCGTCTTTACAATCACTTGATGGTATCCAGACAATCGGGGAGCCAGTATCAAATATGACTTTAAATTTTTGTTCAGGTGTTCCACTATTATTTAATATAAAGTATATTATGTCAATTTTAGTACTTTATATTCTGATTTACTCTTTATACGTAGTAACGTTTCTACATATACAATGGTACCTACACTCCTATTTCAATAACGTACTAAAAAATATACATTTACGTATAAAATGTAACAAGAAATTTAATAAATCATGACAAGTTCGGTTTTTATATTCTATAAAATTGTATGGACACCTACACTCCACAAAGTATTAGCCAAATTGGATGATGTCTTGATGGATGGGTTATTGTTGGTAGGAGGGTAAGAAGATACTGATGATGATGATAATGATTTCATTGCCGCCAATTGCTTAGGACCATCACCTTCATTAATATGGTTGTTCGGTTCTTCTCCATTATGACTTTTGAAGTCAGACATTCGAGGACCACGGTATGACCATTTGTGAGGTAATAATAGCGAAGATACAGTGTCATCGAGGGTATCAACTACTGATTGTTGAACAAAGTCCAATAATGACGAAGGTGGGCGTTCACGAGTCATATCAAGTACAATGCCTCCTATCGATGGTGCTGCTGGTGAAGGAACAATTGTTCTATCTGCTATAGTTACTGCTGAACTGATGGCAACAACCACGGAGCTTATCGCTAATACTGATTTCATTATTAATATTATTACTAAAAGTACTAGTAATAAATGAAAGTAATAATGTAAGAAGAAATGACCAATAAATATTATTATGCTGTTCTTTTATATATTTTTATTTGACACATATATATAATTAGCATAGAAAAAACTTCCCCCCTGAATTCTAATTTGTAATATTACAGTACCTATCTCCTTTCCTTCATTTTTTATCTGTAATTTTAAGTATAAAAAATATGATCAAGAGCATCTAAACGAACGTAATTCATTGTTATCATATTATTATTTATTTCCCTCCTTTTATTAAATGTGTACGTTGATTAGAAAGCCTAACAATAAATGGGATAGCTTTAAATAAATATATTGTACAGATATATTCAGGGAGTCCACTTGCTATTGCATGCAGAAAACAAATTACAGCTGCACTTAAAACAAAGAAAATCCCAAATGCACTAACTCATTTTCGTTCTCAGAACCGTTCTTCTACATCAAACCACATAACATTATAAACACCAATATAACAAGCACCAACGCAAATATATATACATTGATATAAAAATAATAATAATGGACTTGCCACGTCTTGAAAACGCATTACGACAACTTCCAGCCGATACACTCCTTACCGAAATTCCTGAAATACAGAATTCCATTAAACATTTATTAAAGTCGAATGATGAAATGAGAGAATATGATCCCGAAGGAAAAGATCGAGATTTAATTGAAGCCGTTGAAGAAAACATTGAATTAATGCGCCGACATGAGATCCGGATCGATGTGACGTTGCGTGTCATAAAAGAACGCCTTGGCGAACCGGCGTTTTTTGAAGTTAAAAGTAATGTCGACGCATTACGAAAAGAATATCCAACTGGGGTGACGACAGCAAAAAAGGAAGAAAAAGACAAGGCGATAGAAGAAGGAGTATTTTTATAAGTTCATCATCATCATGTACTAGCAGCATCAGTAGTAGCAGCAGCAAACCAAGAACTAAAATCTGCGCGTGGCTCATCAACGAAGATACTAAGATGATATGGATAAACGCGAATAGCTCGATAGTTTGAATGACTCTAATAAATTTTTTTGTCATATATTTCATCACCCCAATCCACATCATCATTATCGTTAATAATAATAATATTAATAAAGTATTGTCGCTTTTTGTAATAGTTGTGTTATATATACCCTCAATAACATGGATTCATGAGTGTGATCTTTCGAAATGAATCTATATGCAAGTCGAAACTTAGCTAAATCATTCATAAAGAATTTGAGGTTAAAACCTTCCTTTAGCTAAAAAAAAAAAATTATACATATAATAAAAAGAAAAGACAAGTACTCGCCATGTTTTTGCATACGCGCTACTTCAAGATCTTTTTTTCGTTTTTCACCAGTGTTCTTGCCATTAACTAAATGTTCTAAAATGATAGGTTGTAATGCTTTGAGTACGAATGAGTGCAGTTCGTTTTCATTATACCAATCGATCTTATTTTGATGAACATTAACAATAACGCGGACAACCTGTAATATTCCAGTGTTATGTAAGTCTTTTTGATCATAAATTGTAAAGTATATTAATGTACATACTGTTGATTGTGTAATCCGTAAATGAAGAATAGATCTCGGTTTACTCAACATAATTTTTTAAGTAGTGTCTACAAATAGTATGTGCTACCTAAAATAACAAGAGCCAACTTTTGCAACCATGCGGAATGTAGATCAACACCGCATATGGAATATTTACAAGTCAGAACAGTTTTAAAAAAAGGACCCACTAGGCTGAAGTGTGTTTATTAGATACAGTTACTAGATTATTTCTTCCTCTCACTGTCTCCATTCAATTTCTACTCTTTTTTAATTTTGTTCTCCTTATTCACGACCCCCTTCTCGGCTTGTCTTTCTTACTACTTTTTAACGGGTCACCCTCTCCTTTTTTTTTTTTTTTTTTTTTTACATATATACATGGCACCATTTGGTTTCGCTTCTAGTCATTCTTTATCACAACGCAATAATAATCGACGCAGCATGCAATACGAGGAAGAAGAACAACGTTTACTCGAGGCCGATGCTCTTAATCAACAAGAGGAATTTCCAAGCAGAGAACAATCACATGTCAGTCGGCGGAAAAGTTTTTGGGATGTCGAAGAAGATTTTGATTTTGAAGAAGACGACTATGACGAAGAAGAAGAACGGATACGACTGAAAAATGTAATAAACAACAACAACTAACATCTTTTCTGTTAAATAAACTTTATTAAATGTGGAAAGAACAAAAATAAAACTCATAAGAAATCAATGTTTAGGGTCACTTATATCTATGGCGATATGTTGCAATCGCAGCTGGTGTTGGATTGTCTTTTCTTATATTTAAAATTTTACTTATGACATACGCACATGGCAAAGGACACCACGATATGCACCCTCCAGCCCAAAATCTATACAATAATGGTTCACATTTGTTTGCACCTACAGTAATGTATATTTCGCTTGATGGATTTCGAAATGATTATTTAGATCGCGGTGTTACGCCCAATCTAGCAAAGTTTGGTAAGTGAAACAATTTAGTAGTGCTTTAAGGAGTGTGGTTTTTGTATATAGTTAAACAACGAATCAAATTGGATTATAATTATTATATGATATATAGCTTCGGAAGGTGTAAGTGCAGAATATATGAATCCATCATTTCCTGTAAGTATTTTTATTGACTGATAATGAGCGTAGGTATGACATTTGAAAAAGATAACTTTAATAAAATAAAATTGTTAAATTATTTAGTCAATTACTTTTCCAAATCATTGGACATTAGCCACAGGTCTATATCCAGAAGCTCATGGCATTGTCGGTAATGAATTTTATGATCCAGAAAAACGTAAAATGTTTATCCATAAAAAACCAGAGATTAGCATGCAACCAGAATGGTGGTCTGGCGAACCTGTAAGTTTCCCCTAATTTGACATGATAGAAAATAGAGAGAACAAGGAGAAGCAAAAGTTAATTATTCGTGATAATAGATTTGGACAACAAGTAGCAAACAAGGACGAAAGTCGGGAGTGATCATGTGGCCAGGCTCAGCTGTACCCAGTACTTTACCGGACTATCTTATTGATTATGAACGTGAAGTCACTGCTGAACAAAAAATAGATATCGCACTACAATGGTTTGATAAGCCGTTAGAGGAAAGACCAGAGATGATTTCTATTTATATACCACAAGTGGATCAAAAAGGTCATGGCGGGGGTCCTCAAGGCAAACAGGTAATAACAATTAGAAAGCATTCAAAATGGTGTGCTTTTGTACACTTACATATAATTGGTAAATATATAGTTAAACAGTGTATTAACCAAGATGGATGATGCAGTTGGGCATCTACTTCAAGGTCTTGAAGAACGTAATTTAGATAAACATGTCAATGTTGTCATTGTAAGTTTGTTTTGTTATTATTATTACAGAATTAAGTTTACAAAAAGTACTGGGAAAAAAAGGATGAGTGGCAAAATTCTAACCAAATCCAACACACTTTTATTCTCTGATATATAGGTTAGTGATCACGGAATGGCACAAACAGACAAATCGCGATTAATATTCTATGAGGATATTCTATCAAACAAATCCTTGTCATTCCTGCGGGAACGTGAGGCATGGCCACTTTTAAATCTCCGACCTATCGACAATGCACCTGAAGGAATTGTGCAACAAATATATGAAGAGCTTTATAATTATACCCAACAATTTGAACTCCATCCTGATGGAAATGCACACTTTCAAGTTTATTTACGTGAAAATGTACCCGAAAGGTTCCATTATAGTAAAAATGAAAGGATCGCCCCCATTGTCGCTATCCCAGATGTTGGTTATTCCATCATTTCTCACAAGGATTATAAAATTGATTCTGGACTAGATTATCGACCGCGTGGTATCCATGGTTACGATAATTTGGCCCCAGAAATGCGTGCTATTTTTATGGCAAGAGGTCCTAAAATTGAAATGATGTATCCTCAAGCTGGTACAGTTGTATCTCCATTCTTTAATGTGGAAGTATATGGCTTTCTAGCGCGTTTATTAAATTTAAATGAAGCTCCAAATAATGGTACCTTACATGGTATATTTCAACAAAGATAAAATAAAACTGCGATTGATCGAAAAGTATAATTCTATCCCGCCTTTTTTCTTACATATTCACCTAAAAGAATGGGAAAATGGCTTTTTTCTTTTTTATTTGTTTTTGTTGTGTGTATATTTGGTTGCCGTGTTTTTAATTCTTTTACGTATATACTTTAGTTTAAAATTTAGTATATCTTTATACCATTGTTATTATTTGAATTATTGTCAACGAAGCACAGGACCGCTCTGATAAATTTATAGAGAGGTGGTATACTACCACGACAGCCGAAATTATAACAATAACTCTACTTACCGACATATCTCACGATATTACCACCTTATATGACAAGCTTATTTTAATATGTATAGTAAGACAAGCACTTCATTCTTTTGTATACATATATTCAATACCTTGGCTGTATAAAAGTAATTAAACAGTTCTTTTCTGAAAATGATAACAGTGGATCATAAGTTTAGAACAACAAAAGTATACTCTTTTTTATTTACTGTTCTTTATTTAAAGATAAGTGTCTTCAGCTGTAATGATTGTCAATGTGTTAAGTGCATTTGCTACTCATGAAGCACAATTTCGGATCATTTTAAATTTACATATACGAGCTTCTATATAACTTCTAAATAGGTTAAATACTGTCATCTCGTCTTCCTTTTGGGAAGTATCAATTAATAATCACCCCGAATCAATCCTGTTTTTATGCATTTTGTTGTTTTTTCATAAAACGCATTTTGAAATAGCGCACTATAAAAAAGAGAGGGGAGTTTTTTCTTTTTCCTCTTTCGATAGTAAGTTTTTATTCTTTCTTTTTCTGTTTTCTTTCCTTCTTTACTTAAGAAAAAAAAAGAGGATCGACATTATGGATGATTTATTGGATCTGGATTGGTCGGGTAAATCCCCACCACCAAAACCTCATAAACCGAGTTATCTTCAAGGCAATAAAAAGCAACCCGATGCTTTTGGCGATTTATTGAACTTCGACGCTAAACCTACTTCTCCTCAACGGCCAGCCGTAACTCATACACCACCATCCACTTTCTCAAATAAGAATAATAATAACTTGAGTTCATTTGATACATTACTTGATCCTTTTGGAAAGTCAAAAAAGGAATCATCTTCACAGTCTTTGAATGCTCTGTAAGTTCTGATGTATATGAAAACCGCCGGAAGTGTGCGACCCAGAGAAAAAAAAAGAGAGAGAGCAGGTGTTATTTATTATGTGAAAGATTTAGTTATTCACTTTGAAATATAAATGTAGAAAACATTCAAAAATTGAACAATATTCATCATCAACTTCATCGCAATGGAATTTGGACCTTTTGGATAATTCGCAAAACTCAACGGTAATATACTTTTCTATTCACTTCACAAAACTTTAATTATTATCTCAGGTAATTAATCTTTTATATACTAAATATATATTTTAGCCAAGTGCAGACCCATTTGATATAGCATCCTTGGCATCACGAACAACCCCTGTTGTTCAATCACAGCAATCTATCGATATGGATGATGATAACCCATTGGGTATACTATCTATGCCTGCTGTCAAAACTAAACCAGAATCATCAGGTTCTCCATCGCCTCCTTCATCTTCTGTTCTTCATACAAGCACAAATGATTCTAGTCCAGCTGTTGGATACCGAGACAATTTCGATGATGAATTTTTACCATCAAAACAAAAGCGACGAGGATCGCTAGATATGTTAATTGCACAAATGGTTGATATGGGTTTTGAAGCAGAACAAGCACAAGTGGCATTAGAAGCTACAGGAGGTCGAGACTTACAGGATGCAGTAGACTTACTTGTTAATAATACACGAGCTATGCAACAGCAGCAAAGGCAACAACAACAACAACCGAAAAGATCAACATCAAATACAGCACGAGCAAGAGATGTACTATTCAGTGATGGTTTTACTGATGAAGAGCAACTCCCCACGACAGAGAGAAAACGACCACAACAACAGCAACGGCGACGACAAGAGGAACGTATTCAACGAGGTGAATCATCATCGCCATCAACTAGTAACAATGATGATAATAATGGAGGACCTGGATTTCAGCAGCAAAAGGAAAAAATTGTGTCACAGGCAACTGAACTGGGAGGATTTCTATATAAAAATGCAAGTATGTTTGTAAAAACTGGGCGGGAACGTGTTACGAAAGCTGTAGAAGATTGGCAAGAGCAACAACGTCAGGAACGACTCAATCGAGAACATGGACGGCCACGATGGATGACAGAAGACGTAGCAGACGATGAAGTAGATAAAATAACACGTCAAAATAACGCATTAGCAGCAGCACGAGCATCATCAACAAATCAGCCACAACAAACGGGGAAAGAGACATATATAGAAAAGTTTGTTGATGATACTGATAGTTCAGATGAGGATCCTGCGTTGGAAAAACAACGGGAAATGGACTGGAAACGGGAGCAAGAGGAAAAAAAACGACAATATGTGGCACAAATGCGAAAGCGTCAACAGGAAGAGGAACGTTTACGACAACAAAAAGAGACGGAAGAAGTTTACGTTTCACCGTCGAGACGAAGAGCTACTCCAACTACAAGTCGAGCATCCAGTCGTGCTTCCCCGAGGGTCACATCATCATTTACAAAAGCATCAGCGCCGACTCCCCCTCCTCCACAGCCCAAGCCCCAACGACAACGTCCGATTATCACTGCCTCTCCTCACATCATGGCACGTGTAAATGAAGCTCGTCAACGTGGTAACGAATATTTCAAACTGGGCCAATTTGGTGAAGCAGAATCTGCATACGGTCAAGCACTTGGTGCATTACCTCCAGGCCATGATCATATTGTACTATTGAGCAATAATCGTGCTGCTGCAAGACTCAAGATTGGTGAATATAAACGCTGTATTGAAGATTGTGAAATTGTTATTGAAATGGCAAGGGAAAGTGGTGAAAGTATTGAATGTGAAGGTGTCATGATTCGATGGCGTGAACAATTAATCAAGGCTTTACATCGTAAAGGAGATGCTCTTGAAAGCTTTGAAAAGTATGATGATGCTATTAAGACCTATCAGGAGTTGGTAAAGTTGGAAGGTTCAGGTAATCATAAAATCAATCAAGCCATGTCAAGATGCCGTAAAGCACTGAATCCTATTGCTGTATCAAAACCGTCAGCAACATCTTCTCCAGCCGATGATTTGCTTGGTTTCGGTGGTGGAGGACCAAGAGTAGCCAGTATACCGGTTTCATCATCATCATCTAGATCATCGAAACCAGCTAATGTGGAGAAGAGTAAAGCAGTGGCAAATATGCGGGCACAAGCAGCACAACAAGAAGCCGAAGATGCTGAACGATTGGCACGTACGGATGATGTGAATGCACGGATACAGAATTGGAAAAAGGGAAAGGAACAAAATTTACGTGCATTATTGGCGACCTTGGATACCATATTGTGGTCTGGTGCTCGATGGCCTGGTGCTCAAATGAGTGAACTTATTGATCCAAAGCGATGCAAGATAACTTATCTCAAAGCTATTTCCAAAGTACACCCTGATAAGGTAAAAAAAAGAAAGAAAGAAAGGAGAACCAAAACGGAAAATGTTTAATCATATAGAAAGATTAGTAGTTAACTTTTGTGTGTAAAACAAATCCTTCTTTTTTTTTCATTGATTAGCTACCTTCATCTGTTACTGTTGAACAGCGTATGTTAGCCAGTGCTATTTTTAGTACATTAAACGAAGCCTGGGATTCGTTTAAAGCCCAAATTTAGATATTGTTATTATAATTATAATATAAAAGTCATTGTATATCCGGAAAAAAATTATATATTTTAGCAAACAAGGGGTGTTATGGGTTCTGTTTATATATCTGTTCAGTCATCATGTAACTTATTGTTTCATTTTTGTTTTGTCATAGAAAAACAATTTCTGTGTTTTGGGATGGTAGTGCAAGTATAACTAATTGTACGAGAGTATTACGTATGATATTTTGCCATAGTTGGCATCTATATACCTTTATTGAAACCAATGAGCAACATTCATATATTAAGGGAAAAAAGCTATATGGTATTTGCTTATTTTATTTGTATGCAAAAAAATTATTGGGTTATATATTTTATATACAGAGAAGAATTATTTCTATTTCACGCATGGGGGAAAAAATGTCCTATATACATTTACTTATGCAAATAACAATTTTTCATAGCTACTATTGAAAAAAAGGCAACAACAGACATGATAAATCCATAAATAAAACCTCTTCTGAGAGATTGGTATAAAGCATCAAGTGCTATTTGTTGGATTTCAGGTGACAATTTCCAAATTTCACTAATGGACGATCTGATAAAGTCAATAGTTTGAGCGGCGTCAGGTCCTTCAATATTTTTTTCCAACAAAGCTTTGAAACTAGCTTGAACAATGGCTGCACTTATGGAACTACCGCAAACAAGACCAGTTGAGCGGAATAAAAAGATCATAGATGTGGCAGAGGAAGTATCTAATAAATATCAGAGCTCCTTGTCAGTACTACTCCCCCAGCTCCACTGTTTGGTGTCTAATTATATAATAAGAAAAAAACATAATCATTTTACCTTCATGGTCGATATCACTGACCAGCGAAACCATAGTCCCTACAATAACAGAACCCATGGCAAATCCTTCTACAAGCAAACATACAAACTTGAAAGCCAAATCATTGTTGGTAGATGCCCACCAGATCATACCAAAGCACGCGCACGTATCGAATAACATCACAATCATCAAATATTTTTTATAACGTCCAGTGGTGCCAATGTATTTACCAACACACCAACATCCACTGGCTACAGCAATAGTACGTGGTACAGTCCACAGGCCAGCTGAAGATGGGCTATACCCCAGGATACCCTATAAAACATTAATAAAAGCAATATCATTACACGTGAACGATATTATGCAGCTTTTTTCACACAACATAAACTACAAAGTATAATTATTTCTCACCATAAAAAATTGAGGGAGTAAATAACCGACTGACATACTAGTTCCCCATAAAAAGAAATTGCTTGCGCACGAACCCAACACATTGCGATTCTTGAGCATTTTGGGAGACATCAACGGGTTTTTTGCGCAAGTGAGCTCATATATGAAAAATAGTGCAAATGCTATTACGGAACTACTTAAAAGAGCCACTATATAGGGATCGCTCCACTCTCGTGTATTGCCTCCCGAGGATGTGGCGATCACAAAGCAAGAGTTTGCAACCAACAAAATTGCAGCACCATGGACATCAAGTTGTTCCAACAATTTGCCTTTGGTCAATGTGTTATAGTTGGGCAAACGCCGATAATAGACCCAGAGAGAAAATATCCCAGGAAGTAAGTTAACATAAAAACATGCACGCCAGCCGAACGTATCACTGATAAAGCCTCCAAGAAATGCTCCAATAGCGGCCCCGACCTAAATCGATAATATTACTTAAATATTTTACATCATTTTGATAGATTAAATACTATAACAAAAATAATAAAAAAAAGTGTAGAAATATTTACCGTTTGAGTCATGTTAACATAGGATTGATACTTGCCCCGTTGGCGGGTTGGGACAAGGTCATGAATAATCACAGATGCTAAGCACATTAATCCTCCACCTCCTAGACCTGCAATGGCGCGTGCTATCGAAAGTTGAAGCATATTTTGAGCTGCACCACATGCAGTGGACCCAATAAAGAAGAACAAATTGGCGACGATAAGAATATTCCTGCGACCAAAAACATCTGACAACTTTGCATCTATATATGATTCTCATCCAGTTTAAATATTTTTTTCTTTTACTTTTTTTTTTACCCCCCTTCCTTTTTTCCCAGTCCATTTGTATTAAGAGAATACAATATGTTTTCTTTCTTTTTCTTTTCATCTAAAAACGATAACGACCATCTCTGTTTCCTTTCTTCTTCTAGTATTATTTTACTCCTTTTTTTCCCCTCATCGAACCACACTTACATAAAGGCTGTAATGCTGATGAGCTGAGTAGATATGAAGTAAATATCCACGCAGTTAGGTTGGAACTATAATTTATAAATATAAACAATTGAATAGGGGAGTATTTTTTTTATACGTAATGAGTCAATGAGTGATAGTAAAAATATATAAGAAGAGCAAATATATAAATGAATTTTTAATAATAAATTACCTCTTGAACTCGGATCCAATTTCAGTAAAAATGGTATTCACAATAGTGGCATCTGCTGCTGCAAGAAATGAACCTGTACAGAGACTTGCATGTACGTACATAATTGATATAATTAGTTTGTATTCCTATTTTCATTTTATATAAGTCTATTACCAGAATGTGATCAATCCAAGACCAATACCACTTTCTTTCAAACGATCACGATAAATTTGATCAGGCTTTACAAGTAAGGGTTGCGATACTTGTGCCATTTTTTATTATTCTTAAAAAAAATAATAGGATATCCAAATCCTAGGGGTGAGAAAAAAAAAGAAAAAAAAAAATGATAAAAAAAGTAGTGTGAAAATGAAAAGAAAGGACGAAGAATAAAAAAAAAAAGGGAATCCAAATTATGGTTTTGAGCGATGGTTTAATCACTTTATTTTTATTTATAAAGTATAAATGACGCCATCGATACTATCGTTGCGCCTTCAGCGTGCGTTTGATTTTTCTTTTTTTTTGACAGTTACATTAAAAAAGAAAGCAGTTGAGCACAGACTTTTTTTGTCTATATAAAACTACAATAGTAAAATATCATTAATGGTCGCAAAATATCACGACCTGATGTCGCAATTGATGTAACAACCACAATATATAATACAAGATTTTCCTTTCGATTTGGCGCTGAGTTTTTTTTTCATTTACTAGTGGAAATTTTTATAATTTGGCATTTATTAGTACCCAAAACAGAGTATCTTATTTAATCAAGTGATTGAATTTATGCGGACTATCATATTTCGGAAAACCATGACCAACAGACTGATAGACTCCCGTCTCATCAAGCACAATAATCCAAGACCTCATCGATCTCAACAGTATCCTTACGCGGCTCAGTATTACAAACCAAGTTCTTAAATCGTATTCATTGGTAGTTACCCGATAATCCCTTAATAACACAATACCTGTTACAACTCACCAGTGCTCATTATATCAAAAGGTCATATATAAACACCCTCAGAAAGCAAATCTACATAAAAGTTTGCCAGGTCAAAGTGAACTTTACGACAAAAAACAGCTTAAATTTGCCATTAACAGCATGTATGATACGACACTCACTCACGCCCAAAGCAGCACCAAAGCAAAAATACTCTGGCTCCTGAGATACCCGAGGTACGTATTGACCCAATTGCTTTCTTTCCCATGACATACTGCTCCGATGGCGACTTGGATGGATGCCAATGGCCGACCAGACACTACTTGTAATAACTGCAATAGTCAATCATCTTTCACACTAACATGTCATATATTGCCCCCATACTCATGTACGACTCAAGGTTTCTTATATAATAAGTTCTCGATCCGATATTCTTAAAATTGAATGCATTACTAAAAAATGACTTCACAACCCATAAACCTAAAAGATTATACTGGATTAATTTACGTATGGAGTAAATGATTCCACTCATGTTCGATATCGATGCACTTTGTCATGGCAACGATCCATTTGAATCTGATCAGATTATAAACAAAGCAATATCCAATGATTTTGTACTTTGCTCAAAACAAACCCGAATACTAGGAATACAGATATAAAAACTCCACTAATACCATCATTATATTCGTAGCTTATCTAGTGTGGTCTATTTTTTCTGTTAAAAAAGAAGACTAACCATCTAAGTAATCTCATCATCTTTCGTTTCTTTTTGTTCACCACTGTCTACCTCTATTATCTAGCACAATCTTTACTCTCAACTAGTCTTCCCTCTCCATCCTACTTTATTTCCTTCCTCTAAAATATAAGTCTTTTTTTTTATATCTTCTCACTCAGACCCGGATTTATGCCTTTTTGAAGCTAGTATTATTTTATATATCAGAACAGCTAAATAAAAATATTAAGTTTGAACCAGACAAAACAAATAAAAAAAAGGCGTTCTTTCAAGCTCAATATAAAACGCCTACGTAGAAAGAAAAGGACGACCGGTCACTGTTGCTTTCATACAATCTTCAACGTTCGTTATCATGGCTAATGAACATTCTTTATGACTTTTTGGTGAGTTACTCGTGCGACGATATAATGCAACGCTCTGACGCCCTATCTGGTTCATTCGATATGATTCCTTCCGAGGTTTCAAAAAGCAGCCTGTAGATGCATCATGGATTGGCTTTGCTAATTAGATAATACGGCATATTTCATATATACGAGAAGAGAGAGAGAGAGAGAGAGAGAGAGAGAGAGAGAGAGAGAACATGTGTGTGTACGTGTGTGTACGTGTGTACTACTACTTGCCGACAAGATACCTCATGTTATACTTTTTTTCGCTTTTCTTTTTTGAGATAAAAACGGCCTTTGTGGGGGTGGGGATGGTTATGGCTGGTTATAACGTTGTTTTATCTGTGTTCTTAAACCTTTTTCACTCGACGTCTGTGGAAACATGGTCAATTGGATAACTGAACTAATTTCATTATGGCAACAAGAGGGTACAGGTTGGGAGAAAAAAAGCGTTAAACCCATAATTACCTCTTCCCCGCTTCCTCGTGATACTATATGGGTACTTTTTCTTGTATGGTTATTTCTTCTTTAATTTTATAACATAAAGCAGTGGTACGTAACTTAAAGCAACGGAGCCTTTATGATAAATATACAAAGTAACGTTCTGCATTCTCAGTCGACCAGATGTGGTATTGATAAAAGGAGATTGCTATTTTCCATAAAAATTCATGTTGTGTTATAAACATATAACGGCTTATCAAGTTAAGTCATCCTAATGATGGCTTTCATGAAAATGAACCAAACTCCCACTTCGCCTCCCTCTCTCATTCCCACCAAGTTACCTAGTGTACGTTTACTTTTTCTTAACCTACTTTAATCCCATTATTCTGGGTTACTCCTTTTCTACACTTAATTTTTTTCTTTTATTGATTTCTTTACCAGTTTAACTCTCTTTCCTCTATGGGGTTTTTTATCAGTTAGTACACCCACTCTTCCTCTTTGTATACATAATCTTTCCACTCACAATTTACCATAAAGAAGCGACCACAACATGCCTGCAAGTGCCGGTTAAATTAGGTTTTAGTTTAACCGCCTGTCAAAATTGAAAAGCTGCCATCGATTAACCATTGAATAAATTTGACTTTGACATTTGTCCTCTGATAGCATATATTTATTTCATTATGCAGTTATTTATAACAAAATATAATACTTATAACAATAAACAAGCGAATAGGATTGGGTTCTTCCTAATATGCCATGAGGAAAAAACTTTCCGAGTGCTTAATTCATCCCTGACAATCGCTCAGTGTTATTGAGGACGCTGAACTATATAGTGGTTCACCGAGGGAAAGGATATTCTTTTGTTAAAAGGTTCCATTTAACACTTATCCTCACTTCTAATTAAAACTTTCCGATATGATTAGGAAAAGAGCTATAGCGAGGTAACTATAATATCCTGAACTCATGGACTTCAACTGCTTCTTTTACGTTCTTTGCAAAAAATAAATATTTACATCATTGTCAAATATCAACATTATGCCAGTCATACCTTTCTTTTCCAAAATGCTCATTACAATTTTAAACTTTTGTTTGAAGTTATTAGTTCATGTACCAACTCTTGATACCATTCTTTGCTCACCACCTTATAATTTTCGTTTCTTGGAGTGCCTACTATATTAGCTTGCGACTTCAGCAAAATGAAAAATATCCACTACTTGTTGGGCGGCAATAGCTACGAGACAAGAATTATTAATTACACGACTGTTATGTACTACGTTCGCTAGTTGACCTTTTTTAGATCATCCAAACAGATGCATAATATGTAGGTCGAATTTCGCTTCGTTAATAAATGCACAGCTTGCAAACGCAAACTCTATACGTATAAACTATTATCGATAACCAATACCCAGGCTATCCGCTTCTTGATAGTTGCAGGCGATGAATGCACATGTAGTATTTTTTGCAATTCTTTTCATCTGAAAATCACGCTTTTTTACAAGATATTTATGCAAACCACTTTGTGTAATTGCCAAACCAGAATTACCTAAACCAATTCTTGTGCCTTCGTGATTATTTTGGTTGGTCATCATCGTAAAGATTTTGTAAAGTAACAGTACGTAAGTTCGACTATCACTGTTACGTAGTGTACTTCCTTTTGATTTTTTCACTTGACTTGGTAAAAACGGCTCTTCGTTTTTTAAGCGTCTTCAGTAATTCTGAGCAGGACGTAAAAGTATAACAATAATCTGAGCAGGTGAAATTACATTGATTGTTACACTTTGAGTTAAATCAACAAGTTTTTCAGTATCGATATCGTCATATTTTCTGTATGATTCTATTAATTATAAGAGGTTGAAAATCATGAACAATGTAATTAAAGATAGGTATAATGGTTTGAATAATCAGTTATACCATACTTCTAGATCTTACAGCTTCATTAGTTGAGTATATTCACAGTCCTGCTATCTCTTTCGTTCCATCAGCTTCTACATAACGATCAGATATTTATGCTATACCATGATTAATAGTTCTGTAAGAAATGCGCAGCTCAATAAATTCTGCAAATCGATTAATATGTATCTTTTCAAATGAATTTGATGTTTTAGCCATTGAACAACGAATAAACTAGATCTCATTGCTTATCTAATCCAATTTCTATTATATGATAAGGTCTTAATGTTTTTGAAGGCCCCTCCTTAAATTTTTCGTGTTCGTTGTTAACTCCACATCCCTAAACGGTAACGCGGTATTGTGCTGGACCCCCTTTTAAGTCGACAAATTTTTTTTTCTGCGCACAGTAATGGTGCATATGCTTGAAACACAATACTTTTTAAAAAAAGAAAAAAGGATCGAAAAGGAAATATGCCTGCTTTTTTATATCACTGATGTTGCTGTCCTTATCAACAGTGGTAAGAGTTCCTTGACGTAAGTTACGCAATAATTTTACTGGCCATCAATTATCATGATTCACAATCAATGAAACACTGTGTTGTTTCTTCACATAATAATATATCAAAAGACAAAATGTCCGGATAGATTTCATTTAATGCCATTATTATTATTATCATCATGCTCTAAGTTAAACATATCCCCATGACCAACTGGAAATGGGTCTTACGCCAAGTTGAAAATAAAGCAATAGTGAAGATCCTGTATTGAAGCTTTTTATTTTAAAGCCCAGCGAAAAAATAGGATACTTAGATGACCTTTTTTTTGGGTTGATGATTATAGAAAAAAAAGTAGTATGTGTGTGAAAATGAAGAAAAAATTTACAATAAAGGAGAAAAGTAGGGCTACTGTTTTTTTTTATGTTTTAAAGAAATGGATAAAAAAAGAGTTCAAAATACGTACAAAAAGAAAAAAGAAGAAATAAATGCCTGTTAAAAAGAAAATGATATAAGTTATGTATAGTAAAAAATAATGCAAGGATGTTTTTTGATTTTTTTTTTGATTTTTTTTTTTTGATTTTTGAAAAAACAATAAGAGAAGGGAGTCAATTATATATAAGACAGAGAGAGAGAGAGTATGTTGGTATAGAGAGTTTTTTTCTTCTTTTTTTAAAAAAAAGATGGTCGTGAGCGGAATATTTTCTTTTCAATCATAAATGCAGCAAATGGATGAAATATTTGAGTTGTCGTCGTTATTAAGTAACAATTTAAGTCTGTTCGAGTGAGGATGTAAAAGGAATTATGATGTTGAAGTTTTTTATTTGGTTGCTATGGTTCTTCGTACTAGGTGGGGTCATTGCCAAACTGACAGATCGAAGAGAACTACTTGCAGTACTACTAGATGATGATGATGTTGTTGTTACGGTCAGGGCCGGTGATGGATTTGATGAAGGAGGAGCATGAATCGAAAAAGATGCAGATTTATTGGATGATAATGTATGTGATTGTGATGATATTGGGACGGATGATGCTGGTGACGGATGAGGTCTCGGAAAATCCTCGAATTCGTGCCAATCGTAACCAAGTAACGGATGATTGCCTAACAGTATTAACAACAATAAAAATACAGTATTAAAATATGACACTTATTACGATGACAGTTATTTAATAGAGTCATTCTAATAATACGTACGGAGAGCATCCGACTTTAAACAAGATTCGCTACAGTAGAGTGAATCCTATATTATAAAAATGTAAATCTATTTAGAAATACTATAGGGAAACTAATCCCACCGCTGATTGAGAAAAAGGAAATATCTATCAACTTACAGAATATGAATTCACCGCATTGTCACAATATGTGCACCAGTTAAGATCACTCATCAAGCCATGCAATAGACCAAAAAGGTTTTATTTTTATTTTTAAAAATGGTTGAATATAAAAAGGATGCAATAGTAAAATATGAAATAAAAAAGTGGAAGGAAAAAAAAAGAGAGAGAGAGAGATAGTAAAGGAAGAAGGAAGAAAAATAAGTAGAAGATATTAAAGAAAAAGAAGAAGAGAAAAAAAAAAGATCCTTAGGCTTAATTTGTGAATTTTTGGGCTTGTGGGGTTTTTACATTGGTGAAAAGGTCCTTTAAATAGGTATGTGTGTAATTATTTTTTTTTTGGTGGGCGAGTAGAAGAGTGTGCATGTGTACACATATAAATTTATAGATGTATTGTGTATATCCTATTGTGTGTGAAGATTATATAAAGTGTATGTCGTCACTTATCAAGACTGCCATCAGAAATCAAGAGAAAAAAAAATAACGCCCTCGCTTTTTGTCTTTGTTTGGCTATACTTAATATTATTCTTATTATTTTCTGGTCTCATCATGGATGTGGGTAACCAACTAAAAAAAATTCCCATATCGGCTCTCCAAGGCATCCATCCTTTTCTATCCTCCCCCCCACTTTTTTTTGCTTTTTTTCCTTTCTTCCACACCCCCTTTTTCTTTTGAATATTGAGCAACTATTATTATTTTTCCCCACGGCTTCATTCCCTTTTATAGGATTGCACAGTTATTCAACTGGGGGTTAACAAGCCTTTTACATTATTTGATAAGGAGTTTGTAATTGAGTAGAAGAATGGATCTTATTTCATTGGTTAGCAAAATTTGCTTTTTACACATAAAACCCGTTGATTATTAAATGTGGGAGAAAAGAGAAAGAAATGGTGGGGGGAGGAGAAGATGAGAAAAAAAAAGATACACACTAATATACTTTTACAATCATGTTAAAAACAAAGAAGTACAACAATAAAGAGAAAATGGTGATACAAAGAAAGAGAAATGATCTGGGGGAACAGGGTTGTTGTAGTATAAAGTGAATTAAGGTCACACATACATAATATGCAATATATATGTTGATTCCTTTTTCCAAGGGCTTGAGATATATGATCAGAGTGATGATTATTATGACGATGAATGGTCGTCGTGGTCTAATATAAATAAACCACGTTATTATTTTTTAAGTTATGAACAAAAAAAGATTGGAGATTTAAACCTATCATATGCTTAGCCAACAACATATCAACTAATACTTTTATGCTTTCCTATCACTTCTCTCATATTCATTTGAATAATCATTTCTTGTTTCTTGTCACGGGCACAATTATCCTGAGGAAAATTGTACGTAGTAATATAAGGCATCTTGGCTGTCACACATACTCTCTTCATGTTTTGCTATTGTAAATATTGGATAAATGTATAAATATAATCTATCTACAAAGATCACATTTTTGCTTTAAATATCCATTCTTGAATGAATTTAATATATAGATTATTGCTATAAGGGTAACAGTGTTTTTTCAATTCAATAGAACAACCACATAGACTGTGATATAACCTAAAGGAGAAAGCTATTGTTTATGTATACATAGTACTAATTCCTTCTGTGATACAGAAGGGTAAACAGCAGCAAAGATACTTTACGTATCTGTAAAATCTATTAGTTTTTTTTTCTGTTGTTGTTATTTGAACCAGAAAAAGTTTATTGATATTTATTATTTATTATGTTTTCATGATAAATAGTATTTATACAAAAAAAAGTGATACGATCCTACATGTTTCCTTTATTATTGTTTGTGTTATTTTTATTATATCGGAATACAGAAGATTCTTGTATTCAATAATAATAATAAAGAAAAAGCCCTTTTTACTGTGCACAGACTTCAGTCATTATACTACTTGCTGCTTTGTTATTTTGCTGTCTATCCGTCCGTTTGTGTACTTTTTGGGAAAAAAACTTGTTATTTGTTATTTACAACAAGGTTCGGGTACCTTTATTATTCTCCTTGGTTTGTAAATCTTTGTGCAAGTCAATTCAGAATTAGTTTTTGCGTCATATTCTATTATCAGCTTTTATTTTGGTTAATAGGAGCTATTTTATTTTAAACGGTGTAATTTTATATGTACGCGTTTCTGGTTTGATTTTTTTTATTAGAATTTGTTCTAATGTAAAAATGTATAATACTTTTATTCTCATCATCATTATCATAAAAAAACCGCTGTATCATTTTATCTATTGGTGCATTGACTGGTGCGATATCTGTGTAACAGCAATAATAGAACAGCGAGAGCCTGAAACACTCTTGTGATATTTTACTTCCCTTTTCTTTGATTTTTTCTTTTATCCCCATGACTATTCCCCACGCCAACTCACTAAAGAAAACGAATGAGAAAGGTACCGATGACGAAGGGCGATGATGCAATTTTTCTTTCCATATAAATTTTTATATTTTTTATTTTGGTTCACGAGTAAACAAAAAAAGAACCATTATTTAGTTATTATTATATTTACGGTATGCTTTTTCTTATTATGTACATATCAAAATAATTCCATGTATATACTTTAAAATAATAAACATTACCATCATTATATCTATGGGCTGTTTATTTACAATAATAAAAACGAAGAGTAGTTTTGAATAAACTATTAATACATACGTATACGGAAAATTATGAACAGTGTTTAGATGGAAAGATGAGTATTTATATACGGTTCAGTAAAGCTAACTGGTAAAGAAGAGCTATATTATATATTATACATATATTGATGATAGATTATAGTATTCTTTTCTCAGTAATCATATTACTACTATGAATACGTCCAGTTTAGTGATACATGAGTTGTTATCATATTTTATTTTATTTTGTTGAATCGGGAAAATAAGTGGTAAGGCCACCTAGAGCTTATTACCAAAACACCAAAGCATACATTATTTTTGGTGTTTTTAGACTTAAAAATTTTCAATGCGTAGAATATAAACAACAACAGGAAACGCGAAATAATAAAAAGGTGTAGACCATCATTTTTTTCTTCCCCTCAATATTTATTATTTGTTTCAAGGCACAGGTTCTATTTTGTGACTGGAATAAAGATCGCGTTGTTGTGTCAAAAAGCTAGGTAGTTCTATTTCAGGTATCGTAATCAATGCACGATTTTTTTTCTTTTCCTGTAAAAGGATCGGCTAAGAAAAAGAACCAAGAGGCTAGCTTTATCAAGGTTGCACATCTGTCTCTTCTCATCATATTATCGTTATTTCTCCTTTCATATACGTATTGCCCCTTTTCTCTTTTTACAATACCTTAAACTGTCAAGTATGATTATTTAACAATAGTAATTAATTTCTTTATTTGCTTGATGTACGTAGACCATATTCCCTTATCTAACTATTTTATTTATAGTAAAAAATATATTTACATTCAAATGGTATAAATGACATCTTGATTGTATAATTAATATTGCTTGTTCCTGAAATAACTTTTTTGTTATTGAATTAGAAATCACTCATAAGTAAGATTATAGTGAGAGAACCAATAATAAGAATTAAAAAAATTAGGGGGAGTCCTGAATAAAGGGGAATAAAATCGAGTGATTTTCATTCGTTTACAACCAAAAAAGAAATGATATACAACTGATATCGGATGTGAAAGAACACATGTGAACCTACGTAGCATTAAAGTTTGCGCGGAAACACAATCGTAAAGGTAAGTTTGTGGTTTATATTTTAGATGGTGATTATCCCATTTTTTTATTATCGTTTTACTAAAAATGTAGAAGAATTATGAATCGTGACGTTAATCCAATCAGGTTAAACATAATGCAGCAGTGAACTTTCTTTTTTCAATCATAACTTTTATAAGTGCTGCTTTGCTATTGTTATTGTTACACAATCATTAAACTGTTCTTGTTGCATGATTTTTTTCATTATTATCATTATCAAAATTAATACGTATTTTATTTCACTATATATTTATACAAATGTTTGTATAGCCCAAGTGGTACTTAGTAAAGATAAATGAAGGTTAAATTCCATCAAATAATTATAAGCGAAGTTGAACAAGGAGTTTTGTGCGTGTCTTGTAGTTACCGACACTGTAGTGGTATATAATATGGCCGGTTGTATAAGTAATCAAAAAAAATTAAAAAATCCCTTTTCTCATTTAAAGAGGGTCTATTTTTCTCTACTTGCCATATACATTAACATCATCGTTTGATAATTATGCATAGTATGCTATTAAAATGATCGGGTAATGTTTCTTTTCGAATTATATATACTTACAAGAATTGTATATAACTATTATGTGACTTGTATATAACAGTATTTTTGTAAGTCATTTATTTTTTAGAGTCAACAAAAAGAATATAATATAAATGTACTGATCTACTTATTAAACTTTATTGTCTACACACACTATTTACTATTAGTAGGAAGATAAAATAAAATTAGCAACTTTATTCCATTTGGTGCATATAATTTTCTCTCTTTGAGTTAATACGAAATGGTATATCGGAAGGTAATAAAAGCATACATCCCAGTTGCTTATGATCATCAGTTCAATTTTGAGTTTCTCGCGGGTGCGTTCCCGAGTGACTCATTGCCTATAATTTATCCTGTGTCAAGTACTGTTGCTGTTATTGTATCTACCATTAAATTAAACCTTTTTAAGTTATTATTGTTATGTAGATCTTTCAGTACAGCGTTAACCTTTGATCTTGTAAATACTTTACTTTATAAAAAAAGTAGTTTTTGTATTTTTTTGTTTCTTGTATTCTGAATAACACTATCGTTTCTCATCTGCATAACTATAAAATAATAGTTTAAAAAGGGGATTACTCAACCAGTTTACTACGTAAATGCTTAGAGGACGTTTCCAGTCTCGGGAAATTATGCAAGTAAATTACTATATGGATTGAAACGTATCTGAAAAAGGAATTTTCTTTCCTTTTCTTTTCTTTTTTTTTGGCTGCTGCAATGAACAATTGATTTCTTTTACATTTTTCTTAGCTTATTTCTATACATATACGTAGCGAGACTTTTACGTATTTGAATGTAAGTGATTCAATGCACAATCACATTTCTTACAATAGTAGATACAGTGATATGATAGCAGTAACAAGAGGAAAGAAAACGGTACAGTATCATATTTTTTTTTTTTTTTTTTGGTAAGAAAAAATATAGTCCGCCAATGAAATTTCTTAGAATGCTTCAAAAAATTCCCAAATTTAGTTAAGAATACTGAGTACCTTTTTTTATATCGCGCAAAAAAAAAAAACCTCTTTTACTTCTTTAACAACTTAACATGAATCCTCAACATTCCATTAACGAAATGAATACTACTCCTACTGTACCTGTAGACACTCGTCCAACGAAGCGTGCTCGTGGTCGCCCTAAGAAAAGCAACCAGCAGGAGCCGAACTCTATTAATGATAGAACTAACACGCCACTGGCCTCAAGTAGCCACGCGAATGTTTCGGTTACTAACGCTAATTCTTTAAGAGATTCAAGTGAATTAGATACCGCACTCGAGGTACTGTCGAGAAAAGTGAGACCAAGTACTGCACTTGCTTACAGACAACCAATAGATCATTGGAAGGTAGTTAACTATTTTTTTTAAAAAAATATTACGTACTTTAATATTTTACTCTGTAAACTGTAGAATTTTTGCGATGAAAATATGCATCGATTTAATACTGATCCAGAATACCCATATACTGTGGGGCCACCTGAGTTCGTCATTGCATTTTTTAAAGAATTTGTATTTAAGCGTACATATACAAAATATGTAGCAATTGGTTCGGATGTTAGGACTCAAATCTACTTGAGAAATGATAACGAACCAAGCTCGTCTGCGACTTTGCCTCAGTGTAAGTAGAATAAATTATTCATTAACATGCGTTCTATTGTGATATTAATATATTGCTTTCCGTTTATTTTATTTCCAATACGTAGTGACAGAGGCAGCACCTTTAAGTAGAGACGGAAAAGCAAAAATGCTTATAGTTCCGTTAAGCTATGAATCTGTAAATCAGTATAAAAAAGCGTTGATGTTTCTTCATGAGTTTCAAAGCACACAGCGTGCGATTGAATGGCCATCACCAAAGAGAACCAAAATTCTTATTGATATCATTAAAGAATACGAACGCAGCCTTGTCTATGATCAGGTACAGACAAACGCTGATAGAGCTGCTCACTGTATGATCCAAGGCTCTTATGAATCTGGTCAATTAATTAAGATTTTAAAGTCTCTTTGGACATCAAACAACAAATCGGGATTGAGAGAAATGTTTTCTATTTCTGCTCGCCATCATATGCTTCTTCGAGATCAAGATCTCAGAAATCTGAATTTTGCTGATGGCTTTTGTACAATCATTCCTAAGAAGCAACATAGAGGAAGCAAGCAAGTTCTCGGTTTGGTTTTCTGGTTGGATAAAGGTGAAACCTTAAAAAGTTAATATCACATAAAAGAAGTGGATATAAACAAATTGCTCTTGTATCTAATTTGAGTATCCAAGTGTTGATTGATCATTATGCTTTTAATTTGTTATACCAATTAGGTGTCATACCAAATTGACTACATGTTGTTATGAAAATTGGCGGAAAATTCAACAAGCATCTTTTCTCTTGACGAACACAACAAACACAAACACACACGTTTTTTTTTGTGCCAGCTCGTCCAATGAAGTGTAAGTATTCTATGTTCATAATAATATTTATTTTCCCTCGCTGCTCCCTTACTTTAGATAACATTATATGATACTTATTATTTTTTTTACTAATAATGACATGTGTTTCTCTAATATGATTATAGTTCCCAAGACAGCTGGCACAATTTTCAAGGTCCCCTGGGTCCAAGGCTCCTGGGTGGTTCCTTGTGGATACTCAAACCTTATGTCGTTGTAACGTTTTCCCATTTTGTAAAAAAAAGCTGTGCAACGGCATTGTATGGCAGAGACCATCCACAGGGAACCATATTTTTTTTTTTTTTTTTATCCGGGTTGGTATGCCCGAGAGGGAAGAAGCATTGACCCGTCTTACTTGGTAAGCATTATATCTTTGTAACTTTTAGATATATATCATCAAATAATTGTGTAAGAAAACAATGGTTCTCATTGAATTTATTTTCTTATTTTTTTACATGTCAAAATATAATCTGGCGGGTTCCTTTCAATTTGTTTATGGTAAGTTAATATTATATCATACTGGAGATAATTGTGAACGGACTACTACTACTATTAATAGTAGTATGAATATGTATTGATAACGCTTCATTTATTAACTTACTATCATTTCATACCATTTTTTATTTTATTTTTCTTATACATATTATAGCATTTTGATGGGATCCCGTTAGATTAGAAAGTTTTGATTTGTAAATTAAATTGAAAATAAATACCGTTACAGTATTACCCAATCTTATATATCTCCCCCCCCCAAAAAAAAAAATCATTAATTTTACGTAAATTATTTATTGTACGTAACGTTATCAGAATATGTATAAAAGTTAATAGTAGTAAAAGAGTGCATACGTACTAACATATGTAGACAAAAGTTATTGCCATATTTTTTTTCAGAATATGTACTACTTTTTATATGTACATACAATCAAAATAAGGTATAAAATACAACACTGTCAATTATTATCTCAATGAAATCAAAATGTGTATTGAAATGAAATCTGCGCATTTTTGCCAATGTAAGGGACTTACGGCGTCCTTTTGATATCTTGCCTATATGGCATTGTATTTTACGCACACACTGTTATAACATGGCAACAATACATATAAGCAATGTTACATAGTGATACTTACTTCTATTTATATAGAATGAGATGGCTACATAATGTTAAATTACACTTTTATATATAATATAATGGTATATAATAATTTATGTAAAAGAAAGGAGAAAATTTATACTATAATCTGTTTTGATATACTCATTGAAAGAATGACTTTGTGCTTTGTGTGAGTGATTTATTTTTACATACTTACTAGGCACGTTGTTACTATTGGGTTATACAATGTCTTAATAGAACCACCTATTATAATATTCTATGGCTTATATATATATTGGAATATGGACACCACCAGGTACTGATCTACCATATCATCAATCATATAGTCCTATATTACCCAAAATATTTCTGTTGAAAGATTATATATTGCTGTTTTTTATATTAAGAAACAGTTTTCATTTATGATAAGTATAGTGGATCAGGGATGTACAGCATGTCACATATTGATGAAAGAAGCTTAATGGGATATAGTGGTCCGTGCGTTATATATAGATATTTATATTGATAATACTACAGCTATTCAGATTCACAATATAAGCGATTAATATTTGTTCCCATACAACCGCAAGTTATTAGTATCATAATAGATGTTTGGCTATAGAGAAGTAATATGTATGTTATTTAAACAATCAAAACTAGTTATATGTAAAATTTAATATTGAACACCTCGTTGCTTACTAAAGCAACAATGTCCATCGCCGTTCAAGAGTGCTAATAATATTATATCTACAATATGAACATGCCCGTATATTAATGCCGTCAGTATTTTTTTTTCAAAACGTTATGGTTGCCAAACACCTTATTATAGCTTTGAATAGACAACTATAGAGAAACATGACAACTACAATCATAAGAGCTTTCGCGTTGCTATCTTAGTTGGTATAGCTGTGTTCTATTAAATATGAGACATTGTACAGTCATAAAGATACCATATTTATGGCGACAATTAACATTGGGATGAATATAAAATTTCATAATGTACAAATTTGACCAAAGTGTTGAAGAGAATATGTTTTTTTTTGGTGTTGAGGAAACCATTTGTTGTCAGGTCTATAAGTTAAATGAAAGTCCGGTGCCGACCCGGGGGCTGTGGCTACTAGGGAGCGTGGATTAGCAACAATTTTGCTTCCTTCTCTATTCACGCGTAAAAAGGTATTACATCAAATGGAACAAAAGGAGAAAGATGATAGAAAACGATAGCGATTATTACGAATACACTCGACAAAAAAAAATCGGATGGATGAATGAATGGATGAACGGATGGATGGATGGATAGAAACGATTATATGTACTAATTAAAGGACGAACCTATTTTATTTTTTTGTATTACTATCCAGAATATTTGCCAACCATGGTGAGATACGCTGCCACTCCCTCTAACGCGTCCAAAGGTAATTATTAATTAAATTTTAAAATTGGAAAGCCAATAATATATTATTCATGTAAATATATATCTAATAATTATTTTAATTAATTATTTTTCTTCAGCTGCCAAGTCTCGTGGTTCTTACCTCCGTGTTCACGCAAGTATTCAACTTTTTCATTTTGACGAAAAGAAAAATTAAATGCAACAAAAAGAACAAAGAAAAGAACGACACAGTTTTACACACAATCATAATAACACGGTTATTTGGAAATCATTTAATAATTATATAGTTCAAGAACACTCATGAAGTTGCAGTTGCCATCCAAGGCTTAAAGTTGAGCAAGGCTTATAGCTACTTGCAAAACGTCACTGAGCACAAGCAGGTCATTCCTTTCCGTCACTTTAACGGTGGTGTTGGCCGTACTGCTCAAGCCAAGGAATTCAAGGCTACTCAAGGTCGCTGGCCCGTCAAGTCCGTCAAGTTCATTACTGACTTGTTGAAGAATGCTGAATCCAACGCTGAGGTATATATTAAATCGATCGCAAAAAATGTGGAATAAGTGTTTAGAAGAAAAGATATCAAATATTAATATTGGACTATTATATATATGTATAGGCTAAGGGTTTGAATGTTGAAGAACTTTACATCTCCAGCATCATTGTTAACCAAGCTCCCAAGCACCGTCGCCGCACATACCGTGCTCACGGTAGAATGTAAGTATTTTAGTCGCTACAGTTACAAAATGAAATAATATAATTGGTTGATAATAACTCTAATTTATTTTTTTCTTCTTAGTAACCCCTTCATGACCTCTCCTTCCCACATCGAAGTTATCCTCACCGAAAAGGAAGAAACCGTTGCCAAGGCTGCTGATAAGAAGGTTGTTCGTTTGAACAAGCGCCAATTGGCCCGCAACGCTCGTCTTGCCCGTGCTTAAATAATAATAAAAAGAACTGATGGATTCATTTTTTTATTTTTCTTTCTCTATTTACATTTTGTATCTTTTGATATATGCAAAGCTTGTAGTATTATGATTATTATTAATGGTGTTCTTTTATAATGAAAGAGGTTTATTACGGATGATGGAATGGTGGGTGGATGATGGTAAAAAATTAAGAGGAAGGGTGATTATACTTGGGATTCAGCAATCACAATAGCAGTATTACTACTTAATTTATTGTTGCTTTTTTTTCTTTGAACTTTTCTTTTTCTTGTTACCTTTGGTTTCAAGAATTTTTTTGGTTTTTAAATTATCATATGCTTTTTTGATAAGCGCAGCCACATTATCGTACATGTCAGGTATACCATTCTCGTTACAGAATTCGCGAGCACTATCTTCAGGTGAAACATTCTAAAATCGTACATGCAATTTTTTTTTTTGTTAATACCTTAGTTGTCGAAAATACCTTAGCAAATGAATAAATGAGTTTAATGTGGAATAGAGTTTTACCATGTAGATTTTGAGGACGCAATCACCCTTCTCTGGAATACTAATCTTAAACGAGCCAAGTCGTGGGCCGCGTGGATCCGCGTTAGGTTCTTGATCGGTTTCTGGTTTGGGTGAAGGCGATTGTCCAGAAGGTGAGGATAAACTTTCAGAAGATAGTGATGTAGATACAGCTTGTGAATTATCTGATGCTGATGCATCCGTTTGTGACGTTTCAAATAATGCAGATTTTAATGAATCACTGACTCCTATATCGGCAGTATGAGGGCTATTTACTTTTGAACTTTCTGGAACTTGTGGAGTTAATGGCTGTTGAATGGTACTCGTCTCTGTATTATTGTTACGAGGTGTTAACGGTGCCTGTATACTGAGCATATCTGTACTGGTTTCCTCAGTGGGAGAAAGAAGATCATCTGTTGTATTATCGACCATATTTTTGGTATTATTTTGAACATGAATAGAAGTAGTAGTAGTAGTAGTCGTAGCAGATGCTCCATCGCGTGGAGATGATGCTTGTTGTGATTGTTCACTCTGTGTTGATGTTGGTATACTATTATCCATATTAAGGCCAGACATGGCCTTCCATACTGAAGAATCAAATGATGTGGATGTTGGTTGGAAAGACGTACTGATGAGTTTTGTATCGGAAATGACCGATTTACTAATCACATCGCTTGTATCAATCAAAAATCCTGATTGTGTATCAACCGGAGTAATTGATTGTTGCTGCCGTTGATGAGATGCTGCTGCTTGATCGTTTTGTCGAGCTCTTTGGTCTTGTATCACAACTTGCTCTGCAACCCCTACCGACGCGAAATCATTCCATTGAGCAACATTATCTCCTATGGGTCGCCCAGGTGGCTTTACACTTTTTGTGCTTTCAGAGAAGCTCTTCGAATGACCTATATCGATAATATAACAAAATAAAAAGAAAGAAACGTATAATTAGAGAGAGAAAGAGAGAGACAACGAAGTCAATAACCATTCCATAATCTAAAGTTTATTAGGCTGGGAATATATGAATACACACGTAGATGTCAATCCCAACCCTCATCAAGTACAAGGCCAGAATTGTACAGGTCTTGTTCAGGGTGCTCCATCACACTGGGGTTTGTATCAATAATCCATTCCTCTTTTCTTTGCCATTTAGGGTTTCCAGGATGAATAGGTAGAAAAGGATTATAATGATTATTACCTCTACTTGCAGGCAGTGGTGGTTGTCTACCATGTTGAGGTACGAGTACCGGAGAAGTTTTGATGGTGACTCCATCGTCATCGTCCCAATTAATATCTTCATCGTCACTACTTAATATCTCCGGTGATCGTGGTCGTAATTGTGAGAATTTTTTGTTGTTTTCAGGAATTTTCTTGGATTGTTGCTGTTGCTGTTCTTGTAACGTCGAATTGACATTTTTTATTGGTAGCCAGGACGTATTCAGTGAATTGGAAGGGGTACTGTCATTAGATGTTGCTACTGGTTGTGGTTGGTGTGATGGTTTTGCTACACCGTCATCCCATGTTTTTACTGATACACTAGTGTCATAAGATTTATATCTTTGCGCTTGGCTATCCCAAAATTGAGTTGACCTTTGCTGTTCAAGAACTTCACGAGCAAAACCTTGTTGGCGTACATCAGACCAGGCTACATATGATTTAGGGGTTCCCCATCCATCACTTTCCATACTATACGAATTACGACCACCAGCACTTTTAAAAGTTGGTTGCGTTAGCTCAAGTGTTTGTTGTTGCCATTGTTGCCCATAACGTTCTTCAGTATATGGTACCCAAGATTCATTTTCTCGTCGTCGTATGGGTGGTAATGAATCAGAGTACTTGGGTGAAGGTTGAACTTTTTTCGTCCATGGCCCCATATCATTTGTTCCCCAACCGCCAAGTTCAACTTCAGATGTCTTTTTCTTGTTTACGGAAGGAATGTTATTACTAGTGGAAAGTGATGGCCAGTTTTCATGAACTGTGGGCCTTGTTGTTGTTGTTGTCGTTGTCACGACCTGACTCGAAGCCATGGTATCTCTTTGTGTTGTTATTTCTTGTTCTGTAAATGGCTCATCTACAAGTTCCATGTCATTATCGGTTTCTAGGGGAGGTGATCGATCATCAGCAGAGACGATTGAAGAACTAGTACTATGTTCGTTGAAATCTTCAAAACGGTCATCGATATCATCATCCATTCTATGTTCTTCTGGTTCTGCTTGATGCTCAGATTCATATCCAGTCGTTGATTCTGGTTCTGGAGTGTCAATCAAAGAATGACGTTGAGAGTGACGAGATGAACGTTGAGAGTGTCGAGATGAGCGTCGAGAGATGGTAGAAATGACGGTATGATTATCATGATCATCCATGGATGTCGATAATGGTAGGTATTGTTGAATATCTGATTCATTTGCATGTGCCCACCTTGCCGGAGTTGTTGGTCGCAGATTATGTTGGGTTCTTAAAGACGACACGCGTGACAATGTTTTATGTTCGATTTCTATCCGAGCAAAAAAGCAAAACAATGAAGTTTAACTATACTTTGAAATTTATTGTAATTCCTGTATCCCTTTCTTTTCTTTTCTTACTCTGCTCAAAGCCTGCATATACCGATGCTTGTTCCGATCCACTGTCAATATCGTCGGTTCCTTCCTCCGGACATTCACTCTAATATATTAATTATAAATATTATTACCCAGTTACTGTAATTTTTATTTACAAAAAACCCCTCTCAATCGTGATGGTCCACACCATACAAACTAATTTCCTTTTATCCCTTTCCTATTCATAATAAGTTTATATCTACCTGAATTTTTTCAATAGCACTATTAAGAACATCAACACCGATATTCAGTTCTTTTGCGAGCAGAACTAATTGTTCGCCAGTAATAGTTTTGTCTTTGGGCAAATCCAACAGGTCGGGAGTCAATTGGGTATCCATAGATGCCAATGCATCAATTGCTCTTTCATCCAATGTAACTCGTGATTCCCATCCACCACTTTGAGTATCTTCCCCTGGCGGTATAAAAGTGCCCAGAGTCGACGAGCTAAGATTGCGGTAGCCATCAAAACAAAGATGTTGTAAGCGATAATTCGTGGTAGCACAACAAAAGAGATAAACAGCACGTGGTGTGATCTGACCGCAATGTTCAATGTATACATCCTGTATTGTTTTGCGTGCACTCGACTTGGCCAATCCATTTAATGTCTCGTCTGTAATTAGTTCACAATCCACGATGTGCAAAGTTTTCAAGCTCTCATTACATTCGATTAATTGTACCAATGCCTTGTCTGTAACATGTAAACAGTTCCGTAATCCGATAGTCATTAACGAATCGGATGATTGAGCCAGATCTTCCATCACTTTTTCGGGAATGGCCATGTATTCCAAAAGCAATCGTTTCAATCGCGATGCTGACACCCAGGTATTGGGGAAATTGTGCATTGCTGGTTTTTGTACTTGACGAAGAACAGTCTGGGAATGAGCGCGTAACTCTATACTTTCAATGTTTTCACACTTGATAATGGCTGTTGAAATAATACCGGCAGTGACATTTATGGTTCCATGTAATGTAAATGACCGTAAGTTGGGAAACGCAGATAGAACATTCTCGACATCTTCATCCTGCATAGGACTGGCGTTGGTCAATTTAAGAGCGGTTAAATCCAACTCCCCTTTTTTTCCAGAACAAAGACGCGTCAATGCTTGCTTTTCGATTCGCTTATCACCATAGCACAATGGGATTTCCAATGAACGTAAAGCTTGGGCACGTGTAGCAAGTGTATTTGCAAAATCCAAAGAGATACAAAAGTCACCATCGAGGTGTAACTCGTGTAGTCGCGATAGCAAGTTCCGGAGCACAAACGGGCGTTGAAAGTGGTCGTTGGAACCGATAATGGTGATACTTTGCAAGTTTTTCAAGGTAGCCCCAATCGTTTCGATTTTCATTGGCGTTAGTTCCCAACCATATATTTTCAGCGTTTCGATATTTTCACACTGTTGTACCATATGCATAATCAATTTAGGCCAACGGAGTGGGATTTTTTCTTGGTGTCGTTTCAGCATAGAATCATGTACAGGTTGAAAAACAGTCGGGCAGTCGCCGTCTCGAACGCAAAGGGATATCCGTTTAACATATAATGCCAAATGTTTTTGCGATGCTACTGTACGTAAAAATGGTGGTAGTTTTTCTGGAACAGGAAGACTTGGTTTTCGCCAAAGAATTGGCAACACTACCGCATTGCAAGCTCGGTTAACAAGTGCCAATTCCAACAAATCTCGTTGCGTAAATAGAAAAAGACATAAATGTTCCATTTCATCAGTACGTAGTCTCAAAAGACCTTGTTGATTTGTATTCCAATTGAATGAAGAGGCCCATTCTTCTTGTGAAAATGTTGCGTTCATTATATTTGCTGTTCGAACAGGACGTACATACGAAGAAGAAAAGAGGAGGAGGGGAAAAGTAGAAGCTGATGCCCGTTAACAAAGAAAATTGGCTTGTGACTAATAAAACTCCTCCTTTAGTGTAAAAATTGGTGGAATGATTATTATTGATTCCATTATTATTTGATGGATCTTTTTCAAGGAATAATCTATCACGTTAGTTTTTCTTTTTTTTATCGTTTTGAATTTTAAATAATAATATACATCTTATTTTAATTTTGTAAATAGTTGATTATATTGTTATAAATTCATCCATAGTTTCGGAACTTCTTCGAGTTATACCAGACTTAAAAACATTGTTTTTTTTATATAGAAGCATTACAGAAGTCATATGGTGTTATATATATTTAATTTATTATGAAATAATATGAAACAAATGATAGAATGAGTTTTTTTTTCATTTTAAAGTTGATATTTAATATAATGAGAACTGAAAATGACCATGATAATATGTTAATGATGATTTGTTGGTATAGAAGGAAGAAAGGGAAGATTGTTCAATATGGAATAATACGTATGTAAAATGTAGTGAATATAATAAATATAATAACAAGAGAAAAGATGTATATTAGACTTGCGTTTTTGAATGATGATAGTATATCAATAGATATAGAAGCAAGGATTGATTAGTTGATATATATCTATACATATTATGACAATGACAAGGGATAATGATAATGATCTATTCTATATTATAGTTACCTTATTTTCCATGACAGTCGAGTTTGCCACCAGCTGAGCTACAGCAACTTTCGAAAGCAGTGGGTGCTGAAGGTAAGATATTCCGATCGTATTTACACTCATTGTCACTTGCTTTACCACCTGCCTCAATACAACAAGCGATATGTACGTCACTAGTTCCATCACTGTTTACATCCACACATTCACAAACATCTATAGTGTCACGATCAGCAAGAACAGAAACTGTTACAGCGGCAATTACAGCGAAAATTGAAAGTTTGACCATTCTTCCTTATGGGATAAAAATTGATTTGGAGAAAAAAAGATTGATTGAAATAAAAATAAGTATTATATAATATCACTTGGTTTTTCTTTCATGGTATTTATATTCTTTTTTTTTACGTACCTCAACAACAAATTATTATGTATATATATTGAGTACTAAATGTTGTTGGTGATGGATATAAGCGACCCCCTACATACATCGAAACCCTAACTTAATTCCTTCGAAAAAAGAAAAAAGTTTCTCTATTTTGTTTTTGTGGATAGCATAAAAAGAATAAAGGAGAAGGAAAGAACGTTACTGTATTGAGGGGATGGTATATATAAATAGAAAATATGTGCGTGAGAGAGAGAAAGAGGGACAACTGACTGATAAATAGGCAAATAAACAAGATTTTCATGATTTACACGAATTTGGAGTAGAGTTCATATACTAGTAAGAAATATAAAAGTATATTGAAGATACTTTTGCTTTTTGACGCCTCCCTTTTTTTTTACCATTCTCTCTTTTCATTGTTGTTGCTGTTGTTGTCGTGGCTTTCTTGGCAATTATGATCAATAATTATATACGTATCAGAGTTTTTACTACTGCATATGGGAGAGTAAAAAGGGGACGAGATAAAATATAGGAGATAGGCCTAGGCCTCGTAAAAAAATACTTAAAGTTCTTACTTTTCTATTCTAGCTTGGAGGAGAAAGTATAAGAAAAAAATATGTAGGTATTATACATCATGGTCAATAATACGTGCAAAAAAAAAGGAAAGGGTGTCACTTTCTAGACCTTCGTAAATGTAATAACAATAAGTCTACGCAAAACAGCAGCAGCAACCAACATCTTTATAAATTTGAATTATCTTTGAACATAAAAGAAAAACAAGAATGCGTAGTAATACATAAGATTATATAAAAGAATGCATATACCGTTGATAAAGTATATTATGCTTTTTTTTACGTGCCAGAAGTACATTGATTTATAACGAATGAATAAAAATCGTTTTGTATATCCAAACACACTGTACCCAAATACAAAAGAAGTCTATTATTAGTGAAAAAAAAAATATAAGGGACAGTGTGTCCAGTTTTTGTACATTGTACTAGGGATAACGATCAAAAAAGGGATATAACATAGAAACAAAGCAAAGTATGTCAACATGCGTACTATTTACGTAAATTCTAAATAGTAACGTTGGACCGTTCATACATTACATACACAAACAAGATATGATAGTTTATTCATTACAATACTATTATGTCAGTAAGTTGATAATATTTTTTTTATCTCTGTGACTTTTTATCCATCGTTGTTCTACAATAATAAGGATAGGGAGCTTTTTTTTTATTTGTATGAAATACTATAAATGTAATTGTAATAACTATAATTTTATATATAAGGAATCTGTACGATCATCAATAACGTATGTAGTGTTAGTAATATGATATACTTCTAATATTTCAGGGGGAAGGGAGGAATCTAAAAATCCCCTAGTTGCCACCATGTAATATGACAGTGGCGTCAAGTGAAGATCTGAGAAAAGTGTGGAATGTACTGAAAGGAAATTTCTTGATGATATACCGATAATCTTTTCTCAAATAAAAACTATCAGTATCACTGCAACTCCCTAACCCCTTAAGACTGTCTAACGAAATATAAAAATTATTTCTTTTATATTATCAATAGAATGCTATAATCGTCTTTCTATGCATCATAGTGAAGTAAAGTCTCATTATATAAAATGTCGCTTTTTTTTGTTTTAAAATATTGTAAATTTACTATGGTTTTTTTTTTCAACTTCTAGAGACAAACAAAAAGAGGATAGATGTGCTTTAAGTGTGTATGTGTGTGTGTGTGTGTGTGTGAAAGAGAATAATATGATGATGTTTATATAAGATTGCAAATGGTGAGGGGGAGGTGTATGTGTAAAGTTTTTAAGAAAAAGAAAAAAAAGAGATATGAAAAGGATATTACAGAAAAAAAAGAGGGAAGGATGGTTCATGATAAAAAAAACGTTACATTTTTTTTTTGAAAAAAGGGGTTGATTCATATTATTATTATTATTGTTATTATTATAATATTATTATTATTAGACGATAGATTGTTGTTGTTGCTGAAGTTGTTGAAGACGTTGTTCTGCAGTAGACATGATTGACATAATGAATGTTTGTTGTTCAGTGTCAAGATCTTTTGTAAGCAATGAGTATGATGCAGGATTATTTTGTTGCATATCTATAGATATGATTATGGTGATCATTATTATTAGTTTAACTTAAAATGTCGTTCATAATATAGCTCATTATAATTTCACGGAATAAAAAAGACAAACTTACTTTTGAATACATCGCCAAATCGAATATAGGGATCAATTTCATCCAATGGAGATTCAAACAAAAGTTCTTCTTCAATTTCTTCATCAAAGTCATCAAATTCGGATTCGCTGGAATGATTTGCTGCTTGTTGAGCAAGATATTCCAAATACTCATTATCTTCATCATCGACTACATCCTCATCACCGTTGTCTTCTTCCTCATCATCAACACTTTCTTCAATACCACTTTCACCATCAAAATCATCTTCATCAAAACCATCACCGTAAAGTTTTTCCATTTGTTCACGGTCTAAATAATAAAATTACAGAAAATATGTAAGTTTATAGTTCAAACCAGCAATAAAATAAAGCTTTTTTTTTAATTTTTTACTTACTTTCGACAGCCTTGGGCAATGTTCTGAAGACATTAACAACACCAGAAAGTACTTGTGGCCAACCAGCTTGCAATGAAGCAGGAATATGGTCAGCTGGAAGTTCTAACAATGAACAGAGAGCAACAATTACAAGTTTCTTGTCATGGACACGAGAGAACTTTTCCAAACTGTTGAACCAGAGAGTGAAGAAACCTTGAGTCCATTGGTTTTGTTCAAGCATACGAAGGGTCAACGCAGGGTTATAGTACAAGCAGTTAATAACTACTTCGAGACAGTGCACCTTGAATTCTGTAGTCTTCATCGAACCAGTGAAAATAAATTGGAATGCCAAATTGAGGAAAGGACCAATGTAGCCATCTACGTGTCCACGACAGTTCAGAAGAACAGATTCCATCAACTTGCATGCACAGACACGATCGTGTTCACCCAAACGATCACTCTTCATCACAGTATCAATGATATCAAATGTCATCTGTTGAATGTTTTCGTTGCTCACAAAGACATCACGACCGTATGAAATGTAGTTGTCTAAAGGTGGGAGCATTTCATCCATATAGTCGATACCAGAATCCTTGAATGCCTTGTAAATTAATTCGAACACACCCCACATAGTAGGTGTAACACGCTTAGCAGAGAATGTACAAGAATCGATGATTTCAAAAATTTCGTCGTACAAGTCAAGAACATTATTTTCCAAAGTATATGTAATGACAGGAAGTAATGCTTCTTCTAATTGTTGCAAGATATCAGGTGTGCTTTCAAGACTTAAGATCAAAGTACCAATTGTTTTGAGAACACCCATAGCAGCCATGGTTTTGTCACTCATTTCATCAATGTCACCATTGAAAGATCCATCATCACCAGTAGCTTGCTGGTTCGCTTGAGCCAATTCCTCCATAATACGTAAGAAAGTATCACGCAATTGAGTACAGAGTTGAACAGCAAAGGGTGTTAATTGTTCGGCAAAAACTTCAACAAACTCTTCCATCACATTGGCCAATGTATCAATATCGATTTGATTCGTCAAGTTCAAGAGCTCGTTCATAATGAAGGGTAAACTAGGTGCCATAGCATTACGGACACTTTCGTGACGAATCATGGGTTGCAAAGCCAAAGCAGCTTGTACTTTGACAGGAAGTTCAGAATCACGTAAAGCATCAAGTACATTTTGATACAACGTAGCCAAATTTTGTTCATTAGTAAAGTCCAAGTCACTGAAATGACGGGTCATATCACATGCACGAGCACGCAAGTACGGGAAACGACTCTTGAATTCGGGAAATACATGAGTAACAAAGAAAGGCTCCATCATGTTGGCAACAGGAGACTTTTGTCGAAGCACTTGATGAGCCAAACATCCAATCATACAAAGTGCACCATCCTTTTCACGTCCATTTTTTTGCTCATCAGGCGTTTCCAAATATTTGTTTAAGACATTGTTGATAAAATTGAGAATACCCATAAAAGTATGTTTTTTGCGATCACGAGCCAAATCAATAAGTAAATTGATAGCATTGGTTTGAGGTGAATGGAAATCCATAAGAGGATCAATCTTCTTATGGACGTATTCAACTGGATCATCTTCCCATAATTCTTCGTCTTCGGGAGAAAAGCATAATTGAGGGAAAATGAAATGAGCAACAAGATCTTCAGTGTGAGGTTTTAAGATTTGCCAAGTGAGTTTATGTTTGATGCTACAGATAAAAAATGACAATAGTAAATATTAGTCAATCGTTTCCCAGAGATTATTAATTCGATTCGATCATATAATTCCTCAACCTCTTTTTTGACAAGGTTCTTATATATATATTTACCTGTCTGAAAAGAATGCTGCACTGTCAGCCAGACATTTAGCAGACATCCAATTTTCCTTCTTGATCCAGCCTTCGATTTGATTCAAATAAGTTTGTAAAATATTAGGTGCAAAGTTGCTAATGAAACCTTTTGCAAATGCATTGTACTTGTTTGAAGTTCCGGGAAGCAAGGCAGGATTACCATACTTGGTGAAGAGACGATTCAAACAATGGTAAGCCCATTTCTTCGTCTTCCACCAACAATATTTTTCGCGTTCTTCGGGATCAGCTGGTAATGCTTCCAAAGGAATCTTTTTGTTGATCAATTGTAAAAACATGGTACCCCATCCAACCAAAGATTGTGTTTCTTGAAGGCATTTTGGTAAATCCACCTAATATAAACAATAGATAATTATTATTGATATTCGATTTCCTTAAACATTTTCCTAAATTTTCCTTTCTCAATGTCATCGTTGGAAAATTTAATATATACCTGAATACCAGCGTGATAAATTTTAAGAGCAAGTTTAAGCATTTCAGCAGCTTCTAAACTTTCTTGTTGCACAAGGTTATCAGAAATTGTCAAAATTGCAGGGAACGTAAGTTTTATAATTTGCTGTAAAGGCTCTCTTCGTTCCATAGAACGCCACCTAAAAAAAATAACCTCCGTTTTAAAAACAAATAACTTTAAGAATAAAGAACAATAAATAATAAACTTACTGGTAGACTTTAACAAGCTCACGAAGAGCGAGAAGAGCAGTGTAAACCATCTTGACATCAGTTGATGACAAAAAGTTTTGAATTTCATTAACAAAGTTGGGCCATTGATCAGGAAAATCATTGCTCAAAATAGTATTTAAGCAAGTCGATAATTGAACTCTATTTTATGTCGTTTAGTGATATATTATTTATATCCTTTTATCACTATGATCCATATCCTTAATCCATATTGTATAGATATTTCTGTGCGCGAAAAAAAACTTACTGTACAGCACTAGGTGCACGAAGTAATGCTTGCAAAATAGACTGCTTGACCATATTACGGTCGTCTTCATTAATAGGTGTAGCAGCATCATTAGAGCGATCCCAAGCTTTGTTCATACGATTCTTGAAATAGATGGCAGCTATAAAATATCATTACATTAATACATTTGAATTGTGGCCATTTTTTTATTGTTTATTGTTCCTGACCTGCTTGACGAGCACCAAGTTCCAATTCTTCGGAAGCAAGAATCTGAAGAACGATAGGAAGGAAACCATTATGAGTTTCGATCTATTAAAAAAATTACAAAGTTATTTAATATGATATTTTACAGTAAATATATAAGTATATATATATATATATATATATAAAGGTCATTTATTTACATTTCGAATGTTCAGTTCGGCTTGTTTATGCACGTTTGGATCGGGATGGTACGTAGATACGAACAATTGATAGACAGCGTTTTGATCCATGACGAAGTTTTTGATATATTAAATACAAAATAAAAAGTAGAAAGAAAAAAAAAACTTTTTAACGTGAAAAAAAAAAAGGAAATGAGAAAGCTGCTTTGAATGTTGTTGTTTCCACCTGCCCAAAACAAAACAAGAAAACAACCTAAACTAAAGGAAAAGCAAATCCAAAGAAAAATCTTTTTTTTTTTTGACGAGTCTTAGACTTGATTGTAAAGTCCGCTTAGAAAGAAGCCTAAATGGGTTCATTGTGTAACAGGTAACAAAAAGTACCAAATTTCTCTTTCTCTCAGGTACCATAATAAAGAAGTAATATATTTTCGAGAAGAAAAAAAAGGACAAAGAAGAGCGAAAAGGGATTGTTACTGAAATTTATCGGTAAATTCTAATTCCATCTGCTATTAAAAAAGTTTGGAATGCTATATACAACGACATATATATATATATATATTTTCCTATATTAATAATTATTTTTCTTTCTCTAAAAAATATTATGAACCATTGTAATCATCATAGTGAGAATAATAAATTATACATACAAAACATTAATAAACAATGTGATTCAAATAATACCATCCGGAATGAGAAGGAGATAAATGGATTTTCACCACCACCATCTCCTGGAACAGAAATCAATAATGATCATCGCATATTACACCAAAAACCAACATCATCTGAATTTTACAGCAGAAGCAACAAAATACAAAATAGTCTTGACAGTGAAAATAGTGAACAAGAATCTATATATATTAGTGACGGAAGCGTACCTTCACGACCTGTAACTATACATGCTGGAGATACTGATGCTTTGGATTTAGGCACTCATAACAGTTATATGACACCTCATTCTGCATCAAGTAGTACAACAGGGTCTTCAGCTTTATATGCAACCAGTCTTCCGAATAATTCACCTTGTGGTAGCTCAGTATATATTCCACACGATTTTTCATCAAGAAGAAAGACATCAACAAGAGAAGGAGGAATACAGCGTATGAGTACATCAGGGTCTATACCACGTGAACTTTTTCATCAATCGCAAGAACAAATTGAACGGCACCATAATTATCCACGTCCACATCGTTGGAGACGTGTAAAAGATTGGATCCTAACCCCTGCTTCAAAAAATCGAAAAACACAGAAAAATCAAGAAGCCATGGAAGCAGAACGTGCAGCATTTGATCCATGTCTTTTTTATCGGCAGTTAGAATGGAATATTTTACCTCCTTTTCTTTTATCTTCGAGGTTTCAAACAGATGAGCATGATCATCATATGATTCCAATTCTTATTTCACAAATCCGTATTAGCGTTACCCGTCCCAATGAGCGAAGTAATTATTATGCGCAACGAAAACGAAAAAACTTATTAAAAAGAACGAGAAATCGACTGTATGCGAAGCATCATGGTAGTACTAGAACTAGTATAAAAGATAAAAAACAAAATCTCCACTACAATAGCAATAATGGAAACAAGAAAGAGCTACAAGACGCGCATATGGATAGTAATAAACAAGCCGATATGTTTAAAATTGTCGTGGAATATGGTAATACAGGCGATAATTCTAGGCTTCGAGCATCAGATCACAACAGTTTTCGATGGGTTGTCTATCGAAGTTATTGGGACTTTTTACGATTGCATTATCATTTTCTTAGCCATGATATTTTGAAAAAAAGAAATATTACCATCCCAAGGCTTCCCCGCTTGCACCAAGTCCGTCGACCTGGGCATAGAAACACAACTTGGCAACGAAGTACATTGATTCAGCGTCACTTGGCTGAAAAAAAAGGACTACAAGAGAAAGAGGGACACCAGGTTCCCCAGCAACATTATAGATTATCAGAAGAACAAGATGCAGGACCCAGCACAACGTCGAGTACAATACAGCAACAAGAACAACAGCAGCAATCACACCAAAGTCAATACATGTCGACAGGAAATAACTATATTGATCAGCCACAAGGAATAGAAGAAGAAAATAACAATGTAGTAGCTGAAAATAGAGAAGGAAAAGAATCAGTACAAAAATCGAACGGCTTGGATTTATCTTTTAATTTGGGATTAGAATTTGAAAACGATCCAAATTGTTTACCTGATATGATAGAAGATCCAGCCAAGCTGAAATATCGAGCTTTGGAACGATATCTTTATGCTCTTGCACGTACCTTATGGATATCACCTCAAATCAATAGGTTTTGTAAATTTTTAGAAATATCTAAACTTGGATTGTCCCTTTGTATTTCAGACCCTGAAGGGTACCATGGAAAGGAAGGTTATCTGACCATTGTGAATCAAACGGACAGACAAATCGTGCGACGTCACCGGGATCGTTTATTTTGTGGATTATTAGCTCGACATGAGAGTAAACGAATTCCACGATGGTTTATTGTTCGTGAAAGTTACATAATTGTTTGTGCAGGTGGGCCCGATAAAGTAAGCATACTTATCTATAGAAAAAATAGTGCTATTTATTATGATTTAAACGAGGAGAAGGATATCACCTTATATGTAATGAAAAACTAAATGTATCCCTGTATACTGTTATAAACATTGTATGTATATTACTTTTTATGTTATAAATCAGATGACGGTCGAAGATGTTTTTCTAATCGATTATTCTTTTCGAATCGAACGGCTATCTGATGCTAAGAAACAGCCTAAATGTATTCCACTTGTTTCGCGTAAAAGTAAATGGAAACCAGCAAATCATACGTTCTGTGTGAGCAATTTACATACAACATGGCATCTCCAGGCAAAAAATAGCCAACAAGAAAGGCAATTTTTTGAGTCTATTCAATACATGGCAAAAGAGTCCATTTGGTCACGCCGCCATCCATTTGATAGCTATGCACCTATACGACATTATACATCAGTATCGTGGTTTGTTGATGGAAGAGACTATTTTTGGGAAGTTTCTTTGGCATTGGAAAGTGCTAAAGAATCTATCTATATTCATGATTGGTGGTTGGTAAGAAATTCAAAATCTTGAAAAATGTTCTCTTCCTTCGTATATAACTTTTTTCTAGTAAGTCAGATGTTAATTTTATTTATGTATGACCAATGGTAATGATAATCAAAAATGATTGTCGGTAATCCTACTAAGTCTCCTGTAAGTAGAACACAAAAAAGTGCGTGACTTAATACTATTATAGCTAGCTACTAATTTAATACCATTCACTATATTCACAAAAATTTATCACTTGACTTTTTTTTGTTATTATCTCCAGGAATTGGTAAGTGAAACTATTGGTTGACTAATTTGATAAACATAGATACCAATTAAAACAATTATTATATTATTAGTATCTTAGACGTCCACCATGTGATAACGAAACGTGGAGACTTGATAGAGTTTTACAACGTAAAGCACAGCAAGGTGTTAAAATCTATATCATTATTTATAAAGAGGTATTGCAATTATGTTATACGAAAATTTCAATTTTTTAATTTAACCTTTTGCAAAAGAAATATTACATCTTCATTATATAAGAATAACGAACAATAGAGAAAAATAGTAATGATTAGATTGTATTTAACAAAAACTGTCGGCTCATACTCATACGTATCTTTTTTTCAAAAAAATTATATCAGGTGGCTGTTGCATTACCTCTTTATTCACATTACTCGAAAAAACGTCTCTTATCCTTGTCTCCTGATAATATTTATGTACAGCGCCATCCATCGCGGGCATCAGACATTTTCAATAAAAACAATAGTCTATTCTATGCTCACCATGAGAAAATATGTGTAGTTGACAACCACGTGGCATTTATTGGAGGAATTGATTTATGCTTTGGACGATGGGATAACTATCAACATGCTGTAGTGGATAATGGTACTCCTTATCATCCTCCGGATGAATTTAACAAAAATAGTGATTGCACTAGCAACATTAGTACATCAGCCGCTCAACAACAGAAACATCCACAAATATGGCCAGGAAAAGATTATTCAAATCCCCGTATTCTCGATTTTCACACTTTGGATAAGCCATTCGAAGAAAACATGGATCGTACAAAGTTAGCACGGATGCCATGGCATGACGTATCTGTGCGGGTGACAGGACAGCCTGCTCGTGATATTGCGCGCCACTTTGTGCAGAGATGGAACTTTCTACGTCATAGTAAACCAAAACCACCTAAACGTCCTACTCCACTTCTTTTGGTTAAACCTGATATAGTTTCATTTATACCTTTATCACAAATAACACCAGAGAGTAAAAGGAAACAACAACAACAACAACAACAACAACAACACGATCCTCGGGCAGGTTCCTTACCTATGTCACATGTCTGCTGCATTCAACTACTGCGCAGCGTATCTCAATGGAGCCTTGGCACCCAAGATCATGTGGAAACAAGTATCCAGAACGCTTATGTTGAAGTAATTGGAAGTTCTGAACATTTTGTCTATATTGGTAAATTATACATATAAAAAGAAGATGGACCAATGAGACGACAACAAACTTATTTTACCTTTTATGCTTATCAATTGTTAATTATATACTAAACATTAAACACATTATTTTATATTAGAGAACCAGTTTTTTATCACTGCAACACAATGCGGTTCAACAAAAATTGTAAATCGTGTCGGTGATGCTTTAGTAAATCGGATTCTTAAGGCCAAGAGAACAGGTAATCGTTGGCGTGCCATTGTTATATTACCGCTTGTACCTGGATTTCAAGCAGAAATTAATGAGGCAGAAGCATCAACTGTGAGATTAATTATGCATTGTCAATATAAGTCAATTAATCGTGGCCCTCACTCAATTTTTGGTCGGTTACGAGCAGAAGGTATTACTAATCCAGAAGAATATATCACGTTTTACGGTCTTCGAAGTTGGGGTGAACTTGATAATGGTCATTTGGTCACAGAACAAGTGTATGTTCATGCAAAGGTAACTCACTGTACTTGTCATACATTATAACTTTCTTTATCCTCAGGTGGGTGAGAAGGATGTGGAGAAAAAACTATTTTTTTTTTGGGGGGGGGGTTGCTGTCGGCAAAGAATTGAGTTAAAAGCATAAACAAATAAGTAGTTAATAATAGAAGAAAATAATCCTTGGAGAACATAATTGTTTTGCTCTGTCATTTTAATTAGTATAATATTTGTTTTTAGCTTTTAATAGCCGACGATCGCACAGTTATCATAGGATCGGCGAACATCAATGAACGTTCATTGCTAGGCAACCGTGACTCTGAAATAGCTGCATGCATTCATGATAACGAGGTCATTGCATCCACTTTACATGGTCGTCCAGCTAAAGTTGGAGCATTCGCAAGGTCATTACGATTACGACTTATGAGCGAACACTTAGGTGTAACATTTGAACAATTTAATGCTATATTAGAAGAGTCAGAAAAGAGAAGACAACAACAACAACATGAGCGAAAAGGGTCGCCTGCCAATAAATATGGTGTCGATAACGCTAAAGAGAAAAATGAGCAGCACCAGACAAGAAGAGCCTCATCTTTGTCAATACCGGAGAACAGTAGTATGCAAGCAGCGACACCTTTGTTTACACGACAACAATTTGAGGAAAGTTCAAATCAAATTTTACCATTGAAGACAACAGAAGCAACACCATCCCTACCATCACCATCTTCAGAGATAGCAGCGCAACAAGTAGTATACACCCAACCGTGGTGGATTTTTGACGATAGCGAAAACAATGAAGATAGGAGTCACAAAATTCCGACAACTAATGCATCATCATCATCATCATCATCAACAACAAGAATCACACCATTATCAGTAAATTCGAAATCTCCCCCACCATTACAAGAATCTCACGTGCCAGAAAATACTAACAGTAATAATAATAATTTTAACGATACAATTACAAACAGTACCATAAATCCACCATCTACTACAACAAACAATACAACTGATGAGGAAGAACAGAAATACCAAAAAGCGAAAATATGGAGGGGAGGGGGTAGCAGGCGCCGTAGCGATGTTGAAAAAAGCATCACTACAACGAATACCAGCGGCACCAGTATGTCCTGCACTCAGAAACATGATGAGCAACACGTGCAGTTTTGGGAAAAGCTTTGCTGTGACCCTGGTATTGACGGTTCCGGAGCTGATCAAGGTGATCAACTTTTGTCAGAAGCTGCTTTTGCTTCTTCCAATGCAGTCAATCATAATAATAGTAATTATAATGATAATAGAACAAGGAAATCACCTTGTTATAGCAATGAGCACGTACAAAATACATTATTGGATCCATTAAGTACAGAATTTATGGGTTTATGGCATAATACTGCAAGACGCAACAGCCATCTATTTCGATGTGTATTTTTGGCGATGCCTGATAATAATGTACAGACATGGGATGATTATAATGAATTTAAGCATATTGCAAAAGAATGTCTTGGACGTAAAGACCCCGCAACAAGCGGAACGCATAAAGAGATGTTACTTTCCAGTGCAAGAAGACGACGCTATAGTAGCGGACATACTAATGTAAAAGATACTACGCTTTCACAACAACAAAATACGACAAAAGCATCACTTGAAAATAGCAAGAGTAATAACTGCAATAGTAGAAGAAATAGTAATGTTAGTAGTGATGGTGATGGATATTCTCCAACAGCGGCAGATACTGGCTCCCAACCAGAACGTGCACACGATTATCTGTGCCGAGTTCAAGGTCATTTAGTAATTTGGCCCATTCATTTTATGGAAAAGGAAGATGAACGAAATGAATTTTTACATAACATGGATAGATTAGCACCATTGGAAATATTTGACTAGTTTAAAGAAAGTACATGTAATTTTTGATATTGTAAAATATTATTCAAGTTAAAGTATTCTTGTTTATCATTATAGTTATTATAATTATTATTAATATAAGTATTACATATTGCTATATTATGTGTAAAACCCGTATGATGTGATAGGAGAATGATTGTTTACTTTTACATATTAAGTCAATATAATACAATAATTTATAATAATACGTTTCTATGTTGATAAAGCGTATGTTTTTTTTAATCATGGTTTATAAATTTACATGAAGCACTACAGAAGAATAAAGTAAAATAAAATAAAGGGGAAAGAAATAGTAAGAGATATTGGGCATAGATATTGCGAAGGATTTAAAAAGGATAGAAAGGCTTTTTTTTAGTAATTCTAATACGCGTTTTGTGAAATTGAAGCTGATTGTCAACCATTGTCAAAAGAAAAAGAACTAGGGCAGCATTGATATTTTGAAAGAGGAAAAACATTATATAAAGAAAAAATAGTAAGAGTGAAGAACGGTACCGTACATGAAAATACGTACACACATAACCGAATTGAAATGTTAAATATAAGGTAAGCAATATTGGTACGTAAAGATAAAATAAAAACAAAAACATTGAAAAAAGAGATATGAGAAATAAGGGTTAACGATAGAGCATTTTTTTCATAGTATAAATAAATTGATGAGGAGAAAATGTTAATAATAATAGAGAAAAAGTAGAACAAGAAGAAGAAAGAAACCTTGTTTGATTACACATGCTGTCGTTATCGTCGTTATTAGAACAACATGGACCTTTTCTCCAAGTAATGTGCTTATAAAAAAAATAGCGTCATTTGGTTTTATAATGTACTTTTTTTCATTGATAATATATTTTTTCTCATTCTTTGGAGAATTGTTACGTATCATCAGATTTAAAATTGACGTTGTTGTTGTTGTTGTTGATTGATAAATCCCAATGCCTCAGACGAAGTATTCATAGTAATAGCTGGGGTGTTTGTTGATGAAGGCGGGTGATGCATATACATACTTTGAGTATTATAATGAAGAGATGACGATGTAGTTCCTACGGTATTAAACGGAGCATTGTTTGTCGAATCAGTAGGCGAAACAGGTGACGACGTAGATGATGCTGATGAAGATGAAGACGATGAAAATGAAGAAGATGGTGAAGGAGAGGAAAGAGAGTATAAAGGGTGTTGAAGTACCACAGTGGTACGATTCGCACGCGGTCGATGAAGTTTTCTTGTCACATTGGATTTCATGTTGTTATTCATTGTATCATCATAAAAGAAATTACTTTGTTTTTGTGGTTGTTGAGATCCCGTATAACAATATGATTCTACTGTTGATAAATTATTATTATTATTATGTTGTGCTTCTTCCTGAAATTGAGGTAGTTGTGTTGGTGAAGGATTGTTCTCTGTCGTAGGTAGAGAACTTTCGGAACTATCAGCAGCAGCATAACACATGGTGTTGTATGAGGGAGAATGGTTCACATGTCCATTAGCAGATACATCAGCCGAAGTATTTGAATAACCAAAAGATGTAATATCGCATTGAGGTATCAGTGCTGATTGATGAAAAAGGGTGTTGGAAGCTTCAAAGGAGACAGAAGGTATGTCGGAGCACGAGGAAACTTCCTGTGTTGATGGAGGTAGAGAAGCAGCCGATGAGTTTGTTGATGATGTAACACAAAAATCTACTGATACTGAGCCTGATAATGGAGTCGCCACTGGCGAAGGTGCTGTTGTACCTATAGGAAGTTGTGTTGGTGGACTAAAATATTGTCTCTGTTGTTGATTATACTGATGATAATGATTTCGGTTACTACTCGGCCATGTATGAGAATAATTTTTATTTGTAATACTGAGCTCGTCATTTTCATTGAATCCAGACTTTAGCTCCGTCGGACGATACGGAAGGCCTGACATTGGAGCTGGATGCGTGCTGTAACTATTACCCCGTTCAGCAACAGCAGCAGCAGTAGAAGTAGAATTAGAATGCATAGTGTAACCGGGTGGGGACCTAGGTATGAAACCAATAGGCGGACTTGAACTTCCATTACGTCGAGAGATGCAGAAGGGGCAATACCGCACAAAGCGGGCAATTAATTCCTTAGGGATCCACGAATATCTCCTCCGGACCTACATATTTATACAAGGGGATAATATGAATAATAATTAGAACTTTTCTTTAAAGATAATTAAAAGTATGTTTTTATTTGTATGCTTGTTTTTTTTTTTTTGTTATATTAAATTTTCTTTAATATATACGTTACCAATGTAGAGGTTTTATCTCGACCGCCATGGTTAACTTTTTTATGAGCTCGCACAAGGATAGCATAAATTTCTTCACGCATAGCAACAGGTTTATTGTCATGACAAACAACTTCGCCACCATCGTATGAAGGTATAAGCTGAAACATCTTTTTGACCCAAAAACGAAATTGGGCTGTGGAGGTGGCTGTATTTCTGGGATCTTTCAACACTTTAATAATCAAAGAATAGCGATGGCGATCAATCAGAGCTTTGTCCCTCTTTTTAGATGAAAGGTTATCCAAGTATTCTTGAACAATAGAGTCAAAATTCTCAATACTAGGCAATTGATCTCTCTCTTCCAAACTACCCACGGCAATAGGAGATGTAGTGATGTTATCATTGTTTTGGTTGTCGTCGTGATAGGCATTTGTGGTCATTGGAACAACTGTTGACCCTGATAATGTTATATGCGCAGCATGTTCTTGTTGTTGCTGTTGACGCTCGTGGCTCATCCTATAATGCTGTTCTTGCTGTTGCTGTTGCTGTTGCTGCACGGCGTACATGTTTGTAGACGAGGTGGCCAAAGCGTCAGGGTGGTGGCCCGTGCTGTTGTTTCCATGGAGATAGTAGTAGGTTTGTGTAGATGGTAGCATACTATTACTATGAACTTCATGACCTTCTTGCCGCAGTGGCAGTTGTTGCTGCTGCTGCTGATAATGATAGGATTGGTGATAGTGCTGTTCAATTTGCATAACACTTGTAAAGTTTAAACTTTATAAAGAATAATAGTGAAAAAAAGGGTTTGCTAGAAGACTTTTGTTGTTGTTGGGAGAAGAAGTTGTATGGGTTTGGAGAAGAAGAAGAAAAATCGAAGTTTTGGTGTTTCTTTTTGGAACGTATAAAAGTCAAGCTGATATGTTTGTTACTATCGTGTATTGTGAGTAAATAAAATAAAAACCTTCCTTAGATACAATTAAAAGCAAACAGATTGAATCAGAACTAGTGATGAGGAGTTGCTATATACTTATAAGAAAAAGTGCGAGAAAAAAAGAAGCACACACCCCTTTCAAAAACGCTGTTTGATAAAGAAGAAAAAAATAAATAATACTCGAACAAAAGAGAAAATGAATAAATAAAAAGGTAAAAAAAAGATATTGGGGCTTTAATATATTGAGTTCACAAGAAGAAATATTTTTTCTTATTGTGATTAAGAAAAATATTAAGCGGAAGATAGGTCGCTTTTCTTGTCAAGTGAACCGGTAAAAGACTATTCAAAAGAAGAATGAAAAAGGGAAGACCAAAAAAAAGGTGAGTCCATAAAAGAAAGAAAGGACCCTTTTTATTGCTTACACTTTTATTGACACACATAACAATGATAATAATAATAATAACAATACTCATGCACCTCAGCACATACATAGAACCGCGGCATGATTGGAAAACTCTAACCGATCATAGCATATTCTTTTTTTTTTTGGTTATGAGTACTGGGGCCACCTACTTCACCTATAACTGATTTGATTTCTTTTTTCTGTTAAATGTATTTCACTATACCCATCAGTATATGGAACCATTAACTGGTCATACATAATGCCTTTTACCTTATTATTGTGATTTGTACAATTTCATTCTTATTTATAAAGAGATAAATACGTAGCCTAAATACAATTAGCTATTACATGTGTTAACCAATTACGTAAAATGTCTCTTGTGAAGGAATTTCTTTTTTCGAGTATCGAAGAAGAAAAGAAACACGTTCCATTGATTAGGAAATATAATGTATGCAGATGCAGACGCATGAGTATAAACCAAAAAATTAGAGGACCCTTGTTCCCCTTAATACGACGTTATTATCACATATGTGTATTATATTAATAACTCTTTTTATAGAGTTTAACGATCAAAGAATTTTCTTTTTTTTTTTTGTTCTATTCGATTTTATATTTCGTGACCTATTAGTAATAATAAAATTAGAATTTCGGAAAACAGATAAATAGGAGGTAATACCCAAGTAGAAAATACGGGATGAATCAAACTAGCCGTCCAAGATCGAGAATCACGTACGTACGTATGAAACTGATGTGTTTTTTTCTCGTATCCCGTTGTTGTATTTGTATATATATGTATATATATGTATATAGTTTAGTTGTGCATATATGTCACTCACACACATATTGATTTGAGGTGTAATGCCGATCCCTAAACATATCGACCTCTACTAACATAAACTTAAATAATAATAAAAAAACTTGTAGACGTAGCATTATACACTTAAAATCTTCACACAAAATATCGTTACGTTGTCGTGTCTAACTATTTCCGAAAGGCGGGTAAAACCAAAAGGAGAATCAAAGGGAAAAAATGGACATGTCGTTGTCCGTCTTTTTATAAAATAGATAAAATAATATTCAATGTATCATATTTCTCTACAATATACGCGAAACAATGTCGTGTTATTCATCCTGGTACGTATTCGTCAAAGCATCTTCCATTGTCCGCCATTATTCTTTTATTTTACTATTAATATACTTGGTTTTCTTTTAAAAAAAAGGTATCCTGAACTTTTATCATAATTCTTTAATAATGTAATGTTTGTTTAGTATGACTTTTTTTTGCTTTTCAAAAAAAAAATTACAGAATACTACTTCTCTCTATCCCTTTTTGTTTCACTTTTTGTTTTTCTAAAACAAAAAAAAAAAAAAAAAAAAAAAAAAAAAAAAAAAAAAAAAAAGAGGAAACTACATCATAGATTTACTTATTACACATTAAAGAAATTGTCGTACAAACGGGTTTATTCTCGGTCTGTGCGTGTGCTGACCAACAAACCTGAAAAGCAAAATATCAAAACTTTAAGTAGAAAAGGAACCAATACAAATTTTCATTTAGTCCGGAGCCACATGAGAACTTATTCTTCGGCAGACAATAGTATTAAATGATAATCATTATAGTAATTATAATAATAATATCAACAAACAAATATATGTACATAACACTAACATCGGCTGCAACAACCGAAAGAACAAAAGAAACGAAAGCACATGAACGTACAGCATAGAGTACTAACACTAACCACTGAGAGCTTATTGTCATTCGCACCATGGTGGTGCATCTGCGTGCTTTTTTTCACACATGTCTCACTCTCTCTCCCCGCCCACAAAAAAATGTTTTTTTTTTCGTTGTAATTCTCTAAATGACACTTCTACCTCTCATCATCATAAAAAAAAGAGTCAGTATCAATTCGTTAAAAAATAATGTCATGTGATCTAGTTGTTATGTGAATACTCATGAATGACTTGGGGGATTAAAACACTAATAGCCTATCGAAGAAGCAGAAAACAGAAGTCATTTTGCAAAAAAAAAGAGTCTTTTATGGATGTTATTTCCCGTTCCTTTCGGATAAAACAAAAAGAGAAAAGCTGAACGACGCATTAGATCTTTTTTTTTCCACTCACTGTTAGAACTCTTGTTTACAGATAGTAATGCCTGAAGCTATTTCTATAAACATGACAACTAGACAGTAATTTTTTTGTCGTGTATATACCTTGATCTTTCTGTAGCAATTCTAAAAAAAAGCCAATAGACAAGTGAAGTTTTATTTCTCCTTTTCCTCGCTACCTAATATTCAATATATGTTGCTTTTATTGTTAGATACTAAATATAGATATGTGCTTTCTCTACACACACACACATATATATATAAGCATCCTCATAGACGCCGGTCATATTAGTCTTCTACTTTAATAAACATAAATTCTAAACTAAATATATCTATATATACATAATAAGCAGGATCAAGGAAGAAGTATATATTACTATAGTTGTAATCTGAAGACAAGGAGAAGGAAGAGGGATAAATGTTACGATATAATTGTAATTTTATGGAGCAACGAATCTATTCTTTTAAATTCGCGCGCTAGTTATGTCACAGGTGGCATGTAGCAATGTGTGTATCAGCAACAACACTTTACATTTACTGATAGAAAGTCTGCTCATTGGGATATGTCTGTCTACATACGCAAGTAATGACGTTGTTTATACAGAATATGCATATCATATTTACTATAAATAGGATGATACGTAATTTTGATTTTTTTTCATCATACTGTAACGTTTGCATAATAGGACATCAACGGGAATTATTGTAGCTGCCTAGTTGTAATTTTCAATTATGATGATATGTGACTCAATCTAAATAAGTGACTTTTATATTTATTTATTAAAGTAATGAAATTTGTATATATATAATAGTGTATTATTGTTATAAATATTAATTATAGTAACAAGTAGAGGATCACCTTCAGTAGCTAGTAGCGAGCAATAGGTACATAGCATTACGTATTTCTTATTGCTATTATGAAATTGTTTTAATGCATCCTCATTGACGCCATCTTATTATTAATTTTTCGTCATTTATATACTTTATAATGATCATAAAACAGGACTACGTATTACTTGGTGCGTTGGCAATGGTAAAAGTGTTTATACCTTTTGTTATTTTATTTTTATTTTTTGGCCTCCAACAAATTTTTTTTCTTATAAATAAAATGCTAATAAAATATATATACTACTTGCAGAAGGTGTGTCGAATGAAACTCCTAAGCATTATGGTTTAGCTCAAAAAAACGTTTTCTTCTAATATATTATCTAATTAGATTATGTTACAAGCTTCTTCTCCTTATATATACTAATAGACTATTAGCTTTATAAAGCAATTACAGATTCATAATATTTGTAGGTAAATACATGATATCTCATAAACTGTGCGTAAAATGTTTTTGCTGCGTACTCTTCTTTTACCATTATTGTATAGTATCCCTTTTTCATAGATCTTTCACTTTTTGATGGAATACTATTTCTAATTATAATTGTGATCATGTAATATAATAAATTATTATTCCAAAGACCTAGTAACAGTATCTGAAAAGTGGAATATTAACTTTTTGGGAAAAGAGTGAAGGGGTGAAGATAAATATTCTGCAGTTCATATGTATACTGACAAATTATAATGTGATAATTCTAATAAATGTGATACTTTATATTCTTCATAATACATATAATACATTATATGTATATATATAGCAAAGCAACGACGTTTTTTTTCTCTATTTGTAACCCCTTATGTATATATTTTGACAAAACCAGAATATAATGATGCCATTTTGTTATATAACTTTTATGTCATATAAAAGTTTTTTCAATCTTTTTTTATGTATGCAGTTCTCTCCTACTTTGATAGTGCCATCATCCATTGCACCCTTCTCCCCCTCATACTTAAATCCATAAAACGAGGTAAGGAGGCAAAAGTAAAAAATAAAACGTGAGTCGTGGTAAAAAAAAAAAAAAAGAGCACGGTCCGCTACAGACAGCTCCCATGAGAATTTTACTATGTCTAATTATCGTAACAAAAAAAAGAAAACAACAACTGGTGCTTTTCTTTATCAATCATACAGATTCTTTAAAGATGATCGCTAAAAGGTATAACATAGCCGTCAAATTTATGTCTTTTTTATTTAGATATTTTATACATCAGCTGAGCAATTACTATATAAGCTCATTAATGTATATGAGATAGCTGTTACGTATTGATGTATACATAATCAAGCATACAACCTTTTAACAACTTACTTGACTATTAAATTCTTAGCATAAGATCTAATAATTTGTCCTCTTATTATGAACGCTGATAATAGTTATTGTCATTAGTAGTAGCAATAGTATATAAGCACTATTTATTAATTTTGACTCTCAATGTTTCAATAGCTTCTTTCTTGATACGTAGATTAAATAATCATCGAATATTGCCTGGTACAGTACTGAGCATAGTAGCAAAAACCTAATTTTAACTTATATAATAACAATTTGTACGTAATAATAAATGGCTCGATAACATCCGACATATCTTTTTTTTTTTTTTTTTTTTTTTTTTTTTTGCATTTTATGAATTAAAAATTAAATAAAGATGTGACAAATGAACCCGAATGCTTGGAACTGGGCACGGGCACAGCCCGCATTTTTATTCAAAGAATATATTTATATTTTGAAATTGTTTTATATATGCTATACAAATTGCTATCATGATGTATCCGTAATCAACATATATTATCTAAGTCACCGAGTAACAAAATACTTCTTTTAAAGAGATAAATACTATATTTCTCTTATTGAATTGAATCTTGCATTGCTACCGGTATTTATTATAAAGTCATTGATGACTCCTTTTGTCGACAACAATAAATGTATTTATCTTGCTTGATTATAATATCATCGGTGCTACTTGTGTTACATATCATTTACAACTTTGTAAATACTGTGATTTATTTGGTTATTTTGACAAAACAGACAAGAATAAAATTCTTCTGTTATATTTCTTTGGTAATAATTTTCAAATTAAAATCAAGTCCCCCTTTACAATGATGTATTTATGAAATGCTTTTTCTATTCTACGACTTACCTGTGGGCTTAGTTAACTATTTATATGTGGATGATAAGTATCAGATTCGGGTACTTGGGATTAGCCCATAGTATTGAGAGAGTTACTATAGCTATTCGCTTGCTGAAATATTTTGGGCTTAGCTATCATGACACTCTTTTTATTATTTATTTTACGTTGACGAGATGCAGGTTGGACATCTTTACGTGATTTTCTTCGAATTCCTTTTTTAGAAGAAAAGCTGGTTCATATCTGTATTTAGGTATTGTCACTTGTTTAATTTGAGATAAAGACGTTATATTCTCATAATACAACAGATACTGAAAACTGGTATTTTCATTCCCTCGACTAATTACTTACATTATTATTATAGGCATTTACCAAGACTTAATTGTTGGAAATGTTTCTTATCTTAGGAATACATGAGAAATATGATTTGGACTTGAATTAATGACTTTTACGTATCACTTTTGACCTTTAAAAATAAAGGCAATTAATATTTTACACATTGTGATCTGTTGTACAATAGCCAAATAATCACTATCTATAGTAAAAGTACCATATAAGAAAACCTTATTTTTGGTGATTGTACCGGGCATTAATAGTAAAGTCCATACACAGTACTATAGTAATGTGATCTGTAGTTCTGGCAAAAAAATTAATATTGTGAACTTTATATATCAAAGCTTGGTGACTAATAACAAATGCAGAACCAAAAGAAAAAAAAATGATAAATACGTAATACGTACGTAAATACTAATTATACACAAACTCAAGTGCTGTGAAATTTATTATGTATGGTATTTTGTTTTACAAATTTTATATAAGAAATAAATAAAGAGATAATGATATGCTTTGTGTGTGTGTGCGTATGCACGAAAATGGGAATAATGCAAATTTGAAAAATGAGGAAATAAAATGCTGAGCATGTTAATAATATTATGAATATATATATAAATAAAGAAAGAAAGAGAGATATAATACAATAGTGGCTCAGTAATACTTAGTCACTATCACTTTCATCATCACTATCACCTTTATCATCATTAGTAGTAGTAGTAGTAGTAGTAGTAGTGGTAGTAGAATTTTTAGAGATAGGAATAGTATGACCTTTTCTTGCAGCATGAAGTTTAGCTTGTTCACGATCTTCAGCAACTCGTTCTAAAAATGCAGGGATTGATTCCAAAAGACGATCAAAATGTTTCATTTTGACTGCATATTCGTCATCTTTCTTATCGGATGCAAAACCTTCATCTTCATCCGAGTTGCCGGTGATTGCAATAGAGCGAAGATTGCGGCGAGAATTTAAGATCATAGCATGTGACATGAATAGATTTTGGAGTTCAGCGGTACTAATTTCGTCGCTAGGAATAGCCTCAAGTATCTTTTCAAGATAACCTTCAAGATTTGGATCTTTGCTACCATCCTCTTCGGAAAAGAAACGCCAGAACATGGCTTCAGTTTGGAAACGGTCAGAATAGCCAAAAAGAACCTTGACATCCACACGGCCTGGGCGAATAAGTGCAGGGGTTAACTTGGTGGTGTCATTGGCAGTAAGGAAAACCACTATAATATATATATATATATAAACCAGATCAATAAATTTATATCTCTGTCCATTTCAACGAAGAAGCCAAAGAAAAAAAACACTATTTTTCCAGACATTTAGATAGATTTACTTACATGACCCTTCGGGACTAAAAACACCATCCAAAGCATTAAGTAAACCAGTTGCAGTAACACGCTTTTCCGACTTATTTTTGCTTTCAACCTCATCGCCATCATTGATAGAACAATGATCAATATCTTCCATGACAACGATGCTATCCCTGGGAGCATCAACCAGAGCTTGAACAAAGTCATCGTCTGACATCGCAGTTGTGAGACTGATCAAAGCGACACCCATATTTACTTTACTGGCCAAAGATTGGATAAAGGATGTTTTACCTATAAATTTATTGTTATTTATAATATAATAATAGACAGAAATGATCCAAATGAGTATTATGTACATGTGTGAGACAACGACAGTGAAATCATATAAAGTAATAATAATAATAATAATAATAGTAGCAATAATTACCAGTTCCAGGAGGACCATGAAGTAAATAACCACGACGATAAGGAATACCAGTCTTAACATACCATTCCTTTTGAGTACGAAAAGCCATAAGATCTAATTCCCCATAAACCAATATTATTATTAATCTTTGTTTTCAGTAAATTCAATCAGATAATAAACCATTCCTTTTTCTTTTTACCTTCAAGAACTTCTTCCTTTTGATTTTTTTTGAGAACAACTGATTCAAAACTACGGGGTTCTTTGGTACAAAGTACATTCCATCCAAGGTTACCCCAAGGGTCACATCTGAACTTTTGAACAGAAAGCTATAATAATAATAATAACAATAATAATAATAATAATAATAAATAAATAAAGCAAATAATCAATACCTCATCGACCCATATATACATATCCTTTTTTCCATCCTTTTTTCCTTCCTTTTTTCTTCGTGATACTTTACTTGTCCATTTTTCTTTTCATGATATTCATCCAACCATTCTTGAATGATACTTTGTAAAAGTTGTAGATTACGAGACCGCATTTTGATAACTAAACGTTGATGGGTAACACTCAAAGCTTCTAATAATTCTTCTGCTTCACCGGATCCTCGACTTTTATCCAAAGGAGAAAAATTTTCTCGACTGACCCACAGTTTATAACCTTTGTATTTGACGTCCTGAACACATCCACGGCCTATATATAATGTAACACAATATTGTATTGTTTGTTGTCAATATTTTTTTTACAAACTATTATATATACATCAAGTGTCTTTTAGCTAAAAAATAAAAAACTACTCACGTGGAATTAAGCTTAAACGAGAATGGTGAGGTTGTTCGTGAGGGCTATCATCTGCATTGGTGTCATAATGGGTGATTCCAGCGACGTGTTTAAAATTCTTGATAGTGAGGAAATGAGTTTTACAATAAGCATCAAGAGCTTGATAAATAGTTTCGTCATCACTAATTTCCACTGTCACGTAGAAAAATTGATTGATAAAGTCTACAGTGTTATAGTAGACCGTTTGAAGCAATGTCAACATGGTGGCTATATAATACACACATAAATATTATGTTCGTCAGTTATTTTTCGTGCTTATTTGTTTATATATTTTCCATGGTTGAAGTGTTCGAAGTTTTTTTTTTGATAAATAAAAAATATACATACGTCCTAAACTCAAGAATAAACCAACAAAAATAGCATCATTAGCAATGTATCGCTTTATAAGAGAAAGACCACGTTCACCAAGAAAGAGGACCCAGAAAGAATCATCGGAAAGGATATCGGCGAACGAAGCAATAGCATCAAAGGCACTGTGCAAATAGTAGAGAGGAAATTCGTCAAGCATAAACATTGTAAAATTGAAAATCAAAAATCCAATGTTTTGCAAGTGAGCGATGGTTTACAAAAAAAGAAGAAATTGGACAGGTATTTATATCTTTTGATTACTGCGGAAGAAAAGAAAATAAAGAAAAGTTCTCTTGCTCATTGTTGCTCAACACAACTGCGGATTTAATATCTCAGCGAGTCGACCCTTTTTGCCATCCGCAGCAAACACAAAAGATATAGTAAATGCCGCTTTGCTGTGCCTATTTAATGACGAGGAGATGCGTCTTGATTATAAAGTTAAGAGTTAAAAATAGTGTATCAAATCACTTTTTTTTTCACCGCCAACTACCTATGACGAAGATTAAATAAAATCTCTGTGTAACGTTTGTACCCAAGTGAATTTTTTATGTATTGGTAACACATATCCTTATTGGTTTTTTTCTTGATAAGTACTTCGCGCCGCCCCCCCCCCATTTTTACTTTTGCGCATCAGGAATTTACACCGTCAAAATTTTCATTTCGCATTGACAGAGATTTACATTCGCATTCTATTTATTTTCATATTTGCGTTTCTTGTGAAAAAATAGGTTACCATTCTTTTAAAACTACTCTCCTTCAGAGCGAGCATAAAGTGCTACTTACTAGAAACCACTGTTTCGGTTGCAAAGAAAATCTTTATTTATTTTGTTACAATCTTCTTGCTGTCATTATGTGTTCTTCTTTAACTCCACTACTACTACGTACAGCCAAAAGAGCTGTTTCCATGGAGGACGTTCAGATTGATAATATTAAAGTACTGGCCTGTCTCCAAAGAAGTACAAGAAATCGAACAGCTCAATAAAGTGAGCGAAGCATTTGATAATTACGATTTTACTCATATTTTAATTACTGGAATAAACATGGAAAAGAACAGGATACGTTCTTCGTCTGTATTATTGACAAGAGCAGCAACATAATTAAATTGCTCTGTATTAAATAATTCACTGACTACTTTAGGTAACTATGTACTATATACAGCTTGAAGTATATCTAAATCTGGTACGTAATGTAACTAAAACTCAATCAAAAAGTTCAGACCTATCATCAAACAGTATTAGCTCCTCACAAGTTGTTATTAGAAAATAATTATAAAAAAGAGAAAGATCACCCAAGTACTCCAAGAAGAACTTTATAAGCTAAGAGATAAGTCGATTTAACGCTCATATGTACTTAAAATACATTTATTGTGTCTAGCACTGTATTTGTTCTATTCTATAAACCAATAAGTCAAAATTAAATACTAGATTCAGATACTTCAAGCTATATACATAGTTTCCTAAAGTAGTCAGTGAATTATGTCATACAAAGCAGTTTAATTATGTTGCTGCTCTTGTCAATAATACAGACGAAGAACGTATCCTGTTCTTTTCCATGTTTATTCCAGTAATTAAAATATGAGTAAAATCGTAATTATCAAATGCTTCGCTCACTTTATTGAGCTGTTCGATTTCTTGTACTTCTTTGGAGACAGGCCAGTACTTTAATATTATCAATCTGAACGTCCTCCATGGAAACAGCTCTTTTGGCTGTACATAGTAGTAGTGGAGTTAAAGAAGAACACATAATGACAGCAAGAAGATTGTAACAAAATAAATAAAAGAACATCAGTGTTTCCAGGCCAGACAAACAGTACAAAACAGCAGCAATTCTAATGCGGTGAAGATAAAATATTTTTATGCAACTACGTAAATAAAGATTTTCTTTGCAACCGAAACAGTGGTTTCTAGTAAGTAGCACTTTATGCTCGCTCTGAAGGAGAGTAGTTTTAAAAGAATGGTAACCTATTTTTTCACAAGAAACGCAAATATGAAAACCATTGAACTCAATTATAAAATTAGTGTGACAAAATAAAAATAAAATCTAACAATGCGAAATTGAGAAATTAGAAAATTACCCTCCGCAAAAGTAAAAATGGGGGGTGGGGGGCGAAGTAATATCAATATTTTTTTTTCTTTATTAAGCTAAAAATTTTAAAAGTAGTTACCATAGCAATGAATTCGCTGTTGTCCATAGCAACAATTAAGAGACAGTATAGTGTTGTTAACTAGTACATCAATGATAGAAATCAAAAGCATATGAGCGACATAATAAAAAGTCCCGTGAATTTATGAATATAATAGATCATTTATTTTATTGTAAAATATGAAGAGCAAAAAAAGAAAAGAGAATAGAACCAAATAAATAAGCCTAACCGTGATAATTGTTTATTACAGTCAAACCTATGGAAATTGGCGTTTTCACAAAAATAATTGTCACTTTCATAAAAATGATTAGCCGAAAGGCACATGCTCAATTCTTTTTGTAATTTTGGCCAAGAATATTTGTAATTAAGTTAGGCGGTTAAGTTACAATATTGTCCCTTTTCTTCGTTACTGAATTTTGTTATTTTTTTATCTACTAAAAACATTTTCTAACAATGAGCACATTTTTTTATGATGGACAAGACAACATTTATAATGAGCAATGAGAAATTGTTTACGATCCGATGGAGGATGTTCTTACACAAATTGATGATCCGAATGTAATTCTTGAAACAATTACTAGCCAGAAAACCTATTTAAGTGTTAAACGCCTGGAGAAAACTGTCGAAGAGTCTCCCCCTAAAAAACAACTGAAGACTAAAGTACCAGATTTGGATAGATCATACAAAAACTATAGCGACTTTACCAGAGAGACGTTTATAGATCGTATGATTGAAAAGCCTGAAGAACGTGGGTTGGAGACTAACGTTGCAAATGACCTAAATATCAATTATCGCACTGTGTTAAGATGGTGGAATAGCTATAAAGAAACAGAGGAGATTCCATATAAGAAATCCGAAGAAAGCAGTGGTCCTAAAAGCTCGTTCACTGCTAAACATAACGAGTATCTACAGGGTCTATTGGATAATGATCCTCAACTATTTTCGGATGATATTATGAAAAGCTTGACTGAACAATTCGAAGGCTTCACTATCTCAAAGTCGCAACTAAATAATCATTTACGTAATACAATGCTGATCACTATCAAGAAATCATTGTTTGAACCTAAAATAAGAAATTCAGCAGAAAACATGGAGACAAGATTTGAGTGGTTTATGAAATGGAGGGACTCTAATCTTGATTTTACAAAAAAATGTGTTTTCATTGATGAAGCCGGATTTCACATTAACATGAGAAATAATTGGGCAAGATAAAAAAAAGGGTAGCCCTGGTATAGTAAAACGACCAAAAACTAGTGCGATAACACATACTATTATTGGTGCTATCCATTCATCTAGTGTTGTTCATGTTGTGATGAAAAAACCTCTACCAAGAAAAGAAAAGCAATCTATTGGTAAAAAGAGAAAAGTTAATAGTGGAACAAAAAGAATTGCAGCTGAAGTTGATGTAGAGGATCCAGAGTTTGAAGATCCTACTGATAATAAACCAGTAGCAAAAGGCACGACTACTGCGCATTTCGTTAAATTCATGAATGCGCTTCTTGATATAATGGACCTTGATGAAAATGTGAAGGGAAATTATATTGTAATGGCTAACGCCTCAATTCATAAATCCAAGCCAATGATACGAAAAATCGAACGTAGAGGTTATAAAGTGATGTACTTACCTCCGTACTCACCTGAATTGAATCCTATTGAACAGTTCTGGGGAGTAGTCAAAGGCAAAATGAAGCGTGATCGATTATTGGCTGAAGAAAATTTATCTGATCGAATTGCTGATGCCTGCAATGATGTCCTTATCAGTGACCTCTATGGTTTCTGTAATCACTCAAAACGTCAGATTATTAAATGTTATAAAAAACACCATTCTAATATATACATATACATTAAATAAACAATTATTTTTAAAACGGCAAACATCTATGATTAACTCTAGCCCCAAATTTAACTACTTGATATGGACACTTTTTAGAGATTCATTTGGTCTACAGTATTTTGTGTTTAAAAAATATAATGCTTGGTGCAACTAAATCTGTTTCGTAGATCACTCCAATACAAACGTTTCAGAAGCGAGTATAATTGTTAGGCCATTAGTGAAAATGGGATCCTAACCCAAAGATAACATGTCATCATTGCACTGTGGGGACGGCAGTTTTTTTTGGCGAGATGATCTTTGAACTAAACTGGGGCGAAATAGAGAATTTACAAAGACAATTTAAAAAATCGTCATACGTTCCCTCAGAAGGGTTGAGAAAAACTAATGCAACACTAAGACGAGATTGAACCAACGTGAGACTATTTCAAAGTCATTGAGATAAAGTCATTGAGATATATGGGCTAAGACGACTTTTTTTTCTTTACTTCATTTTAACTTTATTAGACAATTTCATTTATCCCACACCGATTAGACCACAATTTTTAAGTGTCAAGACTCAATAGGGCATAAATAGAATAGAAAAGATCGCTGGCAGTCAACAAAAACATTGGTGATACGGTAAACTTTTTTAATTTACAAATTAAATTTGCAAAAAAAAAGAAGCGTTTTTTAAGAAGTACATAATATTCTCGCTGCTTATACAAATGTATGTGTTTGTGTACATAGGGTAAAAAGTGATGGAAGAAAGAAGAAGGGTAATTAAAATTCAAGAGAAGTCTTTACCTTCTTAGGTTTGCGGGTATTGATGATTGTGTTCATTTCATAAATGTTTGTTGAGGGTATTTTGTGCTTGAAAAAATTTGACCTGTCCTTCTTCGTAGCACAGAAGAGCTCATAGAGGTTAATCAAGCGTTTGATATCATCCAATTTCATTATGAAACCAGGTAACTCAAGGATCGATTTGGGAACTTCAATACTATCAACTTCAGAGGCAGAATAAAAACCACCATCATGTTGTTGGTACAGATATACAATCACACGGTGTCCTATATCATGAGAATCTATATGTAAATATATTTTGCAATAGCAAGTAACAAATACTAAATTTACCAACTGCTTGCAATAAGACATTTTCCACATCTTCATTGTCAATAGTATCCTTACCAAATATGCATAACCTGAGTAAATCTAGATGTGTACCAACAGTATTGTTTTTCATATAATCTGCTTTCACTTCACAGAAGCCGGTAGAGCAAGAAATTTGTCTTTGAGTGATAATGCAACTGCCATCATCAGGATATCTATCGCCCGAAGACTCCATTGCTTTATTTAGCCTAGTTACAGAAAAGCTGTTAGCATATATATTTTTTGGCATAATTATCACCCGATCTTTGCGTTTGCATCTACCATCTGTACATCAGTTTCTTTTGGGGATCATGAAATATAGGACTGAGGACCATATCAAGATAATTAATTATTAATTCGAATTCTTTAACCACTTCATTTATGAGAATATTGCCAGGTAACTTGTTTATACTATGTATCACATGTTAGACCTCCAAACAGAAATATTTTATTGGGTCATGTATGTTGTACTTACAGGTTAATCAATATATCAATTATCTTGGAATCCAATGGGTCGGCAGCTTCATATAAATCATGTAATTTACTTTAAGTGCTTTACGATCTGATTTTTCATTTACGCTCTAAAAAAAAAGGTTTAAATTATAGTTTACCAGACAGGTTTTAAACGCAGATAATATGTTACTTACTTTTGACACCAAAATTGAACTTTAAAATAAGTATGATAAAAAAGAACCAAATTATTTTCAAGAAAAAGTATATATGAAAAGAAAATATTATAATATATTATTAACACCTTTTGAAGATTTATATCAATATTTTTTTGATGAAAATAAAGCAATAGATTATTTATTTAATATCAATATATTACAGAAAATAGAGAAATCATGTGAACATTGTAATAATAAGATGACATATTATAAAAAGTTAAAATACTATAAATGTTTAAATTATCAATATAGACGATCAGTTTCAATATTCAAAAATACTATATTTTATAAATCAAATTTACCAACTCATAGAATTTTACATATTCTATATGAATTTCTAAAAAAATCACCTCAAAATAGTGTTGCTGTTTCTTCATCAAAGGTAACAGCTGTTACCATTAGCTATTATTATAACATGTTTAGAAAGTTGATAGTAAATGATACATTAAGAAATATAAAAAATGATATACTTGGAGGAGAAGATAAAGAAGTTGAAATTGATGAATCTTTATTTAATAAAAGAAAATATAACAAAGGAAAATATAACAGAGGAAAATATAAAGCTAATGGGGTATGGGTATTACGTAGGTGGGGTAGAAAGAAATACATACAAAAAAAGTATTTACAATAACAGTAGAAAAACTTGATGAAGAAACATTATGAAAAAATGTTAAAAAGTATGTTAGGCCTAATACCAAAATAATAACTGATTGTTGGAAAGGATATATTAAGCTTAAAGAAAATGGTTATCAGCATGAAACTGTAAATCATAAGAAATATTTTAAAGATCCTATTTCAAAAGCATGTACAAATACAATTGAAGGTACTTGGAATGGCTATAAACTCAGTATTAAGCCACAATATAGAGCAAGAAAGTTTTTATATAATCATTTACTAGAATGTCAATGGAGATAAAAGTATTATAATTATGACATTTGAAATAAACTATTAGAAGTAATTAAGATAGAAAATAATTAGATGTCCAAAAAATATAGGGTATTAAAATAAGAATGCTTCATTTAATAAATTAGATTTTACTCTAACAATTAATATAAAAATGATTTAAATATTGTCTAGTACTACATATAAATTATAAAAAAACTAAATATAATATCTAATGATAAGGAGAAATATATTATACATAATAATAATGGAAGAAAATCCATTTTTGAATTAATATTTTTTTAAAGGATATCAAAAGAAGTTTGTCCCAACTAAGCTATTTAATCAAAATAAGTACAACTTTAATATTGTAGATGTTAATTTTAAAGTAAAAAAAGATAATGTTACATATATAATAATAAAGCAAGATTCTGGTAAAAAATATGAACATGTATATATATTAAAGAATAATAAGGATTATAATAAAAATAATAATATTATTGATGAAGATGTTGAAATGAAATATGTATCTTAAAAATAAATATATACTAAAATTTAAAAATAAATAGCTGTAATGTCTTTTAATAATTAATTTTAAAATGACTAATCTATTTTATATAATTATATGCAGAATTTAAAATTTAAAAGTAAAAAAATATATAAATATTATATAATCTTTATAATATGTATGTTAAAGTATAATGTAACCAAAAAAAGATGTAAGCTGTCAAAGTAAGTCAGATGTCGTTATTAGATACTCACTCTGAAGATGTTGGTTAGTTCATTGAATAGATTCTTTTTCATCTTTATATCTTGGTTAACATATTTATTTAAGAGTTCTAAGTGAAATTCTTGAATATTGTCTAGTCCAATTACATTTGACATTGCTTGGTCATGCTGGTCTTTTCGCAACAATACTGGGTGATATAAAGATCTAAATTGGTGCCATTCAGAATCTGTACTAATGAATGATGCATATAAAGCCTACTTACAATATTTCATGAACATTAGCATTAATAAATAAACCAGAAGACCTTGCTTCATAATATGATTTTAATTGAAATCTCTTGAAGCTATTGCTAAAGTCATGCCATTCTTCAGTATATGTGGTGAGTCAGTATTAGAAAGTAAGGCTTGCTCGAATTCAGTGGCATCTTCATTATAAAGTTTATATGCAATTTCATCCACTGTTTCCTCTTCTTCATCACTCATACCGGAGCTTTCTACTTCACTGGATTGTTCACTTTCATTCTCTTTTGTCGCATTTTTATTCTATTAGAAGAAAAAATTAACATAAACCGGATTGTAAGTGAGCCTTATTCAATAAATACCTCTAGTCGCTTTCTAGCCTTTTATCCACTAGCCTTAATAGATGCTTCTAAAGTTCTATTTCCTTCGATTTCGACTGAATCATCTAGCTTAGAAAATGACCACAGTTTTTCAAGATTCACCTTTAAGCCTGGACCTCGTTTTCTCTTGGAATGCTTGGCAAAGTATGCAGTCCTCATTTTTCTCTGAAGACTACCCTTGGCGTCAGTGATTTTGTCAAATTGTCCAATATATGTGGAAACAAGACTTTGGTGGTCCAAGACAAAGGCTGCCAGAGAAGGAGTCCTATGATCAGATATATAAGTGTCTATTGCTACGAGTTGAGTATTTTTTAGTTATCATAGCAGTAAGATTAAGTTTTTTTAAAAAAAATTACCATTTGATAGATTAGACATGTAGGTTTTTTTTCACTTAAAATTATGTCAGAAATTATGACGTTAGACTTCTAAGCAGTATTCAAAAATCTTTAATGATGATGAATGATAAAAGAATACGAAAAAAGTTGTGAGTATACCCCCGTTTAAACCACTGTCAATTCACATAGCAGTTAGTTCAAATAGAGGATCCAGCATAGCGTGAGGCTCGAAGGCTGTGATGCTGGACCCGTTATGTTTGGTACAAGGTGCGCGTAATACCCTTGGTCCTTTATTTAATGTGACTGGAGGCTATTTGAGTTGAAGGCTTTGGCTCCAATTAGCGATGACTTTGGAATTCAGCATTGCGTGAAGCTTGAAGGCCGTTAGGCTGGACCCGTTATGTCTGATACTAGGTGCGTGTAATACCCTAGGCCCTCAGTAAAACCAGGTAGTTTTTATCTCCTTGTATTCATCACGGTATTGAGTATTGCCTTTAGGCTTTTTTAGATCATACGTTTGGTAAGCATAAAAATATGAGAAAGGCAGTTTACATAAATACTAATCACAATGTCTCGCTTTGGCTGTTTTATCTATTATTGTGCTTTTTGCAAATCTTCTTTCTTTTGAGGCCAAGGTCAAGTCCTTTTCTAGCAAAAAAAGTATGTTTTAAAGGGCATTATTACATTTGCTACACTTCAAGCTGACTATAGTGATTAATCTTTTATGACGAACATGATCTTCGCTATGGCATTATAAAATGAAAATCTCCTGAAACTGGCGCCACATTCTGGGTAATCTTCATCAACACATGGTATTTCGGCGGATACTTCCAGCATTCTATTACCTTAATTTTTTTTGCGGCCATGATCAACCAAAACAGATGATATTTCCTTTTTTCTGTATAAAAAGTAAAATAATACGTTATCTCCTTTCTTTGTATTTTCCATTGCTATTAAGTTGCTTTAAAGAAATCGCTACGACATCGCTAGCACAAGAAGGCACCGCTATTAGGAATTCTAAAACACATTTACGTTGCTTTGAGTATTCTAGTAACCCTTTACTATTACTTTAATAAGCAGGAAGTATTAAAACCCTTCTTTCATTTGGAAATAGGAAACCACACAGCAACTCCATTGGGGCTGTTTTAAGAAACTTAATTTTTATTAAATTTAAAATATCTCTACTTTGGAAGCTTTATTCAAAATTACTTAAAAGGCAACACTTCTTTCGATCCCCAAGGACACGTTATACCAGCCTAATTCTCTATTTCGCCCCAGTTTAGTTCAAAGATCATCTCGCCAAAAAAAACTGCCGTCCCCACAGTGCAATGATGACATGTTATCTTTGGGTTAGGATCCCATTTTCACTAATGGCCTAACAATTATACTCGCTTCTGAAACGTTTGTATTGGAGTGATCTACGAAACAGATTTAGTTGCACCAAGCATTATATTTTTTAAACACAAAATACTGTAGACCAAATGAATCTCTAAAAAGTGTCCATATCAAGTAGTTAAATTTGGGGCTAGAGTTAATCATAGATGTTTGCCGTTTTAAAAATAATTGTTTATTTAATGTATATGTATATATTAGAATGGTGTTTTTTATAACATTTAATAATCTGACGTTTTGAGTGATTACAGAAACCATAGAGGTCACTGATAAGGACATCATTGCAGGCATCAGCAATTCGATCAGATAAATTTTCTTCAGCCAATAATCGATCACGCTTCATTTTGCCTTTGACTACTCCCCAGAACTGTTCAATAGGATTCAATTCAGGTGAGTACGGAGGTAAGTACATCACTTTATAACCTCTACGTTCGATTTTTCGTATCATTGGCTTGGATTTATGAATTGAGGCGTTAGCCATTACAATATAATTTCCCTTCACATTTTCATCAAGGTCCATTATATCAAGAAGCGCATTCATGAATTTAACGAAATGCGCAGTAGTCGTGCCTTTTGCTACTGGTTTATTATCAGTAGGATCTTCAAACTCTGGATCCTCTACATCAACTTCAGCTGCAATTCTTTTTGTTCCACTATTAACTTTTCTCTTTTTACCAATAGATTGCTTTTCTTTTCTTGGTAGAGGTTTTTTCATCACAACATGAACAACACTAGATGAATGGATAGCACCAATAATAGTATGTGTTATCGCACTAGTTTTTGGTCGTTTTACTATACCAGGGCTACCCTTTTTTTTATCTTGCCCAATTATTTCTCATGTTAATGTGAAATCCGGCTTCATCAATGAAAACACATTTTTTTGTAAAATCAAGATTAGAGTCCCTCCATTTCATAAACCACTCAAATCTTGTCTCCATGTTTTCTGCTGAATTTCTTATTTTAGGTTCAAACAATGATTTCTTGATAGTGATCAGCATTGTATTACGTAAATGATTATTTAGTTGCGACTTTGAGATAGTGAAGCCTTCGAATTGTTCAGTCAAGCTTTTCATAATATCATCCGAAAATAGTTGAGGATCATTATCCAATAGACCCTGTAGATACTCGTTATGTTTAGCAGTGAACGAGCTTTTAGGACCACTGCTTTCTTCGGATTTCTTATATGGAATCTCCTCTGTTTCTTTATAGCTATTCCACCATCTTAACACAGTGCGATAATTGATATTTAGGTCATTTGCAACGTTAGTCTCCAACCCACGTTCTTCAGGCTTTTCAATCATACGATCTATAAACGTCTCTCTGGTAAAGTCGCTATAGTTTTTGTATGATCTATCCAAATCTGGTACTTTAGTCTTCAGTTGTTTTTTAGGGGGAGACTCTTCGACAGTTTTCTCCAGGCGTTTAACACTTAAATAGGTTTTCTGGCTAGTAATTGTTTCAAGAATTACATTCGGATCATCAATTTGTGTAAGAACATCCTCCATCGGATCGTAAACAATTTCTCATTGCTCATTATAAATGTTGTCTTGTCCATCATAAAAAAATGTGCTCATTGTTAGAAAATGTTTTTAGTAGATAAAAAAATAACAAAATTCAGTAACGAAGAAAAGGGACAATATTGTAACTTAACCGCCTAACTTAATTACAAATATTCTTGGCCAAAATTACAAAAAGAATTGAGCATGTGCCTTTCGGCTAATCATTTTTATGAAAGTGACAATTATTTTTGTGAAAACGCCAATTTCCATAGGTTTGACTGTAATAAACAATTATCACGGTTAGGCTTATTTATTTGGTTCTATTCTCTTTTCTTTTTTTGCTCTTCATATTTTACAATAAAATAAATGATCTATTATATTCATAAATTCACGGGACTTTTTATTATGTCGCTCATATGCTTTTGATTTCTATCATTGATGTACTAGTTAACAACACTATACTGTCTCTTAATTGTTGCTATGGACAACAGCGAATTCATTGCTATGGTAACTACTTTTAAAATTTTTAGCTTAATAAAGAAAAAAAAATATTGATATTACTTCGCCCCCCACCCCCCATTTTTACTTTTGCGGAGGGTAATTTTCTAATTTCTCAATTTCGCATTGTTAGATTTTATTTTTATTTTGTCACACTAATTTTATAATTGAGTTCAATGGTTTTCATATTTGCGTTTCTTGTGAAAAAATAGGTTACCATTCTTTTAAAACTACTCTCCTTCAGAGCGAGCATAAAGTGCTACTTACTAGAAACCACTGTTTCGGTTGCAAAGAAAATCTTTATTTACGTAGTTGCATAAAAATATTTTATCTTCACCGCATTAGAATTGCTGCTGTTTTGTACTGTTTGTCTGGCCTGGAAACACTGATGTTCTTTTATTTATTTTGTTACAATCTTCTTGCTGTCATTATGTGTTCTTCTTTAACTCCACTACTACTATGTACAGCCAAAAGAGCTGTTTCCATGGAGGACGTTCAGATTGATAATATTAAAGTACTGGCCTGTCTCCAAAGAAGTACAAGAAATCGAACAGCTCAATAAAGTGAGCGAAGCATTTGATAATTACGATTTTACTCATATTTTAATTACTGGAATAAACATGGAAAAGAACAGGATACGTTCTTCGTCTGTATTATTGACAAGAGCAGCAACATAATTAAACTGCTTTGTATGACATAATTCACTGACTACTTTAGGAAACTATGTATATAGCTTGAAGTATCTGAATCTAGTATTTAATTTTGACTTATTGGTTTATAGAATAGAACAAATACAGTGCTAGACACAATAAATGTATTTTAAGTACATATGAGCGTTAAATCGACTTATCTCTTAGCTTATAAAGTTCTTCTTGGAGTACTTGGGTGATCTTTCTCTTTTTTATAATTATTTTCTAATAACAACTTGTGAGGAGCTAATACTGTTTGATGATAGGTCTGAACTTTTTGATTGAGTTTTAGTTACATTACGTACCAGATTTAGATATACTTCAAGCTGTATATAGTACATAGTTACCTAAAGTAGTCAGTGAATTATTTAATACAGAGCAATTTAATTATGTTGCTGCTCTTGTCAATAATACAGACGAAGAACGTATCCTGTTCTTTTCCATGTTTATTCCAGTAATTAAAATATGAGTAAAATCGTAATTATCAAATGCTTCGCTCACTTTATTGAGCTGTTCGATTTCTTGTACTTCTTTGGAGACAGGCCAGTACTTTAATATTATCAATCTGAACGTCCTCCATGGAAACAGCTCTTTTGGCTGTACGTAGTAGTAGTGGAGTTAAAGAAGAACACATAATGACAGCAAGAAGATTGTAACAAAATAAATAAAGATTTTCTTTGCAACCGAAACAGTGGTTTCTAGTAAGTAGCACTTTATGCTCGCTCTGAAGGAGAGTAGTTTTAAAAGAATGGTAACCTATTTTTTCACAAGAAACGCAAATATGAAAACCATTGAACTCAATTATAAAATTAGTGTGACAAAATAAAAATAAAATCTAACAATGCGAAATTGAGAAATTAGAAAATTACCCTCCGCAAAAGTAAAAATGGGGGGTGGGGGGCGAAGTAATATCAATATTTTTTTTTCTTTATTAAGCTAAAAATTTTAAAAGTAGTTACCATAGCAATGAATTCGCTGTTGTCCATAGCAACAATTAAGAGACAGTATAGTGTTGTTAACTAGTACATCAATGATAGAAATCAAAAGCATATGAGCGACATAATAAAAAGTCCCGTGAATTTATGAATATAATAGATCATTTATTTTATTGTAAAATATGAAGAGCAAAAAAAGAAAAGAGAATAGAACCAAATAAATAAGCCTAACCGTGATAATTGTTTATTATGGTTAGATCTTGTTTTTAACTTTTATGTTTTATTGTTTTTTACATTAAACAAACTGAAAACCGAGCTGGGATAGCTGCATTTTTATTTTATTTGAAAAAAAAAAAAAGAAAAACCTCCACATATATCCTAATATAACGCATTTTACTCTACTCTCCACTCGCTCTTCTTTTTTTTTTTTTTTTTCATATTACTCTCTCACACACACCTTCACCTAATTATACTAAAAACACTCCCACTCCCACTCTCTCTTTTCTCTTTCACATACACTCACCGTTATTCCTACCTATACTCCACTCATTCTCTTTTTTACCTTTACCTTCGCTAAAAATAAATTACCAACGACAAAATGATGAAAGGATTGAAAGGCGTGGTACGCGATCCCATTCTATTTATTTATTTTTTATTATTCACCCACCCCTTAATGCTATATATTCTGTGTGTCTCTCTTCACTTTTGTTTTCTTATAAAAAAAAATAACAGAACAGAATATATGAAAAGAAACTGAAACTTATTTTATTTATTTAAAGCTTTCTAGAAGCAAATCAACACATCAAAACGATTCAAAATCTCGAACAAAGCAACAACAACGTTCTTCAATAGTGGGTCAACCTCAAAAATCATCGTCGACACCAAAAAATTCATCCCAATCAACGAACAATTTAAATAATGACAACAACAACGTTAATAATAATAAACCTGTCACTACAAATACCAATACAACTACAGTAACAGCTAATACAACTACTGAACAGCAACAACAGCAACAACAGGTTAGTTTAATATTAATATATTTTTTTTTATTTATGTAAAGTTAAAAAGGAATCAATGAGCATTGGGCTTATGTGTATATATCTCTACTCTTTTTTTGTTTAGAATATAGCACCAAAAGGAAACCTGGGAAATAAAGTATTAGATTTACCCAAACCCGGTAATAACACTAATAGACTTCACCAAGGAATGCCTAAAGATACTATTCCAGTTGTCAAGACACCACGCCGACAACGATCATCACGATTTTTTGCACAAGATAATAAAGTAGAATTGGAACAATACCCCCGTTTCAGCGGTAAGTTTAAGACCATGAGAATATATCTGGGTACCACCTTGTTGTTATGCAGTTTCTTTTTTTTTTTTTGCCCCTCCCTATTAAAATTATTCATTATGTATATGTTGTATTTTATTATATTATTTATATTAGAGGTGGCACCAGGACAACGACCACAACTATTTTTAAGAAAGTTAAGCCAATGTCAAATCATGTTTGATTTTAACGACCCATCGTTTGATCTACGAGGAAAAGAGATAAAACGACAAGCATTACAAGAAATGTTGGAATATGTTGCTACAACCCGTGGAGTGATTACAGATTCACTTTACCCGGATGTTATCCGAATGGTACGTAAATTTTTTTTGATCATTTATATACTTATACATATGCATAGAGATAACTTACGTATATATATATATATATATATAAATGTGTGTATAGTTTACTGTAAATACATTCCGATCCATCTCACCTCAAGTAAAAACAATAGCTGAAGGTGCAGATGCTGAAGAAGAAGAACCTGTATTTGAAGTAGCTTGGCCTCATCTTCAACTTGTTTATGAATTTTTTTTGAGATTTGTTGAATCGCCCGATTTTAATATTCATGTCGCTAAAAAGTATATTGATCAGAAGTTTATTTTGCAGGTATGTTGTGTTTTATAAACAAACAATATGTGTGCCCAACTGCATATATTTACATTATGAAATCTTATTTTCGGATTACATGTTCCGTACTTTTTTTTTTTACTTTATCTTTATCGACTAATTTTTCTCTTTTGTTTATTTAGTTACTTGAATTGTTTGATAGTGAAGATCCCAGAGAAAGAGACTTTTTAAAAACTACGTTACATCGAATTTATGGGAAATTTTTGGGTTTACGAGCATTTATACGACGATCTATCAGTAATATATTCTTTCAATTCATTTATGAAACTGAAAAGTTTAATGGTATTGCTGAATTATTGGAAATTATGGGAAGGTAAATAAATATTTATATAAAGACTATTATGTTATTTCACTGAAAAAGTGCAAAGAGTAATGGGGCCTATCTTTTTTACATCCTTATGTAAATTTTGTGCAATTAAATTAATTTGTAAAACTTTCTCTCTCTTTCTGTGCATATATAGTATTATCAATGGTTTTGCTTTGCCATTAAAGGAAGAGCATAAAACATTTTTATTCCGAGTCTTAATACCTCTTCATAAACCAACACCTCTGTCATTATATCACCCTCAACTTGCTTATTGTGTCGTTCAATTTTTGGAAAAAGATCCAGCTCTAACAGCTGAGGTATATACATCTATACGTATTTTATTTATATATTCAGTCAAAAAGAAAAGTTTGTAAATTATGAAATATTATTATTAGATTGTACAAGGATTATTAAGATATTGGCCCAAGGTAAATAGTGCAAAAGAAGTCATGTTCTTGACAGAAATGGAAGAAATATTAGATATTACAGATGCTGTAGAATTTCGAAAAATCATGGTGCCGTTATTCCAAAAGATTGGTCAATGTGTTTCTAGCTCTCATTTCCAGGTAACCATAGAAAAAGAAAGAAAGAAAGAGAATGATAGGTGTGAATGAAAATAAGGATAACGAAACTTATAATAATAATAAATCAATGGTAGGTTGCCGAACGAGCTTTATATTATTGGAATAATGAATATATAGTAAATTTGATGAGTGATAATATTGAAACATTAATGCCAGTTGTATTTCCACCATTATATCGACATGCAAAAGAACATTGGAATAGGTAAAGTGTCTATTTTATTATTTATTAAATTATTCACTTTATACTGATATTGATACTATTATTTTTGTACAGAATAATCCACGAACTTGTATCGGATGCATTAAGGATTATAATGGAATTGAATCCAAACTTATTCGATCAATGTTTGAAAAAATATATTAAAGATGATGAAGAGTAAATGTTTATTTTATTTTATTTTTGATTGAATAATAAAATATCAATGGTTGAATCCAATACTAAATAATAAACTGTATTAGGTCACAAGCTCGAATTGAAGAAAAAGAAGAAATATGGAGAAGATTAAGACTACAAGCTGAAGGAGCAAAAGATAAAACAACATTCAAGAAAGATGAAACAATTTTGGGCACAGTAAGTTTATACTATATAAATGGGGGAAATGATCTGGCTGTTTGATGCGATTAAAGGAGTTGGAAGAAGAAGAGTGGTATCAGTAGAAAATAAAGTTCTTTGTTGCTTATATATTAGCGTTGAAGGCGAATAATAATAATAGCTCCATTACTACCGACACTACCCCTGATACTATTACCATAACGAATACAACACCAACTAATCATACAACTTTTACTACGATACCAACACCACCTACCTCTACCACTAAGAATATTGTCAATAACGACGACGACGACAACAACAACAACAACAATAACAATAACAAGAATAACAAGAATAATAATAGTAATAATAGTAATAATAACACTACCAATCAATCCTTCGATATCATTGATACCCAACCTTCTACTACTACTATCACTAGTATTGCTACTACTGCTTCTACAACTGCTACTGCGGTCGATATTGGAGAAAAATCTCAAGTTATACCTGATGAAGGGAATACATCGGATGATTCTGATACTTGTTCGTGGCATAGTTATTTAGAATAAAACTCTTTCACGATTATTTTAGACAAAGAAAAGTTAAAAGTGTGGGGGATTAAAAAGAGCGTATAACATTCTTTTTTTTTTTTAATATGAAATAATTTGTATGAGTAGTTAAGTGAAAACTGAAACTTAAAAGGCGATACCTCTCGAAAGAAAAATTAAACATGACAACTCTCTTTTTATAGTTTTTATTTAAGGTTTTTTATATTTTTTTTTTGTTCAGATCAAAAGTATAAAGTCACACAAAAAATAAAAAAATAAAATAAAATAAATAGATGATCCTATAACGTAATTACACAAAAGAGGGCTTTTCATCTCTTAAAACCTTTCATAAATATTATAGCACACATGATAAATAAGTATAATCAACTATTCTTCATATTAGATGATATATATTAAAATGAGATTATTATAATCCAAAGTGTCACTCTATTATTATAGAGATGGGATAAACTGGGCACATTTTTTTTCCTTCCATATTCTTCCACACAATAAGCCCACGGGAAAAAAAAAAAAAGGAAAGTACAAGGAGAAACCATTGTAAACTCCCTCCCCCCGCAACCCCACTCTTTTATTTCGCTCTTTTTTTTTTTCCATCTCTCCTCTCTCTCTCTCTCTCTCTCTTTTTTTTTTTCCTCTCAACTTAACTTCTAAATACGTATTTGGCATAGCTTATGCTTTTCTTCTCCTGGAGAAACGTTTTGTAAGACGCGGGTTTTTTCTTTTTTTGTTTTTTTTTCTTTATTTCATTATATTTAAACTTTCCAACCTTTTTGGGTTATCAAACTGTAACAATACATTCTAACTAAAATAAAATAAAAAACTATTCATAATGCTCACAACTTTTATTAGTGACCAGGATTCTTTATAGTAATATTATTATTAATAATAATAATATCAAAGATATATATATATATATATATATATATTACATAACAAACAACAACTTTAACGTTACTTTCAAAACCATGAACGATCCTAACAACAATAATAATAATGACTTTGATAATGACGATTCATCAGTAACCACTACTCCTTCCAAGAATAGTGGTCGAAAAAAAATCAAGATTGAATATATTCAAGATAAAAACAGACGTCATATTACTTTTTCAAAACGAAAAGCTGGTATTATGAAAAAGGTATATATATAAAAAAAAAGTGTGTGAGGCGTTATGTGGGTGTGGGTAGGTGGGAAAAGAGCCACGCACGCTACACACAGAAAGTTTTCACTTTTTTATTTTTTATACTTCTCTTCTTGAAGTTACAAGATAAGTTTATTATTATGAGTTACTAACGAAAATATTATAATTTAATATAGGCATATGAACTATCTACATTGACAGGAACTCAAGTTTTATTACTTATCGTTTCTGAAACTGGATTAGTATATACTTTTACTACACCAAAATTACAACCTATGGTAACGAAACCTGAAGGTAAAAACTTGATTCAAACATGTTTAAATGCACCTGACCCAGTTCCAAATGATACAAACTCCTCTTCTTCTGTAAGTTGATACATATATCTTTTATCAAAGTGATTAATGAATATATTCTATTATATATCTAAAGATATGTATAAAGATAAACACTAATTATATACAACATATGTAGGTACGCGGTGGAGATGCAGATGAAGATGGTAGTATTACCTCACCTCGACCAACAACAGTGATGGCTAAAAACGTGGGTAAAAAACAAAATCAATTGGTAATATTTTTATGAAAGGATGATCGTTTGGGCTGACATATTAATAAATTATAGGCTTCGCCAAGTACTGTTTCTTTGAGTCATCAACAACAACAACCGCCACAACAGCAACAACAACAACAACAATCTCAACATGTTCAAGATAATAATAATAATATCCCCTCTTACATGTCAGCACCATCAACACAACAACAAACAGCAACAGCTTCTTATATGATGGGAGGTGGTGGACAATCTCGTTATGATGGATACCCAGGTGGTGGTGCTCCTACTTCAACATATGCTAGTTCGACACAACCTATATATCAACCACAACCTTATAATACCATGCCAGGTAATAGTGGTAATCCATATTCAAATATGGCACCACCAGGTGGTTATTGGGTTCCTAATTCTTCTGCAAACACATCATCGTCTCAATATCCGTCTGATCCACTTTCAAGAATTAAACGAGAATAATTCTTATCAATTAACCGATTCTTTTGAAATTCCCTCTTATTCTGAATCTTGGTTTCAGTAGCACTAGTAGTAGTAGTAGTAGTAGTAGTAGTAGTAGTAGTAGTAGTAGTAGTAGTAACAGCTTTTTAGTAACTGATCCTTTACTAGTATACACAAACACGTATACATATATTACTATTATTATTATCAATATTCTTAACTCTCTCTCGTTCTCACTATTTCTTTTTCTTTTCTGTATCACATCCACAAAATAACCGATGTTATTATATAATATTACAAATGTATATCTTATTCCCTTATGTCTCTTTTTTCTTTTTCTCCTACCATTCTTTTACTTTATTTTATTTTATATATATATACATACTATTTTACAAACAAATAAACAAACAAACAAATGTATTAACCGTTTTAAATAGCGTTTAAGATGCTTTATTTTGTGTTGATATATCTTTTTTCATTTACTATCGCTTTGTATATATATTTATAATAAAAATTAAAAATTGATTTGACAGTCTATACTTGTATTGAAAAGCAAGCTGTCTTGAACAAATTATTATCCAAAAGGAGAGCGCGGGGTATTATGTATATGTTAGTGGTTCAACGTAATACAAAAAAAGCCATCATGCATCACCAATATATTATTACTGTATTCAATTCAATCCTAAAGTTGCATAAACGTCACAATTGCATAATACACAAAAAATACATGAATTTCTAGTTATAATACATATATACATTTCCAGCTTATATTTGAAAAATTAATTTATTAGCACGCTTCAATATATATATATGGTGGTATAACCTATTTTCATATCCCAAAGAAAATCCGTTGACTTATTTAGCTATAAATGGGTCAATTTACTTGAATAGGTAGCTGAAGTAAAAAAAAAAAGTAGTTCGTTCGAATCAATAAGTAAAATTGGATGACGATAAATAAATATGTATTTAATAATATGTAAGTATGTATTTCTGTTTTTTTTAATGGCTTTATAAATTATATCGTGTACGTACGTACTTGAAATGCAGTTATCTCCTGCAGTTAGGATTTTATATTAGGTTATGTTATGCATAATTGCTTGAAAAATCGGGCTGGAATGTGAAAAAGAAAACTTTGGATACGTTATCTATATTACTTACCAAATAGGATTAATTTATCAGTGAGTTATTTTCCTCATAAACAATGAATTCAGAAGCTCGTTATGATAAGTGGAATCGGTGATGTTAATTATAATCAAGTAGGCTAAAGAATATCTATAGCATTCGATGTCTTGGCTCATAAAAAAAAAGAATCAAATGCGTAATATATTCCCTCTCGTTTTCAATGACTAACGAGTTCAAAACAAGTATTGTCTTGCTTTGCTGTTTTCACAATACTGTGCATAAAAAAAATTAAAAGGGCGGGGAAGGGATTACTTGGCAGTGTTATCTTTTCATTTTTATCGTATGAAAACTCTGCTGGAGACAGGATGATGGATGGTATCATACTAGAAAAACCCCTATTTTGAAAGTTGGATCTGGTGATAGAAACATTTCGGTAACCAGTATTTGAAGATAGGGGAACATTGAGAGCATAAATAATATGTGCATAAGATGTGTCAAAACTAAAAAACATGATCAACATAACCCATTTTACTTGTGAGTTTTAAAAAATGAGTCTATTACCAATAATAGGTCATACGTTACAGATGTATCAAGAGAATATCAATAAACGTTTTTTTTTTTAAAAAATAAAATCCTTGTTTGGTTGTTCAAAAGTCGAAAAAAAAAAAGAATGGAAAACAATTTTGTGTTTTAAGATTTATTTTTTTATATATTCATGAAAAAAAAAATGCTTTTTTTTTTCGTATACTTTCTATATTACATGTTCAATGGAACTTATTCAAAAAATGCGGGAAAATAAAGGGTGATTAAATTATATATGCGAGTATGTATGTTTTTTTTGGGGGGGAGAAAGGTGAAAGAAATTGGGGATATATTATTGAAAGAAATAAAAAAAAAATATGTGCATGTAGGTAGCTAAGTGTGGTTCAGTTGAGGGATGAAAATAAATTTAGAAACGCAAGTCCCAACCAATCTTAGGACCAATTTCGGGAAGGACTTCAGCAACAGTATGCATATCCTTATCACCTCTACCAGAGAGACAGACGACAATATCTTGATCCTTTGGAAGTTTGGATGCTTCCTCAATAGCATGGTACAAAGCGTGAGATGATTCAAGAGCAGGAATAATACCTTCCAATTGAGTCAATTTACGGAAACCAATCAATGCTTGGGCATCATCGGCGACACGATATTCAGCTCTACCAGAATCCTTAAGGAAAGCATGTTCTGGACCAACACCAGGATAATCCAAACCAGCACTGACGGAGTGAGTTTCAATGATTTGACCCTTATCATCTTGAAGCAAGTAAGTACGTGTACCGTGTAAAACACCAGGGGTACCCTTGGTCAATGTAGCTGAATGAAGAGCAGTATTGACACCGCTACCACCTGCTTCAACACCAATGATACGAACAGACTTGTCTTCAACAAATGGATGGAACATACCAATAGCATTGGAACCACCACCAACACATGCAATCACAGCATCGGGCAACTTGCCAAGTTTATCAGTCAATTGCTTCTTTGCTTCGTTACCAATAACAGATTGGAAATGACGAACAATCATGGGGAAAGGATGGGGACCAATAGCAGAACCGACCAAATAATGAGTTGTAGAAACGTTGGTAACCCAATCACGCATAGCTTCATTGATAGCATCCTTCAATGTACGCGAGCCGCTAGATACAGGAACAACAGTAGCACCCAACATACGCATACGGAAAACGTTCAAAGCTTGACGTCTGCAATCTTCTTCACCCATATAGACGACACATTCCATACCAAACTTTGCACATACGGTTGCTGTAGCAACACCATGTTGACCTGCACCTGTTTCTGCAATGATACGCTTCTTGCCCAATCGCTTGGCAAGTAAAATTTGACCAACTGCATTGTTGATCTTGTGAGCACCAGTATGGTTCATATCTTCACGCTTAAGCCAAATACGAGCACCACCGGCTTCTTCAGTCAAACGATCGGCCAATTGTAAACGCGAAGGGCGACCAATGTAGTCATAGTAAGATTCGAATTCAGCATTGAAAACGGGATCGTTAATGGCATCAATAAAACAACGTTCGAGTTGGGTCAAACAATCGACGAGAATTTCAGGTACATAGGCACCACCAAAGTCACCAAATCGGGTAGTAAGTTCATAGAAACTCTTGAGTTCTTTACCAACAATAACACCCTTTCCAGCTACATCACTGACTTCAGGATCGGCTGGAGGTTCTACGCGAGCAGCTGCCAATTCGGGTACTTTACGACCACATACTTCAGAACAGTACTGTTCAGCAATAGCGACAGGGTCATTACCTGCTTCAATAGCTTCACGAATGACAGTAATAAGGCGAGAGCCAATAACAACACCGTCACCGTGTTCTCCAACAAGATCAAAATGTTCGCGAGTAGATACACCAAAGCCAATGGCAAGAGGAACATCAGTATATTTTCTGATACGAGTCATGAGATCGGGCAATTCATTAGAGACTTCCTTGCTGGCACCAGTGACACCCAAACGTGATACAACATAAATCCATGAATCTGCAATTTCAGCCAACATAGGAATACGACTATCAACAGTGGAAGGAGCAACCAATGGAACGAATGACATTTCATACTTTAAGCAAAGGCTACGGAAGTTGTGTGATTCCTCTGGGGGCAAATCGACCAAAATATATCCATTAACACCAGCTTCTTTACAGTCACGTACAAGATTTTCTTCACCATAGGCTAAAACAGGATTGTAATAACCCATAAAAACAACAGGAATAGTCAATCCACGTGCCCGTGCATCGCGTACCATTTGTAAACACATTGATACATCAGTTTTATATTTTAATGAAACCTGGTGTTTTTTTTAAAAAAAAATTTTGTTTGTTGTTAGCTTTAATCTTTCCCTTTTTATCCTAATCCCGAAATTTCGCGTCCCTTCTCCCTCTTCTCCTCCCCGCGTTTTTTTTTTGTTTGTATTCTTACAGTATTAGCATATTGAATTGTAGGACCATCGGCCAAAGGATCAGTGAAAGGCACACCTATTAAATTATAAATTATACATAATCAATATATACATTTTTTATTTATTTTATTTTTTTAATGTCAAAATAAAAAAACCAAATTTCTTTTTTCTTACCCATTTCAACTATATCAGCACCACCGCGTTGAAGTGATAACAAGATATCGACAAATGTTTTAGGATCAGGATAACCAGCTGTGATAAAAGTGACAAATGCAGGACGATCTTTATAATAAGAAGAAACAATAATTAGTATCTGATTGATTTGTTTTATATCGTTGTGTTTGACGTATTTGTTTTAATGTATGGATCCAATAAATGGCTTTATAATAACATACTTTCTGCCTTTGCAGTAGCAAATGCTTTACGAAGACCAGCAGACATTATATTTTTGTTTGTGTTGTTTAAAGGTTGAGATAAAATGTACGGGTAAAAAAGAGAGAGAGTTAAGAAAATTTGAATTTAATTGAGCTGTGCTATTTAAATGGGGATGACAGAAAGACATCTTATAGGTTTTTCAATCAACAAGACTCATAATTTAAAACTCCTAAATAAGCGATGTGACTGGAAATAAGGGAGTTAATCTCCTGGAGACCGATTTGTTAAAGTCCTGTCTGTCGAAACTGTTTTGTGTTACCATGCATTGAAATAATTTGTTATACAAAATAACAATGGATGCTTTAACTCTAACAATACCATTTATTCCTTCTTTAACATTTGTTTCTTTAAGATAAAAGATAAAATGATCTATTAATAACCTGTTTTGAGAAAAAAAAAACTACTGCATATTCCATATTTTTTGTAGAAAAGAATAAAGGTATATTTTTATGATTCACTTTATAAATAAAGCAAATGACATTAAGCAGGTTAGTTTAATGATTTTTGATTAATGTATGAAAGCTATCATTATGAACTCTTCTCCATGGTATTGACATGTACCTGTTATAAGATATAATAATGGTATGATACATAATCGTTGTATAAAATAACATGAAACTTTTTTTAATTATCTCGTATATTTTACTGGTTCGATTTCACTTGTCCTATTTCCAGGGAAACAAGATTGAGTTATTATGCACTGACAACATAGTATTTAGGTACAGCTTTATTTCCCAATGCTCTATCTTTCTATTGTGTATTTTTTCATACTCTGCTTCAATATAAAAATAAAGGATGTCAGAAGTCGTATAGTATGTATCTATGAAATAAAAATTTATCTATTGTGCGACGACTATATACACTCTTAACCTTTTACTTGTTTCGATTCTACATTGATAAAAAAAAAAGAAAACTTCAGGAAGTGATTATCGAATTCGTTTTATTGTTGTTGTTGGCGTTAAAAAAAACAGGCATATATTGTTATGCAACACTTTTCACCATTTGACACTTTATCATTCATAGTAACCGAGCTACAAATTTTTTTTTGGAGAGTATACATAGTACTATTATGACAAAAAATACCAATTTTTTTTTATATTTATTTTGGTAGGGAAGAGATATCATAACAAGAAGACAATTCAAACTAACTTCATCGAATAAAGAGGATAAGTGGTTGTCAGAAGCTCCGAAAGCAAAAAACAAAATAAAAAGCATTTTTTTCTTCACGTTGCTTTTATTTTCTCACTTCTAGTTGATTAAGAAGTTTTACAACCATGGATTACATGACCGAAAAAAAACTTCGACCTCTTTATGGTACTTTATTGGAACATAGTGTTTCTTTATTTATGCATTAGTATACCATTGACAATCTAGTAGAAAAAAAAACTTAAAGGATTCTATTTTATTATTGTTGTTACATAGAGGCTATCGACGAAGGTCAAAATAAACTTGCTCTTCAACATACTACGAAACTATTAAAAAAGAATTCTGACTGGCCTCTCGTGAAGGTAAAACTCTGAAATACTTATACAGTGTGTGCTCTTTTCATGTATTAAAAATAAAACATTAGGCTTTGAAAGCAGTTATTTTTGTACGAACAGGCAAAGACGATGAAGCTATCGCATTGTGTCAACAAGTCAAAAAGACCATTCCAACTGACAACGCTACTTTACAAGCATGTACTATGGCATACAATGAACTCGGTCAACGTAATATAAAAACCCTTTTGTTTGAATAGAGAGATAGAAGCAGTCTGTGTTGTGCATGTAAAAAAAAACGCGTACGTGTTTTGGTGAATTGACCTTTTCTTCTTTTTTTTTTCGTTTAAAAAACACAGACCACGCGATCGTCGAATTGTATGAGAATGCAGCAAACTTACAACCAAAAAATGAGGAATTTGGTAACCGTTGGTTTATGGCTATGGTTCGCAACAGTGACTATAAGGGTCAGCAAGCTGCAGCTTTGAAACTACACCGTACCTTTAAACAGAACAAGTATTTGTTTTGGGCGATCATGTCATTGGCACTCCAGGTACAATATTCTGCTCATATTGTTTCGATTGAAAAAAAGAAATGACAAACTCACATCCATTTTATAATATATATATTATATAATATAAAGGGTAAAAATTCGGCACTTTCTTATACGTTGGCAGAACGTATGATGGGAAAAGCACAAGAAGAAAATCGTTTGGATGAAGTGGAACATATGCGATTATACCTTCTTATCTTGTTGGATCAAAAGAAACATGAGCAAGCATTGTCATTATTGGATAGCCCATTAGGTCAAAAATCATTGCGCGATCCAGAAGTGCGTCAAATTAAGATTGAGTTATTGCTTGCCAATAAGAAATGGCAGGATGTCATTAAATCGACTGAGCAAGCACTACGAAAGGAGAATTCAGATGATTGGATTAGCTGGCTTGCTTACTTCGATGCTACTGATGCTTTAGTCGCGGATGGATCTAAGGAATTAGTAACACAGGCCCGTGAACTTATTGCACAACTTTCAAAACAAGCATTAGAAGCACCTGTTCTTAAGCGAGGACCGTTTTTGGCAGAGTTAGAATTAGATTATCGACTTAAAGAAGGTAAAACAATTACTTATATTCATGATTAATTTTGGAGGTAATCAAATTATTTAAATCTGGATACGTTTATATAATATAGATGAAAAGGATATTTTAAAAAATGTTTTATCATATTTCTCTCGTTTTGGATCAAAGTCATGCTGTTTTGAAGACCTTCAAACATACACATCGTTTTTGAAGCAAGATGCCAGTAAAGCAAAATTGTTTATTGAATCATTAAGGGCAACCGTTGATGACCCCAAAGAAAAGGTAACCTTATATCATTGATATTTTTCTGTATCTCTAGTACATCATAATGATTAAGTCATTTATAAAAAAATTAGCCGGGAATTATCAAGACGGTATATAAGAATATCAATATCCGGAAGATTGAAAGATACCTTGGTCTTCAATCTAAATTGACACTTGAGCAAGGTATAGCATTAACGAATGAGCTGGTTAAAGCTTATCAAGATGCTCTCCCTCTAGGTGAAGGATTAGAAAAGACAGAAAATCAATATGGTGATGACTATGTGTTATTGGCAAGTCATGTTCTTGTTGATCTTTATCATGAGCATAAGGATCCAGCAGTTTTGATTCAGGCAGTATGTATTTTAGAAGATGCACTCGAAAAGAGTATTTATAACTTTCATCTTAAGTTAACACTTGTTCGTCTTTATGCAATGTTGGGTAAGACACTTTTTATTTTCTCGGATCTAGTTGCTTTTTGAATCTAGGAATTATTTGTATTATAATATAGTAATGATGTTGATTTTGTTCTTTGTAGGTGTTTGCAACCGCCCGATGCAAATATTCCGTACAATGGATATTAAACAAGTACAATTTGATACAATGATGTAAGTTTTTCAAAGAAAGCAAGGGATGGAAACATGTTTATGGTGATAATGATGGTCTGTTATTATTATTATTATTATTATTACTATTATTATTATACATATATTTACAAGAAAAATTCATAATGGTTATGATACAGTCATTATTTCACAGATCGTTTTATTTCTCTTTCATGCTTGGATGAAGTCGAACAATTATTCCTGGAATCATTGATGATTTACAAAAGTAATCAAGTGGAGGTAAAAATAAAAATAAGAATTAGAACAATCGATATCTAGAAAAAAAAAAGAGCTTGAACCAAACGCATACGTATAATTGACAATTTTATTATTATCATTGTTTTTTTTGGGGGGGGATGATGGAATAAATAGACACCAGAAATGATTGTCAAGGCATATCAATATGGCACTTTCTCAAAGGTACACATTTTATCATGAATTTGATAATATTATACAGTATCTTTTAACGTATGACCTATTTCTTTTGTTATCTATGTAGATTCAAGAGTTTATTGAATTCCGTTCACGTCTTGACTCGTCACTCCAACAAGCTATCACCAATGTAGATTTGGCTCGTATTGATTCAAATGCGTCTTCATTCCAAGTGAAATATGCTGTGCAATATTTCCAAGATTTAGATGTATCGAAGATTAAATATGATGGTAAAATTAAAAAAAAACAGCTTAATATGTTGAACTATTACTAACGGATTTATAATGCTATTTACAGATGCTTTTATTGCAGAACAAGCAGATAATCGTGATTTCAAAGTATTCTTGAACTGTAATTCCGAAGAACAACCTAAAGGAGAGGAACTTTTCAGATTAACAAAACCCACCAATGTACGTAAATATACTGTATGATGTAATCTTGTTTGTATATGAAGGTTGGAAGAAAGGACAGGTGGATTGATTTTTCTTTTATTTATAATAGAGAGTATGGCTTCAAATGTTCTCTTATATTCTCAATATTTTGAGTGCAGCCTGTAGTACAAAAGAAAACGAGGATTTGGGTTCAATCGTAAAACAATATACTGAATTCTTAGAACGAAAAGAAGTTGTTGATGAGGTAACTTTTTTTTAAAAGAAAAAGAGATAATAATTACAAATTTGCCTTATTAGTTTATCTCACTCGTATTTTGGATAATACGAATTAGGTAACGCCACAAGAATATTCCATGGCTAAATACATTTGTGAAATCAGTAATGCATTGATATTAATTAAAGATCCAGCAACACGGAAAGCTAGTAAGTTTTTGTGGAAAGTGTATATATAAATCCGTAATTTGTCTGATAAAAAGATACTATTATGTTATGTTAGATGCACAAACTGCAACTAGTCACATGAAGACTGCTGCTGCTATTTTGGATAAAGAATGTAGGATATTATCATACCTTTGTGAGCTTGGAATACTAGCAACGTTAGTATTGTTATTGTTGCTAATAACAATTTTGTCTTTTTTTTAGTATCAACAGAAAATAGTTTTGTAGATGAATCAGTATCTTGGCATTTATTCCATAAAGTTTCAATCACAATAGAGGTAACTTTTTGTTACTTTATTAATGGTTTGGTTTTCACTTAATTAATAATTTCTATATGTAGACATTCAATTATGGAACTGTTTTGGTGGAGATGATCAATCGTGCTCTTGGATTGACAAGCAAAGATGCAAAGAAAAAGGCGGCAGAAAATGTTAATAATGACGTTTTTGTATGTGAAACAAAGCAAAATAAGAGATAGAGCTATATACCTAATATGGCCAGGAAATTTACTTGTTTATTTAACCATTACATCTATATATAGATTGCATCACTTCAAGGAATGAACGAAGCCAATAAGAAACTATTATTACAAACCCAAGCAGCTGCACGTCGTGGAAATGAATTCTTCAAGGGTCAATTCCAAAAAACTCTCACCAGATCCATCATAGAGTCCGATTATGCACTTGAACATTTCAAGCAAAAGGTAAATAAATAGTTTCTATTCTTAAAAAAAAAGGCATGCATGTTTTTAAAGTTTTAACAATTTTTTTTTCTTAACATGACTAAATAACCATTGTTTGATTTTTAAAGCAAAACCAAAATCGATTAACAAGTTATATAAAAAAGATGACATCAAGCTGGAACAATTCGGTAACTAATTTGGCAGAAGAATCAGATAGACGTGTTTTAAAACTTCAATTTTAAAAAAAAATTACATTAACAAAATAATAAACAATAACAAAGAAAGAAAAAAACTCCATACGAAAAAAATATAATACAATTTTGTTTGTTGTTTGCAGCAATATTTGTTTTTGTATTATGTGGATGGAATCAATGTGCATACCTTTTAAAACAAGTTTATTATATGCTCAGCAATTGCATATGATATGACGCAGGAGTGCGAAGTGTAGTTAGCAGCAGTCCCAAATCATCTATATTTAGTAAATACATTTATATTATAAGTATAGGCTCGCTCTTTTCACTGAATATATGCGTAGTTACATGTATGTTTTTTTTTCAACAACGTGACAAATTATATTTCGCAATATGAAAAAATAGGACTGAAAGAAGCAAAATAATACATTTGTGTACATTTAATCCAAAAAGAGTAATACTATTTACTAAGAAAAGGAATAATTATTTCTACAAAAAAAAAAGCTATTTTTATACCAAAAACATGATAATAACAAGACAGAACTCAAGAAATTTATGAGACAACAATGATATTAACTCTTCTTTTAGATCTTGTTACACACGCTATATACAGTTAGGACGCGCGCAAAAATGAATTAAGATGACAGTGTATAGATAAAGTAAGGCGGAAGAAATTAGGGAGATGTTAAACCTGCTTCGCGCTGAATTCTCCCAAAAAGGATAATAAGAAAACGAAGGTAGTTCTATTTCATCATTATTACTACAGTATTCAAGAGAAGTAGTAATCGATAAAAACAATAGAAATGAATTCAAATCTTTTATCGTTGATCATAGTGATGATCATCGTCATGGTTTCAGATATGTATATTCTATTAGATAACTCGATCAACATATAGATTTTTGCTAGGGAATCACAAATTTTCAAATATATTTTACGAGACAAAAAGTAGATTATTGATATTATTATTTTTTTTTTTTTGGGTTCCTGGCATAGAAAAGTACAGATCAATAAAAATGAGGAAAAAAAACTCAATGTTCTCTCTTTTTCTCTCCCTCATTTCTTTGTTCGGGCTTTTTTTAACCTTCCAAGGTTTCATCAATCGATTTATATATAAAAAGGCAAAAGACGCAGATCCAATCCACCCCTGTTGTTCAACTCTAAATCACTTTTATACATTTTTTTTTTTTTTTTTTACTTTTCTCATTAACTTTTCCCTTATTATCGATTGCCTTTCCCCGGCCAACAACAATAATATCATCATATCATTATATATAGATATATATACTGAATAGACGAAAATTAATATTATTTGTTCTCTACAATCATGGCGCCATCACATAAACATAACGATTCTGCAAAAATAATTAAACCATTTGAAGATCCATATGTTTCAACACCTGTCAGCGAAAAATCAGTCGGTGATGCATACAATCGAAATTACTCGGACGAAGATTTTGGTGGGATGGCTGTAGAAGAGGTCGAACATGTACCAGAGGGTACTGCTTCACCTGGTAAAGCTTTATTTATGCTATTAAAAGCTTTTGTTGGTACAGGTGTTATTTTTTTGCCTGGGGCGTAAGTATACTATTTACATGTTGTCTACTAGATCTTCCTTTATTGTTTTCAAGATAATTTCCTGTTGATAACAATGACGAAAGAAAAATGATTATTTTAATTTACTAATAACAAAAAATTTTGTTTATTGTAATTGGTATAGATTCGTTTCGGGGGGTCTAGTCTTTTCGATCTGTCTTATGGTATTTATCGCTGCCATTTGTCTAGTTGCTTTTCAAATACTTATTATATCACAGCGAGCGGTGAAAGCATCTTATGGTGACATGGGATCGATTTTATATGGACCATGGCTACGCTACATAATTCTATTTTTCTTATGTTTATCCCAGATGGGATTTGTTGCCTCTTACTTGATTTTTATTTCACAAAACATTGGCTTAGCCATTGATTTCTTGTCCCATTGCACTTCACCCATTGAAAGCAAATATTATATTTGGATGGTACTTGCTATTATCATCCCCATCACTTGGATTCGTAAAATTGCTCGACTTTCATGGTGTGCGATAGTTGCCGATATTTTTATTTTATTTGGTTTGATCTGTGTCTTGTATTTTTCGGGAGCACAAATCGCCCAAAATGGTCCCGGACCTAATATCCAATTGATTAATCCAACTGATTTTGCACTTATGATTGGCACTGCTGTGTTTTCCTTTGAAGGCATAGGCATGGGTAAGTTGTTTTTTTTTTTTAGCATTGTAAAACATTAAGTTTAAAACGAATGAAAATTAAACTAAAAAATATTATTTATTTTATTTTATTGAAACAAAATGTGAAAATTATTCAGTGGTTCCCATTGTTGAAGGCATGAAAAATCCAGAAAAGTTTCCACGTGTCATGAATATTGGTCTTCCAATCGTTGCTGCCATTTTTATTCTGATAGGAACAATTGGCTATGTAGCTTTTGGGGATCAGACTTATGCAAGTGTTGTTGCTAATTTACCAAAGGTACCCTTATCAATCACTGCACAGCTTGTTTATGCCGCTGCCATGATCTTGACATCTCCATTTATGCTTTACCCCGCATTGATCATTATTGAACAGGCCCTTTTTGGTAAAGGTGGTTTGTTCGGAGAACGTAGCGGCAGAGTAGATAAAAAATGGAAAGCAGCTAAAAATTTTACCCGTTCTATGGTAGCGGTGGTCTGTGCTATCGTCAGTTTCGGAGTAGGTCAAGATGGTTTAGACAAGTTTGTAGCTCTTGTCGGATCATTTGCTTGTATTCCTCTATGTTTTATTTTTCCAGGTAAGAAGATAATAATTATTATCACTTTATTAATTCCTTGGAGTTAGCGTGAGGAAGGAAATCCCCATCAATAGAATTATTATTTTTCTGGTCACACAATCCAATAGATGTAAACTCATAATTTTTATTATTATTTTCATTGATAGGAATGTTTCATTTTAAAGTAACAACAAACAAGTGGGCAAAAATCGGAGACATTGCCTTGACAATATTTGGATTGGGAATGATGATTTACACTTTGTATGTGAATATTAATTCGTGGGTTCATCCTTCAAGTAGTGGACGGGCTGTTCCCGACCCTTGTCCTGCAACATAAAAGAATTCTTACTCCACTCCCCCACCCCCTCGTACCTAAAACCTTAAAACACCCATACATTTTCCACCCATTGTACCCATGGGTTTTCCTTTTTTTTTTCAAAGAAAAAAAAAAAGAGCCATTTTGTATTCATACCTTGTTCATCATTATTGTTATTTGTTGACTTGGATACCACATATTTTGTGTTATTTTCCTTTGTACGTAACTTATAGAACAACATTTAAGAACATAGACAAATTATTATTTTTTTTTATTATATTTATTATATTACTATCATTATTTAATTAAAGAAACTTTTAGCAATATAAGCATTACCATAAATGGATTTCGAAAATTTGATGGACATAAATGGTATTGATGCGCCACATCACCCTGATTTCTATGTTTTTTCTTTCTTACGCCGAATGTTCTTTACCTTTGCATATATAAGTAGTATGATTGGGAATGAAATAATATTTGAATTTGTATACCTTACTAGGAAAATGAAAGGTTGTTATACAAAATAAGAGTTGGTCATGTGGTTTTTTTTCTGTTAGAATCATGCATTTTATGTATTATTACAATTGTTTTTTTTTTTTTTTTGGTGTCGCAGATCTTGAGACAATTTAGCTGCGTATTTTGAAGAAGGAGAAAAAAGTGATGCCAGTTTTCGGAAAGATTTTTTTTAGGTTATTTGTTAGATGACGAAATCGACGATAATATCGATCAAATAAACTCTATGACAATGATAAAAATTTTAAAAATCAGGCATAAAGTAAATCGTATCATTTCAATTATTATTTGAACTGCATTAAGTTTAAAAATCAATAGAAAAGTTCGTTGTTATTAGGTTTTTGTTTTCCAATAATGTGAGTAATCCGTTCATCAAAAGAAAGAAAAAGCTCACCCTTGCATGTTTTGTTTACTTATGTTGAAAAAAGAAGCTAAACCTCTTTTAAAATTTAAAAAAAGAATTTCCATTTATATCATACGTAGTCAATGGATGGAATAGTTAAATGCAAAGATAGTAAGTTAAACTTGTCATTGTTTACATCTGTCATCACTGTCAAGCGCTTATAATTATAACACTGACACGGATTGTAAAAATAATACGATGAAAATATTAATTTTCATAAAATTATTGAAACTATTATAATCATCGAAGCTGATGTATACGACACATACAAGAATCGTAGCAATTTATAATAGTATCTGACTCTGATGGAAGTAGTGTAGTATGTGGATTGTTCACAGTAAAGTAAATATACTCATGTGGTTAACTTTTTGGGGTTGAAGAAGACCTGTATACCATATATACGTAATTTATGTGTCGCGGGCTTTTCCCTTATACCACTTCTTATTTATATACTAATATCGTACTATTTACGACGACATTTATTACCATATATTTATCAAACGCCTATTACGTTTCTGCTGCGCAGAAATAACTTTTCCGTTAATAGTAATATTTTAATGTTTTTATTATTTACAGAAAAGAAGTTATACTCGGTGGCTGTTTTCTTTCAATTATTACTGCGGGCTGTATATTTAATAAATAATGATAGATTGATAGCTGCCAATAATCGATCTAGAATCCAAGAGCATTTGTTGTTGTTTTTTTAACAATTGGCAATGGTTTCTGTTTCATGAAATGTATAAAAGAAAGAAATGATCGAGCTCAAAAATAAATCTAAAATTCAACATTCAGTTTATATCCTGTTCTGAAGCTTACTTTTTTCCAATTACATTTTGTCACATTACTTCTTGTTAGATCAGCAATATTACATAATAATCAAGAAAATGGCACCACGTTGGGTTTATGCAGCCGGAAATAGCTGGGTTCCGTTTAACGATGCAGCAAACTATAAAATCGAAGAGATGTTTCGTTACGGAGGTGAAGGCAATGTACATGTTCCAGGTCTTAGTGCCTACATTAATACTGTTCGATTGTACATGTGGCAACCTGGTCTTAGACGAAAGATTTGTCGAACGGGTTGTTAATTGCAAGATAATTCCATATTGTTGTAGATGAACAATGTTTATACCACCATGCGTCATTTTCTTATAGACGCCCCACATACATCCTTTTTTCTACATGCTTTTCCTTGTACTTTTCCTTGTATATTTTTTCTTGACTGAACACTTTGTTTCTATGCTCTTCCTTTTCTTTTTTGCTTTTAATTTCACAATGACAATCTACAATATTTTTCTTTCTCTTTACAATTCTATAATTTCACATACCTATCTTTTTTCTTACATACAACATGTTACATTTTCTCCATATTTTATGATATTCACTTATGAGCTCATAAATATTTCTTGCATGCATACGATAATCTATTCAAATAAATATTCTTTTCAATCAAAATATATATTTTAATTATTGACTAATGAGCTTATAATATGTCAATTTCCAGAAGACGAGTACGTATAAAGTTAATCGTTGAGAATAAATAACCATACCAATACTACTGTACAGTCAGTCAGGGTTGCTGCGCAGGGTTCATTCAGATACGTTCTACAAAAATCAATATACTCTGTACGTGGCACGTAAGATGCGAAACTAAACAGTAGTTTTTTCTTGGTACACATAATATATATATATATAATGTTAAGTTGACATTCCCCCTGTATCTAGAATTTATATATAATATGACGACTTTGGTATTAATTTGTTTTTCTTCTGATTACATTTCCCTCCTGTTTGTCTAAATATTTCTATACTATGCACATAAAGCCGAAAATTAAGTAAAATTTATGATTTTATTTGGTTGACCATCGATTGTATCAATGGTATGGCGGTATTTCGTCATGTGATACGCTTGTGTGTTTGTAAAACAGCATACACACTTCAATTTAATCCATCGTAGAAGATAATATGCTCTACTTTTCAACTAAGAATTGACTTATTGCGTGTTTGAATGAATGCTTCAAATCAAGAAAATCGTACAGTATTATTTTAAAGGAGGGTGGAAAACCCAGGATAATAAGTTAGTAGTAAAATCAATATAGCTGACTTTGCTAGAGTTTGAGAAGATTTGACAAGCTCTGTCCGTTTAATACAGTGGACTAGTGTACCTCTTCTTCAATTTATTACATCGTCAATTACAATTGATAATATTAAAAGTATCAAAGATTGCATAACTCTATTAATTGTGATTATATATGATATCACCAGTAAGTTATTTGTTCTTATACTGTAGCAGTATTTATTCGGAGCAGCGCTAAAATAAACCTAGAGAGAAAAAATGAATGATACGTAAATTCATTTATGCACTGTGCCATCCTAAATATAAACCTTTGTGCATGGCAATGATCTGATTTTTAAGTATTTCATTAATGGCAATCAAATTGCCACCGACCTGATTTGGTAGTGATTGAAGCGGTGCGGATTATGAAAAGAGTTTCAGTAGGCTTAGTATGTTAATCATATCATGTGGCAACACTCAATTTCAAAAAAAAGACTTCTTAAAAAAATGATGACAGATGATGACTGTACGCGTAGTAATAGTAGCAGCTAGCTGATGCGTCGATTTGGCTCGTTAATCTCCTTGATTTCTGATTAAACAATTTACTTATTTTTCCATAACCGCACTAAATTAATAATATACTATCCAAACTCACAGTGTTTATCGTACGGATGACCGTTTTTCAAGCGTTCTTCAACTAATTTTATTTATTACACCTAGAGTAGTATTATGATACTGTAAATAGAGCAACAAATGTCTTAAAAAAAGTATCACACAAGAAAACTGATCCATATACAAAGAAGTATACAAAAAATATTACGTATTCCAGTTATTATCCGTTACAGCAATGACAGTAAAGGCAATACTATAATAGTAACGTCACAGGAATAAGAGGCATAAGAAACGTTAGGATTTTACCGTCATAATCCATCAAACTTAACACATTAATTATGCTGATAGACAAATTCACTCACTTTTTAAACAATCTCTTTTTCGAAATTCGTTTCAATCAAATCATCAACAGTCAATGGGTCAAGCTCTTCCTGAACCAAATTATCATTTACTTTTTTTTCAAGAAGGAAATTACTGAACAAGTCCTGTCTTATGATAACGATAAATCTTTCGTCATCGAGTTTCAAAAATTGGTTTTTCGTTCCTTGTTAAATGTTAACTTACGTACGTCTAGTTTTTGAATGATCACCAAGCTCAGTTAGCTGAATGATAAATTGCTCTTCTAAGGAAAGTAGATGCTAATGTTCTAAAACAATACCACAATTTTTTATTCTACATACATATGTTCAATTATTACATTATGTAGTGTTTTCTGATTTTTTTCCAATGTATCTATCAGCCAGTTTTGGTCTATTTCAGAATGATAATATCATATGCGGTTTATCAATGTGATGAGATTTAGTACGTATCAATAATAATTTATTGTTACGTCCCGTTTAGATCGTAATTAATAAAATAAAAAGATAATATAAGAGAGTAGTAAAAAACTCAAGGTTATATCGATAACTTATTCAACAAAAAGAAAAATAAATAAAAGGGCGGCTTTTATAACCAGCAAATTAAACCGATTATATAGTCGGGAAAAGAGTTTATTTCAATTAAAAATGAACTAATTGTTATTTTGTCTAAAAAGAGGAAACTATCCTTTTTATACTAACTATTTGATTTGTATCTAACTCCATAATTCGAATCTTGTTCCAGGTAAAATCGAATCAATATTTCGAGTATAATTAATTCTTATTGGATAAAGGTAAACTTAGTTATTACTGCTTATAAAATGTCTGGAATTTATTTAAGCAAAAATAAATAAATGATAATAATGATAAAGATATGGATAAAAGAAGTATAACTATAAGAGATAGTTATACATATAAAAAAAAAGATAAGAAATAACGGTACAGAGAGAGGGTAGTCCGCTTTATGCAAATGACTCTTGAAAGATATTTCAGCAACATTAACTTAACAAGGCATACATATTTATTTATTATTCACGCCAGGTGATCATTGTTTTTATTTCTTTTTGCTATTAAAACATCATTCGCAATAAAAAGTAGTATTATATAAAGCTCGTATATCTGAATATAATTATGTTAGTTTTTCAAATTAGAAACTTTTCACAAAAGAGTTTAATCTTTACGTCGAAGCCACACCACGACACTCTTGAACATGGCGCTATTAAGGGTATCCAACAGAATACCCCGATGCATAAGCAAAGCACCCGATAATTCATATTCATCTTCAGCTTTATGTGGATCTCCTCCCCAAACTTTGACGGTATATATTGCAGACTTGTCCAAATTACGTAATCGAATCCAATTGAGAGGCGTTGAGAAAGGACTATTGTGACGGAAACCTAGGACGACAGCTTCTGATTGATCACGCGATGTTGTCTGACTTACAGCGACTAGTTCTGACAATCGACTGGGCTGCACCAACCAATCAATATCGCCGTTTTGGATTACTGGACGAATTTTTTTGTACAACGAAATCCATCCTGTTGTTTCTTTCAATTGATTGTCAGTATATTTTTCAATATTAGAACCAACGCCAAGACCACCTTGGAATGCCACATGGAATCGGAAAGAAAGAGGAATGTTTATATTTGGATCATAAGGGGAATCGGTAACCCAAGAATATTGAACACGAGGTGGTAAAAAGAGAGATGCACCATATTGAATCAAAATACGAGCATCGGGGCGAGTGTTATCGCTAGTCCACACTTGATCAGTTTTCTCCAATACACCAATATCCATACGACCACCACCACTTGCACATGATTCCACCCAGAGTTTAGGGAATTTGGCCTTGAGTCTGTCGATAATACTGTAAAAACCCTCCACTGAAAGAACTGCTGCCTCGCGTGGATTACGATCATAGTTATGCATTGACATTTCAGCTAAAAATTGTAAAACATTCATAACCGTTTGATACACATAAGAATTATTCTACTATTTTACCATAGCTAATATTATCTCTTAGTGCACAATTTGGAAAATTGGGTATTTTCTTACCCCATGGTCGATTCATGTCCCACTTGATATAGTCAACGTTATTCTCAGCAATAAAAGTGGACATGGTCTCATATAAATAGTCTTGAACTTCAGGCATACCAAGATTCAATACCAATTGATTTCGAGCTTCATACCTATTTTTGTAAGACACACACACACACACATATATATACATCAGCTTCTTGTCCCACATACATAGCCATTATAAATATTTTCATCAGACTTGCCTTGGAATTCCATCATAATAAAAGACCCAGTCAGGATGTTCGCGATATAAATCTGAATTTGGATTTACACCCTCAGGTTCGTACCAAATACCAAACTTCATTCCCAACTCATGGACTCGATCTGACAAAGGTTTGACACCATCTGGAAACTTCTTTTTGCTAGGGTACCAATCACCAAGACCAGCCGAATCGTTATCACGTGCACCAAACCATCCTAATATATCGAAAAAGTATCAATTATAGCATAAGCAAATGCTTTTTTTTCCTTGAAAAATTTCAGAGACAGTGAGTAACTTACCATCATCAACAACAAAGAGCTCAATACCAAGTGGAGCTGCAATTTCTGCTAATTTGAGCTGTTTGTCAATAGTAAAGTCAAAGCTACGTATTAAACATTGAAGAAAAACTCAGCAACCAATTTTTATGATCCTTTTAATCCTCTCATCTCTTCCTTTATTTCATGAAACACATACGTCATTGCTTCCCAAGAATTGTAAAGCACGGGATGATAAACGCTATCATCCTTTTGTGTCTCCAGATTCTTCTTCTGATATTTACGAACATGTCGTGGCAATAATTTACGAGCACCAGGCATGCCTTTATTGGTGAATCCTGCGGCAAATACAGGTGCTGTAAACGACTCATTAGGCTCTAATGTCCATCCAAAATCTTGATGATGGATACCACCCACGACACGAGTTGTTCCAAAAAGCGAAGTGTGGGCTGTAATTTCCCAACTACCAGACCACGCTAGTGCACCAAAATATACCTCGGTTGATGGGTTTACATCTGATGGTACTTGACGGATTGCGAAATAAGGATATGAAACGTGAGATGGAAAACCACGTTGGCTTTGGATAACATGTGTGACACCTGGACGAAGTTCTGTAGATTCTACCATAGCTTCGGATGCCCTATATATAATAATAGTAATGGCAGACAATAATGATAATAAATCAATTATTTTTTTTCTGTGTATTTTATTTATTGTTCAAATTGATAAATGATAATAGTTGATTATAAGTACCATTCACCAGCTAGAGTCATAATTTCACGTTTTTCATCAGAGCCAAGAGCAGTTGGTAAATGCCATGCTGCTGAAAATGCCTTGGAAACATTGATACGCTTATCCAAACCATTGCGAATAGTATAAGATCGTCGAATAATGTCGTTGTCAATATCAATTTCATAGTGAAGAGTGACAAGCACATCTGTTCTATTACCATCACGCAGATCCAGATCCAGCATATATCCATCCGTGATATTTGCATTACCAGAATACAATAGGTTAAGTTCTCTTACACCATCAGGGAGTTCTACCTTGAGTACATTATCTCTGTAGCGCAAACCGCCAAAAACGGGAAGCTCTTCGGTTACATAGGTGGGAGGTGGGTTTTGAATAAAAAATGTGTCATCCATAGTTGCGTTCAAATCGTCTAATCGCTCCAATCGATTTCCCCAATGAAGGTTGGCAATATAACCTTCGGTAGTTGCACCGATAACATAAGATGACTGTTCTGTTACAAGGAACCAAGTATCCAAGGTTTCATGCTTATGTATACCTGTCTTCAAAGCAGTAACAGTTGAGGTAACTGTTGCTACTATTAATAATAGACAATGTAGAAGTCTATTTTTTGAGTTTACTGTCATTCTCGGTGGGGGGGTTCTTTTTTAATAAAAAAGCTCGAAGAAAAAATCGGAATGAATTGACAAAACAGAGCTATATTTATATTAAACATTATATGTTTGTTACTTTAACAATAGGATTTTGTAGTTGATCTTGATCAATGTTATATAATAAATTTAAATGCTTTCTTTTTTACATAATCAATCTTCATTTTCTGAAACCTACATTCAAGTGCCGCAAAAAATAGCTCAGTAGCTAAGGACGAAATAAAAATAAAGAAGATGGGGTTCTGCCGTAAGCCTTTCCCGCAGCTGTTTCTTGTGGGGTTACGTAACACAAATCATTAGATAATCCAAACTCGGTTACACGGTCGCTAGAATTTCGTTTTATATCCTTCACACGCATAATCAAAACAAAGACAGAAATGGGGTTCGTGCCTTTTCATGGGGCATTCTCAAACAGTACTAGCTGAAAAGAAAACAAATGTCATATTAATGTAACAAGAATTTTTTTATGCAGTATTTCGTTGACCATTAATTTTATAATGGTATTTATAAATTGACTCAATGATACCTTATTTTTTTTAAATTTTATTTTCAGGAAGGAACAGAGATATCGAAATGATACTATTGGTCCTCCCTTTTCTTTCCCAGCGAGTATAAATCCATTATGTCATAAACTATATTATAAATGCTACTCTAATGAAATCTTCTTTATTACATAATGAGTTTATCAACAATCCAATTAACTTGTTTTTATGGAACTGATAAGTTCAATATTAGAGTTCATTTCAGCTGCAACTCAAAAAAAAAGAAAAAAAAACGATTGCTACCACTTACTGTTTCTTGATATAATGATTCGCGAGTTACTTTTCACCCTGCGTGCGCTGTAATTTAATGTTTATGCTCGATTATTTTCAGCTTTGCAAAACTTCTGTATAATATTATAGTACTTACAGACAGCGATGAGCTGACGGTGTTACTGGTGGCAGTGTGTATTGTTGAAGATGCATCGTTGTAGTAGAAGTAGTAGAAGTAGAAAGAAATGTAATAATGGCGTCCGAGAAAGATAGAGAAGAAAAATCATTACAGGAATTCTTGAAAGACAAAGAATTAATACCTGGTGATAAATTATAAATAGAGGCGTATGTTTCAAATCATGAAGCTCGACATATTTCTGCAGGCGATGATGATATTGAGGATGATGCTCCGCTAGTACTAACTGCTGATGTTGATGTTGAAAATATACTTATTAAATAATTTTTAGTAGGGGTATGAGACATTTGAATAAAAGATTTTTACTCTTTCACTCACAACACACACGCACTGTTCATATATAAATATTTCTTTTGACTTTTTATCTACGTACTAAAAAGATTAAAAAAAAAGTCTGTAACTAAGGAAAAAAGGGCTCAAAACTGTCAATGTTAAAATTTGAACCAATTCTATTAAGCTTTTTCCTTTTTTTGCTTCTAATCTATCAATTATTTGATTTCCTTCTCATTCACTCTCTTTCTCTCCTTTGCCTTTACAACCCCGTATTTTTTCAATAAAAAATCAAAATGTGTGCCAAGACAATCGTTTAATCCAAAATTGGTTAAATTGATGATATTGCGCATAAGATTGACTTGAAAATTATCCACGTACATATAAATATATATTATGAAACTTTAGATCATTTTGATACGGCTTTGGAAAAGCAAATGAGTTTTTGTTATAAAACACTATCCACCAATTGAATGAATAAATTACGCTTCAAATAGACCATGAATAAAATATTATAAGCTACTGAAAACAATTATGTGATTTCCGAGTACAAAAGCTAGAATTATACATCCTTCGATTAGCTATTATGACAGTGAGTATAAAAGGCGCTATTGTACTCTCAACTTGGTACAGTATATAAAGCAAAAGGGAAATACAAGATGGATTTATTTATAATTTGTTACTGTGATATTATATTGGTTGAGCTCAAAGGTGTAAGTAATTATAGAAATTTGATGATATAATTCTTAGCTTACATTACATAGCGATTTACATGCGTGAACAATATAAGATCGTCACAACATCATAGACCCTCGTGTTTTATAATAAGAAGCAAGTACTATTATTTTCATTTATATTATAATATCGTACCTATTATAAAAGATGTATATTCTTGTTATTGTTCTCTGTCTTGTTTCATTTATACCACTATACTACTTCCACGACATACCTCCTTTATTATTGAATATAGAGATAATTGTTATTAAAAATAGTGGTTATGATATACTTTTAGTGATAATAGCAGCTTTAGCTAGTTGCCTTTATACAATAGTCCCTTGCAGAATAATGTTAACAGTAAATAATCTGGTGCGGACATATAAGCATAGAGATCAATCATATAGCCCATTGTATGTGTTTTAAAATAATACATAGTAGGTATGTAAGTTAAAAGTACTTCCCGTCAAAAAGTATATTTTCTGCCAAAGAATGCTTTGAACTTTAGTCAACCAGTCGAAATGTAGTGGCATGTGATTGCTATGAATGATGAAAAACTGAAAAGATTACTAGTGGAAAACGCAAACAATTTTAAAAGTAGTATAGTAGCCCATGGATTGCACAGAAGAATACCCAATTTCTTTATTGTCAATTATTATTTCATCGTAGTCATCACAGGCTCAAGAGAAAAAAGTTACTCTCGCTCAGTAAACATTAGCTAAAGCGGGATCGGTGATTTGTTATACAACATGGTTTTTTACTACCATGCTGAAAAGTTCATTCAAATAGCAATTCGTATAAAATATATGCATGAAAAGGATTTTAAGACGGAATTATACATTTCATGAAAAAATAAAATAAAAAAAAATAGATGTGTGTGTGTGTGTGTGTGTGTGTCTGTTTCTATGATAACAGAACTTGTATGTACGCGTTACTGTGGCAACAGATAGCCAAAAAAAAACTGCTCGCAGAAAATAAAAGAGCACTTAACACAAAAAACAACAGGCTTGATAAAGGCAAGAGGATAGATTGATAAAGATGAAGGTAAAATTTTATTTATTATAGTAGTGAAAAATTGGAAAAGCCAATATAGGAGCAAGTACTGCATCGAAATGTGTGTTATAAATTCAGAAATAAAAAAGTAGTTCGAAACCTGGTTTTTAAAGTTCAGTTCTGCCATTACATCATGATAAAAACTGTACTATTAACTGAATATTAAACACTATATATCTTCGTACGTAGTGGTGATATCGAATTACTGGCATCTTGGCCACCAGACTAAAATGTCTGCATTATTTATTAGGTAGATTATAAAGTGATTTAAAGAAGCACATATCTATTAATTAACGCATGAACAAATAAACAAATAAACAAAGTTACGTCTCCTTTTGTTGATGAACGATGTAATAAAGGTGAATTATAGAATTAATGCCCGTTTTGGTAAATTACGTAATAAATATCATGTTTTTATGATATCACAACAATCTGTATATATATATGGTAAGGGAAGTAGGAGAGCTTTCTTTTTTCCGTTCCCGAGGTAATGTTCATGTTGCTATGCACGTACCTAATAGGAATCGCTTGATTAAACAACGTTTAGAAACAAATGTTTTCTAGTGTCTTGGTAACTAACAGGATTCTGTGAGAGTCTTTTTGTTGTTACTTTTCTACTGTAAAATTGAACTGCGCAGTATCGTGCTTTATAAAGTAAAACAGCATTGAAACGGAAATATGTTATAATGTTATGATATCAATTACTGTTATTGCATCACTATGTGACCAAGCATTTTAATATGCAGAGGCTTTTGACAAGAGTATCCTAGGAAATTTGTGGACCTGAGATCTAAAAGCACGCTATTTTCGTTATACTTTTTTTTCAACGAGATTTTCTGTTTCAAATTTATTACGATCAACAAAACACATGCCCACAAACACGTCTATTACACGAAAGAGACCAACTTCTAATGTTGGAGAAGAGCAACCTTGGTGCTTAATTGAATCAGATCCGGGTAAGTAAAATGATACTTTTTTTTACGTGTCTAAACGTAACTAAATCAGGAACACTTTTTGCTAACTTGAGCACGGCAGAAATCTTTACGGAGCTGTGTGCGACTTTTGGTGCCAAGGAGGTATCTGTTGAAGAAGTTTACGACGTTGATGAATTACTTTCAAAGTATGTAGCTACTCGAGAGCACATTTCTTATATGTTTAGTAGCTGTTTTATTAATGTTTGCTTTTCTGTTTTCTTTAAAAAAAAGGAGGACATATGGACTGATTTTCGCTCATCGATTCGACGAATCAACAAGTGTCCCTATTAATTGGAATGAAAAAGACGAAGAACGTGATAAAGTGTTTTTCTGCTGTCAGGTACACTACATTGCTTTATAATTTATTACTTGCATACTGTTTACTTATATAATTTATGTATGTTTATCAGCTTGTGACCAATATTTGCGCAACACTAGCAGTGCTTGCAATTCTTTTCAACGTTGATCACCTTACCGATATTGGTGATCACTTACGAGAACTCAAAGAAATTTTACGATATGTCGAACCAAAGGTATACTGATGGCACAATATTGCTATTGTTATTGTTGTTGCTGTTGTTGATACAAAATTAACCGTAGATGTAAATTTGTTGAAACTAGGATAGAGGGATGGCTATCGGGAACGACATAGTTTTACGAAAGGCCCATAACAGCTTTGCAGGGTAAATGATTTTACTATTATCAGTACTATTATGTAGAATTAAACAATTATAGCAAGCAACTGTTCACATGGCATTTTTTTTTCTAGAATACAAGCCAAAGCTGCAACTCAGCCAAAACGACGAAAAACTCCAAAGAAAAAGGGTCGCAAACCAAAAAAACAGGTACTAGAAAATGAGATCGTCTATCACTATATATCATATGTCCATGTTGGCGGTTATTTATGGGAATTAGACGGCATGAATATGGTACCAATCAAACATGCACGATGTACAGCAGAGAACTGGGTGGATGTTTTACGACCTATTGTACGAGCAAAGATGCAGTAAGTTGCTTTACTATTTAAACAGATTACATTGCAATCTTTTACATATGAGCTTTTTTGCTACTATCATTTATAGGATAGCAGGTGGGGACAGTTTTAGTATGTTATCTGTTGGACCAGGTCCATGGACAGAACAAGGACGAACAGATATAATCGATATTGACCGCTTCGAAAATCATATTGATTCCCAGCTAAATGAACTTGAACCCAGTTGGAGACAGATGAACGATTTTTCGATACCCAACATCACATTTAATGGAAATCCAACTTTAATACTAAAAGACCGTATGAAACGGGCACAGCTTGGTTCATTGATAGAAGCAAAAAAGGAATTGGATGCTCAACGAAGTATATTGCCGTTTGATGAAAGGGATGGATTAAAGGAATTCGATTCAAGATTGGTATGCTTTCTATTTGACATTTGTATTATATTTCCTTCTAATCACTGATTATTCTTTATAATAGTTAAAAAATACCCGCCGCAAACATGACTTTACCCCATTTATACAACAATTGATAAGGAAGGTTCATGAAAATGACGTACATAAGGAAGTGTTCAAATTAAAAAAGTAACGAGCTCTATATCAAATATATGACTTGTATATAACATCTTTCCGTTGTACATTTTTTTTATTTGTTGTTATAAAGAAATTTTTATGTATGAACTACCAATTATTTAAAGGATATATGTGTATATGTTTTTAAAGATTATTGGAAAATGAAGAAGGTGATTTAATATTGATCGTTAAATCATAAATATTGACATAAACATTATCATGTAATCAACACCTGTGAACTATTAAGAGTTTTAATAAAAGGACTTGATAGACAACACCTTACTATGAATAGCCGCTTTTTTTAAAGACATGATAGGTAGAAACGCTTACATTAACATCGTGAATCTTGCAAGCTGCGGATCAGCTTTTGCTGCACTCTCAATCATTTTGGAATTATTAATGCTGTTCCGGTGTAGCCTTTTTCATTGGTTTTCGATTTCTCGTCTATGAATATTTATAAATAATATTCCGTTACGGATGTAGATATGATTGGAAGTACGTATGGATAGTTATACAATAATAAGTTGCGACATTGAAACAGTGATTCCGTAATAGCCGGCCAATTTTATTCTATTGTTACCCCTCCTTTCGGGTTTTCCCTCTCTATTTTTTTATCATTATTATTATTTTTACAATCAGTACCATCAGTCTTATCTCAATATTTTCACAACATTACAAATATTTTTATTTAAATAAATACAAGAAGTTTTACAGCCAATAATAATTTTCACCTTTATCCAATAAGAATTAACTATAAGTACCTGGAACTGGATTCGATTTTACCTGAAATTGGATTCGATTCCACCTGAAATAAGATTCGAATTAAGGAGTTAGATAATCAAATAATTAGTATAAAGAAGATAGTTTCTTCCTTTCACACAAAATAACTATTAGTTCACTCTCTTTCATTTTTATTGAAATAGACTCTTTTCCCGACTATTTTGATCGGTTGAATTTGCTGGTTATAAAAACCGCCCTTTTATTTATTTTTCTTTTTATTGAATAAGTTATTAATATAACTTCCCTTATTCCTTGAGTCTTTTGCTCGGAATTTCTTAAATTTTTTTTTTATTTTATTAATTACGATTCGAACGGGACGTAACACTATATAAGATATCCCTCCTAACAAGCACAATGATGTTCGCTATATCATTTGTAGCTATGTATTAAAGGTAGGTGTCGTGTGCTGTAACGGACGATAAATGTAGAATTATGTATAATAATCTTATCAATTTATATTGAAAAGTTAAACTAACAGTAAATAGTATAATGGCAATATATTACAATAAATGACATATAAAAATATAATAATGATGGTAACGATGGTAATAGTAAATACAATATAAATATACAAGCAAATCTAAACTTTTTTAAAGACCCTCCAGCCTCCTTGGATAACTCTTAGAACCCAAGAAGCACATGCACCAGCAAAAAACAAGCAGCCAGCGAAAATGACAGCACCACGGTAATTTTCACCATCGCTACCACTTTCAACGATGGCAGAAGCCAAAGGCTGTCCAAAAAGACCACCGAAGCACCATGCGAAAAAGGCCCAGCCGGTACCAGATTCTAGGTGGTCGATACCCACTACTTCGGTGATAACAGCAGTAATCATAGCTATGTACCCTCCACCGAAAATACCTTTGATAAATTATTGATATATGTTATTCGTTCAATGTTGTATCATGTATATAAGAAGAGAAATAAACTTTGTTTTATAGCCTAACTTACCATACAAAATAACAAATGCCCACATGGATCCAGCAGAAGTAGCAGTAGTCCAAACAGCCAAATGAGCAACACACGCCATAAGACCACATATAACAGCCATGTTAAAACGTCCAACATAATCACCAGCGAAGCCAACGGAAATTTTACCAACGAACATAATGGCGGACATAATAGCACTTAAATTACTACGCATGAAACTATCAAGTTCAAGGTGTCGAGCATAAGATGGTACAAATCCAGAAGGAATCTTCAATTAAACAGAAGAAAATAAAGTTAATTTGTATTCAATTAATACAGAAAACATTTGTTGGTGTATTTACTCACGTAAAAAGCAAAATTTCCAATAAGGTGAATAAAAAATAAAACAAGAAACTTTTTATTCTTTAAATCTTGAATATCAACAATTGGAATGTTCTTTCGTGGTGGATTCAATCGCCAACATGTAGCAGAAGAAACTGCCAGAAGACCTAACTGTATGAATCCGATTATACGAAGTGCCCATCTGTATCCGATGGTTTCAAAACATGCACCGGCAATATAAGAGAACGAGAGACCACCTGCACCAGATGCGCTCATGGTAATGCCTTTTCGAACCAGTATCGTAAATCGGATCCAATATTTTCGATTAATTACAGATTGAATGAATGAGTAAATAATATGGTTTAAATGATATGGAGATAAACATGACTACCTCAAATAACAACAATGATCATTTCTATCTGGAACTAACCTACTGCTAGGCCTCGATATTTTGAGAACCACATTTGAGGGCCACGCATACATGAAAACCAAGCCAAGCTGGCCCCCACACCGCTCATCACTCCCTGCGTAATATAAAGCTGCCATACCTAGTAATTTTGATTATTAAAATGACAGAAATCAGCGCAATTTCATTTGAGTATCGGATCTAGACACGAAAACCAAGAATCTGTATAAACTAACCTCATTAGTAATGCTTGCAAGCATCATTGCCAATGAACTCAGTATACAGGCAACAGCTAGCATGTAACGATCATCAATCTTGGAAGCCATGTAAATGTAGAAAGGACCAGTAATATTACAAAGGCAATACCACAATGAACCGATCCAAGAAAGCTGAGTCATCTGGTTCGGATAGACATTCGCATTATATTCATCGAAAAAGACACCCCAACTAGATTATACAAAGAACAGCAGGTTATGTTTAAATGCATCACTTTTTGTGGCTTAAGGCCGATTAATGAATTCTATGGAAAGTCGTACCTATAACCATAACCTTGACTATTTCATTTTTCGATTATAATATATAATTATATACGTGTACATAAAAGAGATTAGCCATTGAATTCAATAATATGGTATTGCTGTTAAACAAACTCACGTAGCAAAAAATCCCTAAATAAGTGCATTGTTGATAGAAAATTAGTCATATAATTAATGAATAGTCTAATTGATATAAAAAATAAATATGGCTTACACAAAAAGATCCAACCACGACCAACCATGCCTTCCAGCCACCATCTGGAGGTTCTCTTAGTTGAGCTTGCTCTGCATCAGAATTTTTCTCAGTAATGGAAGATCCAGTTTCTATATGACATTCCTTTTCCAGTTTGTATGAACCATCAACCATCGCTGTCTTACTATTAGAATAAAAGATTATAGACTAATAATATTTAGGAAAGCGAGAAAGAGCTGAATCGACGAAAAAAAAGAGAAAAGTGAGATGCATTTTATATGTATATAATGCAACAACGCAGCTGCCATAGCTCAGTTACAGTCTGGTGTCGCACAAGAGCAAAGTATACCGCAAGTTAATAGAAGCTTTCGAAAAAGTGGAACGCGAAAGTTTCAAAAAAAAAAACCATAGGTTGACATTTAAAGTGCTGAATAATATACGTCCAATCAACTGCACCGAACAAGCTCAATTAGGATCCTTGATGCTTCGTCCTTCCCCACATCATATTGTAAATAATGCTCAGATTACCCCGGAAACAATAGACAATTTTGTGTGTTTTTTCTTTATCTATCCTGTCGTTTCGCTTCGTTAAATGAATCATATCATAATACAATTTATATAATAATGTCATTTTGATCACAAAAGAAGAGCACGATATTCGTGCTACCAAAATATCAAATAAAGTTGATTTGACATATTTGAACAATAAGTATGTATCATCTATATTTTTTATTATGCTCATCAATGATTAAAAAGATTTAGTATCTATTATCCACAGTTCCTAATATGGAATGATATGCTCATCAAAAACAAAATGAATATACTAGCAAAACAATTATAGAATGACTTAATTATAGGTGGGGTCGGTTGGTGCCGCGTGGATTAAAAAAGTCCGAATACAACCGGAAGTTTAATAAATAGTGAGAACCTTGGTCCTGGTATTAAACATGAATAAGATCATCTAGGTACTTTTCCACGCAGCATAAATGAAAGAAATTTGTTCCCTCCGATTTTGGCTTTTACGTACCAATCGCGGCTGGGTAATATTCCTGATATTCCCAAATTCAGCAATTCCGTTGCTACGGGTATTGCTACGGAGACAGAACGTAGTGACATATTTGCTCGATGCTATGCCTTATTATTATTCATTGTTGACATCAAACACGATGAGCTTGTTACCATGAGGTAATCTTTCGCTGTTTTTGTTCAATTGTCTTAAAATATGTCGACCATATGCAGATTGGGTTATCCAAAGACTCAAAGTAACAAATGAACGGAATTTTGTTAGCCATACGTTATTTATTGGCTGGGTACATATTTTATTTTAGGGTTATGACCTTTTTCAGATGAGCAGTTTTATGCAACGAAGTTATTAATTGTTAAGTACGTAGTACGAAATACAAATTGATTAAGAGGATTCTACTAGAAAAAAAAAGTAATAACGTGTTCTAGTTTTCATTACTATGATGGTGGTTGCCATCAGCAGGCCATCTGGGAAACAGATATTTTTGTCTTGATATCTACAAAATGTTAATGAGCTATTACAGTGATTATATATGGGCAATATACATATCGATAAAGTACTCTTCCGCTTCATATAAGACCACAACACAGACGAAAAAAAATAACATTACGTTTCTCTTAAAGTATTTTCTTTCTATCGAGCCTGTTGTATTTTTTTTTGTTGTAGATCAGAAGTGTATCCAAAATCTTCCTAAATGCTTGTGTTAAAAATCAAAAAGCTATGTACAGTTATACACTGTTATGCGATTATCTGTTCAGAATATGAAAAGAATTTGTATAATTCGTAATGCTATATAAATTTATGTTTCTAAGTCATTCATGGTTTTATGTTATCGGATAAGCACATCGCAACTGCAACTAGTAGAAATCATGTGACACTCCACTTAAAAAAAAGAAATAGTTTGCTAGTATTTGAGTGTTAACATGTTGGTCGAAATCAAGGTTTATGGGTTCTTTACGTACCGAGGAAAGAGAGTTGGTATAAAAAGCCTTCTCGGACAAAAATAGGTACTCTACTTTCTCCCTCTCCAGATTATAACTGTAATATTGTTTGCTCTTATTTAAGTATTAGTGTACGTGCACAGTTTTTTCTTTTTATTAATAAAGTACACAAAAGTTTCCGGTGTCAATTTCTTCGCTGAATTAGTATAAAGATAAGAGTATGCTACGCAGTGTTATGATTAAACTCGCTACACAGCGATCATTGGCAATAGGAATGTTTTTTATCTGTTCATATACCATCTCCTTATCTGGCTGTGTGATACAATATCAGATCGTGCAACCGCCAAAACGTCTACTAGAGCCTGGATTATTTTCTTGGAGATAAGCTTGAGTAGCATGGAGATCCAACGAGTAAAACCCAAAAGCAGCTAGCCACTGCATCATAATATACATCTTATAGCAGAGCAGGTCAATCAGTTAGCATTCTTTGTAGTTTTATATAGCATTATTATTTATCAGTGCAACATTAGATGTAACATCAAACACATCTCTTTTTTTTATTCTTTGTAACAATTAAGGGTGGGAGAATGAATTTCTTTAAAATTTCACAAAGAATGTTATTCGGATCTGGTCTTTTTTCTATTTTTTATTTTACAAATTACTGCCTTTTATAGCAACACCGAGAAACTAAATGTCATTTACTGATAATGCTGAACAGCCAAACCAAATAACAGTACAAAAGAGTCATGTCATCATTGATGATGGAATTTCATGTCACAACAAGAAAGAATCCAATTCCACATTAAGCCAGAAATCAACACAAAGTCGTACTAGTAATGATAACGATAATGAAAATACAGTAGTTATCCCTGACGTAGACGGAAGGCGTGCTTGGATAGTATTGGGAGGTTTCGTCTTAATAAACTTATTTGTCGGTATACAAATGCCATGGTACGTATTTATATCCATAACAGCTTACACATACTGATTATCTATTCTCTGAAATTAAAAAATTATCGTATCTAAATTCAAATGATACAAAATAGGGGTATGTATTACTAAAAGATGTTTTTTTGAATTACTGACTAAAAAAATAAAACTGCTCAAACAGAAGCTAATTGTTTTTTGTTGATAATCATTATTAGGGGTTATGCAAGACTATTATATCAGAAACAATATATTTCCGGATTCAAACTTGTTTAGCCATCTAACTTTCATAGGAATGACATATGAAGTTTTGTTTATGTTCAATATATTTATTGTCAACATTTTATACCCTTTTATACATTTCAAACTACTGCTAGTTTTTGGTATACTGTTTATGACTGGCGGCTTAGCGCTCTCCTCCATTGTAAATTCTGTACGTCTGTTGCTTATTATTTATTTTCCATAAAATATACCACGTAGCAAAAATGGGGAATGTAATTTTATGCGCGTACTAAATTTGGCATTCTACAACAACAGGTTTGGCAGCTGTACTTTACTTATGGATTGTTATGTGGTATAGGAAACAGTTTAATGTGTACTGTATGTTATCAATTATAATACGTAATGTTTTATAGAATAATATAAAATAAATAAAGATAATTTATTTATATAATAAATATAAATATAAATATACAGGTTGGATATCATTTATTACCAAAATGGTTTGACAAATACCATAATACGGCGATTGGCATATTTACTGCGGCGGTGCCTTTTGGTGGATCTATATTACCTCTTATTGCAAATAAATCTAACGATGTTTTTGGACACCAATGGTACGTAATAGGACCCACATATATTCCTTATTTTTTAAGCTTTTTGTTGTGTATTTTTATATACTAGGACGTTTCGGATACTTGCAATTATGTTCTTTTCAAGCTCTCTTATAGGACTTCCCTTGGTAACAAACAGAAAAAAATTATCACAACAAGAAACCGAAGGAAAGCATAAAATTCGAAATATATTTGACTTCAGTTTGTTGAAAAATCTCAATTTGATCATGTGGATTATTATTGGCCCAATTTACATATATTCCATGTATATTACATTTACATTTATTCCTTGTAAGTACCAAAAGTGACAAATAAATATGATTACTCATTTCAAACTTTAAAGATTTTATTCACATACTGTGCCATATGCTACATAATTAGCTTTTGCAACATCGATTGGCCTTGATGACGTAAAGGGTGCACTAGGGGTTACAGTTTTATGTGCAACAAGCATTATTGGAAGCGTCTTAGACGGGTGGGTATTATCGTTCTATCTTAAAATAAAAAACGTCATGTCATTACAGTAATTTGTACACCATTATTAAATCTCTTATTTGCTATTTCTAGAGCTCTAGCTGACAAAATTGGAGCTATCAATACATTTATTGCATGTATGGCTATTGCTTCATCAACAGTGTTCCTTGTTTGGATGTTTGTACATAATGTGGCAACCTTAATGATTTTCTGTGTACTACATGGCTTAGTTTATCAATGCTACTTTTCAGTCAGTATGTTCTACTATCCGACGATTGAAATAAGAAATAACAAATAAGCTTATTTTAAACTGTATATTAAAGAGCGAAATATGTAATACTGGTGTATACAATTTCTATTTTCAACAAACATATATAGTAACGTCGGTACTTATAACCATTGTGGGTGTAGAGAAATACGCTGCTGGTAAGTGGGATATGAAAAAACAAAGAAAAAAAAAGAAGGAAGGGTTTTCTGCTAAACATACTCAAACACTATTTCTCTTTTTACCTCTTATTTTTTGCTATTACGAAACCAACTCTTTCAATAAATAAAAAAACCAGCGTTGGGCTTTAGGTCCTTTGTGATAGTGGTCGGAATACTTGGTCCATTTGCTGCTACCCACTTGGAATCAAATAATATTACTAAGGAGCCTTATTTTTATTCTAGAATAATCGTTGGAGCTGGATACGCGATATGCTCATTACTTGCTTTCGTCATCAAAATTAGAACAAATACAAATTTACTTGCTAAAGTATAACTATTAAATATAAGCAATTAGCATATGATGACAAAATATTATCGTTTCTCAAATACGTATTATCAGTACTACGTATGTTTTATGAAAGTGTGATACGTGTTGATTTTTTTATTAAGAAACAGAAACAGTGTTGAATATTTTGTTGCTGTTTTCTTTTATTTGTTATGAGAAAAAAAAAAAGAGTACGTATGCTTTTTTTAAAATTTAATAAGAAAATAGTATTAAGTTAATAATGATGTTAATCACTTTGAAATTATTATGCAAAAAACAGCAAAAGAAAATATTAGACCTTTAATTTAGTTTTGCTCCCAGTAGTACTATTTTTGAGTTTTACCCTAACTAAAATTCAGAACAACTTTACGTCTGTTATAAATCAAATAGTGAAAGATATATAAAAATAGTATTGTGTACTTACTAAACTACTACGGTGTTTATAAATATGTTACGTAGTACCTAATATCAAAGTAGTGTGGGCGCCAGCAAAGATCATATATATTTTTACTCTTATCTACATATTATACACATGGCGCGTCAATTATAAGTATTCCAAGAGAAGCAGGAATCAGAATAATAAAATGTTATCGCTGTGTTTAAAGTACTGAGTAACCCAACTACTCGTTATTCTATTATGCGTATTGTAGTGACACTATCACACCTATCAAATACATTTTTTTATTTATTGAATGATACTACTAGAGCAAGTAAGAAAATGGTTAATACAAGATATGTAAGATTAATAAGAAAGTACTATATAAAAACATACAGAACTATACAGTGGCAAGAAGATAATCGGTATCCAAATATATATGCTTTATATAAAATTATGTAGCTAGAAAAATTATTTAAAATGTATGCGTAATACATCATATTATAGAATATTAAATATAATACAGATCGCTAATAACAATTACATAGCGGTTGTAATTTCACATTATTATTTCTTAGACTTTCTTAAAAAGCTTCCAGCCTCCTTGCGCAACGCGTAGAGCCCATGAAGCAACTGCACCGGCAAAGAATAAACAACCTGCAAAAATAATCGCGCCACGATAATCACGGTTTTCATCACCAACAATTTGAGCAGCAACAGGTTGACCTAATAATCCACCAAAACTCCAAGCAAAGAAAGCCCACCCAGTTCCTGATTCTACGCGCTCTAAACCTACCACTTCTACAATAACAGCTGTAATCATTGAGATGTATCCTCCGCCAAAAATGCCTGTACAAAGTGAGCGTTATTATTGCTTACAATTAGCTTCCAGTATACTATTACAGATACAGAAAAAGAAAATATTTTAATTAAAAGATTAACTTACCATACAAAATAGCAAAAGCCCACATAGAACCTTCCGAAGTAGCAGTAAGCCAAACTATTTCAATTAAATGTCAGCGTGAGTTTTATAATATTTCATCTGTTGCATATATTATATAAATTACACAAGATTGACTAAATACACACCTGCCAAATGAGCAATACAAGCCATAGTGCCACAGATTACAGCCATATTAAAACGACCAACGTGATCGCTAAGAAAACCGATTGTAATCTTACCAAAGAACAAGAATGCGGACATAATAGCATTAAGGTTAGCACCAATCCAAGGGTCAAGTTTAAGATAACGGGAGTAAGAAGGAACAAATCCGGAGGGGATCTAATAAATATAACAAAATAATGGTATTATTAAAATTATAAATAAAAAAGAACAGTTTGTGATCCTTAAAGATGTTATACGTATTCATGGTCTAGTCTAATAATGATAATAATGAGCACTCACATAGAAAGCAAAGTTACCAATAAAGTGAATGAAAAACAAGATAAGAAATTTTTTGTTTTTCATATCTTTCACATCAACAATAGGCACATTTTTTGGTGGTGGATTCAAACGCCAACATGTAATAGAGGAAACAGCAAGAAGAGCGAACTGCATAAAACCCAGCACGCGCAACGCCCATCGGTATCCAATTGTATTAAAGCATGCTCGAGCAATGTATGAGAATGAAAGTCCACCGGCGCCGGAAGCACTCATAGTTATACCTATTTGAGACGATTAATGTTGCAGACCAAAACAATCATTTCCGAAAAAAAAATTACGTTAGGAAATACGTGAGTAAGAGAATATAGCAGTAGCAGTATAGATACCTTGAGTATCTTAAACAGATATATCTGTTCTATTCGTCTACACTAACCTACTGCTAGACCACGATGCTTCGAGAACCACATTTGTGGCCCACGCATACAAGAAAACCAGGCCAATGAGCTGCCAATTCCAGATAAAACACCTTGTGTCAAATAGAGCTGCCATACCTAGTTTTTTTTTTTTTTTTTTTTTTTTTTTTTTCATAATGACATACATTGATAACTTTAGATATCTTACTCATGACATGTAATCAAACGGTTTACAAAAGTAAAAATAAAAAATAAACATACCTCATTAGTTAAACTTGCCATCATCATAGCAAATGCACTCAAAATACACGAAACACCAACAATGTATCGATCATCAATCTTGGATGCCATATAGATATAAAACGGCCCAGTAATATTAGTAAGACAGTACCACAGTGAACCAATCCATGTAAGTTCAGTCAGCTGGTTAGGATAAACATTTGCATCGTATTCGTCCATGAAAACGCCCCAACTATAGTTTTTGTATTACAAAAAAAAAAAAGCTCCCAAGCTTTAGTTCACAGCTTTTTGTATACTTGAAGAGATGGAGAATTTCATAATACCTGTAACCATAACCCTGGCTTTAATAAAAACACCGGATATTATTATCAATTAGCTAATATGTTGTTATGGAGTTTTGTTATTGAATTGAAATCAAGAAAATAATAATGAAACTTACGTTGCAAAAAATCCCTGTTTACATAATAATTTATTTGTTATTATTATTATGTTTCTTAAACTTCTCTCACGTATGATAATATAAAAATATATAAATAAAGAAATACAGAAATAAATTAGAATATTACACAGAATGCACCGAGCACGACAAGCCAAGCCTTGAAACCACCATCTGGTGGTTCACGTTCTTGTACAGATGCACTTTCTACAATTTCTTCGCTATCTTTAACATCATTGTCGAGAGTATGAGAATGATCAATATTCTCTGTTTCTTTTACAATAGACATGATGCAGAAGGGTGAGAAAAATATGAAATGAAAAGAAAAAATAAAGAGAAGTGTGAGTTTTATTTTTAATTTTTATTTTTGCTTGACCAGGTATGCACCGACGATTTGATAACAGCTTATGCTTTGACTATCAAGCTTGGGTTAACAGAAATTGGGTTCTCTGTACAACACTTTATAACGAAAGATAAAGCTCACACAATATGAATCTTGTTCCGATCGCAGATCGTAGCACCAAATTTCTTCAGCTAAAGTTTATGTTATGGTGTTGGACTCTTTAAATCAACAAACAAAAGCCGCATTAATGAGTTTCTTAATATAACTAGATCGCCCTATTTTTGCTACACAGCTATGAATGTTATATAAATTTGTATATGCGTTTTAATTTATTCGTTGATCTTTTTCACATTACAGTCGTTGGGACGGGGAAAAAATAAAGATAGCTGATCTGTGTAACCGGTTACAGCAGGCAACAAAATCAACTTACAGGATTTTTCCTAATGATTGGGGGGGCCTTTTTTCTCATCATGGGGGGGGGTATTTTTTTCATTTTGGGCGTTGAGGGTCAGTGTGATTATTGTGATTGGCAGGAGAATGAAAGATGAAAATTACAGATGTTGGCAGAATTACAAAGTTCATATGGCGGCCAGGAACTGTAAATTTAGTTCCTTTTATTCTTAATATAACAGACGTTGAAGCTTTATGAAGAGACATTGAAAAACTACAAAATTTTCTCTCCCTCCATGCACCGTGATGAACAAAAATCTGTTCTGGCTTCATATCTATTTTTTTTTGCGTACCCATCACAAATTTTTTTTCATAGTCTTCAAGTTGGTTATATGGAACATCCCAGGCGCAAGTATAAGGATCCTCGTCTTTATTGACGTTGACAAATTCGCGTATTTCTTTGTGGGTTAGAGACATACTGTTCGGTTAAAATAATGTTGTTCATAAACTATAATAACAAATACCTGAATTATATATTATTTAATTAATAAAATGAGCGCTCAACCAAATATTAAATATTACATTTTTAAACACAAAACGAGCCAAGGTTTTGAAAATTGGTCACGTTTCCAAATTAGGTTACCTAAACGAAGCTGAATCATTTCAACAAATCTAAGCTGCTCATCTCTGAAGGTGGCATAGATACGAGTATGAGCCAAGAAAGTTTAAATAACATGCTTTTATATGATGTAAAAGTAATTTTCAGACGAGATATCTTCTTTTGAAAAAAAGAATATTGTTATCATGGGCAATAATATTACCATCACTAACGAGAGAATAGTACTTTTTCCTTCAAAATTATATAAAATGGAAATGCATTTGCAAACGAAACATGGACGAAAAACAAAAAAAGTCGTGTCTCATACAACCAAATTGCATCTCAACCATTTTATACATCGGTGGATTATGAACCTGATATTGTACATATGGACCATTCTTTTCATATGATGTTGGTAGATGCCTAATTTAAACGAAGTTCCGTTTGCTGTGCATAAAAAAATATTAGTACGCCGTATTAAGTATTCAATAGCAAATTAACACATAAACTGTTGCGATAATCCTTTTTTTTTTTTTTTTTTTTTTTTTTTTTTTTTGCAATTGAAATATAAAACACTTCTATCACAGATTAACACATTGTGAAGAATTACATTTGCTGTTTTTTATATAACATTCAAGGTCTTTGTCATTATTGAATATGTCCATGGATTATTTTTTTTAACTCAGACTTAAGAATCAATCAGAGAAGAATTTGATAAAATTAATAGTCTGGGCCAATAAGAACTCGATTTAATAAAAATCGGCTGTTATGCCTGGAGTATATACATATGATTAAATGTCTCATCTTTCCCACCTCTACTTATTCAACGCCATTTAACTCCATTCACCTACATTCAACTACATTCAACCATATTCAAGCGCATTGAATAATTCTGTTTTTTTTTTTCATAATGGAGGGAAATTTCAACCACAAAAAAAAGAGGTCGACCTTCCGGTCAAAAGAACGCTCAAGTAGGTACAACGCCAGACGTCCTAAAAAAGTGGATAGCAAGCAAAAAAAAATCATTTATCTCTGTTAACACGATTGTCAATAATGATAAAAATAATAGTCCATCATCATTAAGCTCTTCTATTAATAGTACAGCAACATCTGTACAGGAAGAACCAACATCATTATTAGCGGAGGATGATCATGTACCTACCACTTGATAAAAAAAATTTGACACCATGGTTCCTTCAACCGAGAAGATCAATATGATGTATCTGATAAAGATGATATTCTTGATAAAGATTGTAATGATAAAGATAAAGAAGAGGATAGTAATAGACAAGAAGGCACTAAAGATATCATTGCCACTACTTCTAAAGCAGCCCACTATCATAATGCTAATAACACTGTTTACGATAATAACACCACAGAAAAAAATATAAATGAATTAAGCGCTAGTGCAGCATTAGATGATGTAGTCCTTGATGATTATCGATTGTGCCATAACATTGCTGTATGTATATTCAATGGTTAAAAAATGATTGTATGTAAACTAATTCATTAGTATATTTTAGGTGGGAACAATGAACAGAAGTGATAAAATCCACAAAGGACATTATCAGTTATGGCTCACGCGACATATAAATGATTTACGTCTACAACTTGGATTACCAGCCATTTATAATGAACCAGGGATATTTAAATACGTCCTTCATCTTGCTGACTGATGAAGGCTTTGGAATTTCTGCCCTACTTTGGTCATTTATGGATCTTTATAACATCCGTGCAGCAGACAATTCATTATTATGCACAAGAAATAGGACATTTTTATCTGATTTAGCTTTATTGATCATCCTACATAGCTCTATCATACAGCACGTACAGCTGGATCACAGTATAGATTTATGGCCCAACGTCAAGGTGCTGCTCATAATATTATTCCTGTAAAAACCCAGGTTGAACGCAACAAATACGACTCGCTAATTCTACAACATTTTCCTCAACAACTACAACGTAATCAACAAACTGATTTTGACAAGTTTTCAAAGTTATGGTCAGCTTTTGTTGACGGAAGATCTATTTTTTATAAAGCACCTGAACATTTACGTAGTGCCATGACAGATGGTGTGAGTACTAAAATATACATGTAACGAGAAATAGCTATAAAGAACAAATCAAAACTTTGTTCTCCATCAAGAAAGCGCAATATCGCAGAAGCACAAAACCCAGCTGCTCTTAAAATACCTCAACTTCAAGCTATTATTGATGAAGCAATTGATTCATCATCATCATCATCATCATCATCATCATCATCATCATCATCATCATCATCATCATCATCATCATCATCATCATCACCATCAACAGAAGAAGAGACAAGCAACACTGTACACGTTAATTCCACTGTCATATCATCTTCAAACGAAATAATACGTAATAATAATACAACAAATACAATCGAGTCAAGAATATTTTATAGCCCATATATACCACAACAATCGCTTGATCCACCATTTTCGTTACATATACTGTCCCTTCTTCACGTACTAGTACCTTTGATGGTTTACGTGCACCTCCACATGTGAGACATTGTAGAATATGTCATAGTAATACTTGTGTTGGCAGAACAGGATGAGGAACATGCCTCTTTTAAATAATAACAACCAATGAATTTAATTTTCCAAAATGAACAAACGGGTACGTATAAACTTATACGATGCAACCATTAATATTGCATACCATTATTATTATTATTATTTATCATATATTATATATATCACTTCTTTTTTTGATAAAAAACGCCATATAGCTACATAATAGGAAAGTTTAATATAATAAGTTTTTAAAAATTGGCCTCAGCTTCGCTTCGGCCAATTTTCAAAATAATTAAATCCATCGACCCCACTTATGGTACCCAAGCCGAATCAATTCTTATGAAACTTACCTTTTTTCGTTGTTTACATTTTACATTCTATAATGCTGAAAAAACCGAAACTTCACGGGTTAGCATCCTCCTTTAAACTTCATGAACACACATAATCAAAAATTGGATTTGATCCTTGTTTATCCTCCCTTGAAGCACAAGATTGGTCGGATGCGAAAAGACTAGCTGAAGCGTTTGTCGCACAACATGAAACAATAGCAACTGATGCCAAAGAAGCATTGAAGTGCTTAAAAAATTCTTTTTTTCAAATCCGGTATAAACGACGAAATCATCTCGCATTGCAAGCATACTGTGAAGAACTTTTAACTTTTATAAAAACTACGGCATTTGAGATCGATTTCAAATCCGCCTTTGATTCTGCTCGACTAAACTGTTTGACAAGACGAAGCGCGTATCAAAATGCCCAACGCCTATCTTTGGTCGGAACGATATGCTGTTGAACTTGACGCGGAACTAGTTGGTACATCATCATCATCATCATCATCATCATCATCATCGCCAGTAGCAACAACACCAATATTAGTATCAAGTTCTGGGCTCGAGAAAAAGGCAACTTACTAATTAAATGAAAGAGTATATAACAACATTTCGATATTCTAATGTAACTATTTTAGTGTGAACATGATAATCTTTATGCTGGCGACGCAACAGAGCATCGCGATCATCCTTCAATTGTAACAGTGATCAAGAGACGTGCGATCGATCTTCATGACACCTATCAACAAGGCATATAATTATCAGAAGCGGATCGTAAACTGATGAGGTAGGATTAACTTTATTATTTATTTGCAAACACGTTTAGAACTCGTATACTAATCATAGCATAGTTTTTTTTATAGCTCTGGTTTACCTTCGATCCTTGACCTTGTCGATCAATAAAATACTGGTCAAGCTAAATGGTTTGCTGAACACGCCCTTGATACAACATCCGACTTATTACTGTCAAAACTTCAAGTAGCAAGTTATAGAATGCCATTGGAAGCCACGAAAAATTGGAAATTGGTATCTGCTGTATGTCAAATATCTTTTTTTTTATTTTGTTTGTTTTTTGTATATATAAATATATCATTACAACCTTTGTTAACTGTGATTTATATATTTATATACGTGTAGCTGGCCAAAAACAACATTGATTTTATGGCTGCAAGAAGTTTTTTTGGCAAAATGGAAAAGCGGAACAAAGATTAATCATCTATACAAGATTATCAGTGTCATGGAAGTTTTGTATGTGTTAATACTACTTTCTGTGCGATTGTTGAGCTGATAACTGAAGCTCTGAATTGATAAATATTTTTTGATCTGTACATAGTGTCGATGTGTTTGACAAGCAGCATTCATATTTTACCAGCACTTTATTATCACGTTGGACAGAATATGACTATTTATTGAAAATATGGGGCCCGACCATTGAAGCAATCTTGTCAATTAACGGCGTCGTCCGACTCAAAAGGTACATTACCGTAAACTGAAAATAGGAACTGTCATTTGGTTAACTGATCACTGATTTAATTGTTAGTGGGGAAAGTATTAATCCTATTAACACAACGAAAAAAGGCGAGCTGTATGATGCTGATAAAATTCGCGCATTCAAAATTGACTTACGGTTTATATTTGATACTGAAAAGGATTAATATGATGTTGGTGCTGGGGAAGCATCGATGGAACCAGCAGCACCAAAACTTTTCCATGATCTGGGAAAACTCTTACGTGAAGGAAAGGACGTTCTTGATGGCATTCTGGTTTGTACATTGGAGGATGCTACGGCAGAGAGGGCGACTGGTTGGATCATTCAGATTTGTGGTCTTCAAGGCCAAATCTCGTCACTGCATTTAATACGAAAGGTATTTTATGTTGCGATACCCTAATATAAATTTGGATTTCCTACAAGTATATCTGGTTTGGAATCTCTAATAGACACGTTTATTGCTTTGAAGACATTTGTTGTAAATATTTCTATAATTCAATGTAAAATAAATATGGCGGGATATGTATGTACTCAATTATTGTTTGCTATTATTATAGACACAGATGGAAGGACGTGCCAATAATATCAAGGTTGCAATCGGGAGATTCATTGCCCCAACAGAGTCTCCAAATGAAAGGCTAAATCTAGGAAAATCCAAATTCAGAGTCAACATTCTCTAAATTACGGGAGCCTCTGGTTGATCTCCAAACACCCTTCTGTGCCTTGAAATAAAAAATCTTAATTTGGGGAGTCCGTTGGGTGATTTGCACAATTGCCAAATTTCGGCACTGATTCTGGGTTTATATCTAGCAAAAAAATTGGGGAGTCCGTTGGACATGCTCTTAGAAAACAGACGACGATCAATAGGTAAACAGTTTGGTCGACCTAAATCCCCCTTACCAGGCAACTCCAAAACAGGGTGGAGAGGCCGACATGGTATCCGTCTGTACGTGGTGATCAAAGCAAATCAAGGATTCCTTTATATATATTGGTAACATAAAAGATGTTGATGACTGTGTGAGTCCTGGAGAACCAGAAGATGATCGAAGCAATGGAGAGGCACCAGTAGCTGCTGAAGTTGACGAATATGGTTTTTATAATGACGGCGAAAACTGGATAAACATTTATACTAGTGAATCATATCAAAAGCACCCGCTTAAAGAGTCAGAAATTTAAATATATATCTCAAGGCAATTACAAAATTGTGTAAAAGATTCACTACGATAAAAACATAATAATAATGAAGATAGCATAAAAATGAAAATTGACAATGATTTATAAATATAAAACTATAATAAATAAAATCCTTGATAATGACGTTAAACTTACTGGAGACGAGTGGTTTAGTTTTGATCAAAGTGAGGAGATATTTACGAGTATATAGACAATAGAATTATACATTTTATTTTTATATAGAAAATATATGTAAGCCTGTAAGCCTTTTTTCCTCTTAAATCGATGATTAATGATTGTGGTCTGACAAACATTTGGCTTTTGCGTGTGTTGCTTACTGTATGAATTTACTTTTTTTTATTACATCATATTTTGAATGTCACTAAGCTTTTTTTTTAAATAATCGTAGTAACTACATAAATATAGCTAAATACAAATTAAATGCGCAATATGGGAACCTACCGCTGTGTGTAATATATCACAAATGACATTAAATTTGCGCACATAAAATAAATCGTTCTGTGGTTCTTCGCGTTTAATAGCTATCCCAATAAGAACGAAAGACTTGTGTGCGTATAAAAAAATATTCTATTAGCGATGAGCAAGGATTTCAATTTAGCTATATGTCATGAGCTGCGGATAGCTTTGCTCTATACAACTATATAATAAGACATCGCATCAATCTGCGATTGTGTTTTCTTTTTTTTTTTTTACAAATAATTTCATATGTAGTAACTAAGATAACGAGATTAAGATGTAGGTAGTGTACATAAACGTTGAGGATGTGTGCTGAAAAATCATAGATGAAGTAAGAATAATATATATCCATATGGTTGTATTAAGGTAACTTCCTCATTATTATAAATTTATGAGTTTGTAATAAATGATAAGGTAACTCAGAACTTTAGTATTATCATAAAGCTCACCAATTAAATGCACACTTGTATAAGTTCAAGGGAAGCATAGATCACATTTCTGCTTGAATATCACACACTACCACACCACTGTTTTCTCTTTTTGGATATACCCATCTTGAACCCCAAAACAAAGCTCATTATAGCAATATACTAAGATAAAAAAGCATTTATTTACAGTAATATTTGATGGCTATTGTACATTATCCCTCCTTCCCCCCGCCCTATTCTAATCCATCCCGAAATCACTGCGGGATCTTCTATTGTTTAAATTGAATGCATTGTTATCTAAATAATAGATCAATAAAATTAGCTCAATACGTGTGTTCTACAGAAGCAAAAAAAGCGTCGGTGACAAGGAACTAGATCATAAACTTACCGCAAAAATTATCAGAAAACCAGCTTATATTGATAGTGTTTGTCCGGTAGACCATGTGGCAAAATACACTAAACAATACATGTAATAAGAACAGTAAGTTAGTAATAATTCAACGGAACGAAATTCGTATACAGTTCTGCAAGATGATATAACGTCGTCGTCCAGGATTTACACATAAAAGCAACCGCAATCCCCTAACATGCACCATGAAGAGCAGTACACGCTTAGGACAAACGACATACTAAACCCTGCTGCGTGTCCAAAGTAACCATTGCTCAAACGATTATGCTATGGGAACATCACCATACGGTCTTAATGAGGCAGCTACAGCGGCATCGGCCCACAGGACTTACATAGATTGTGAATACGTGTACACAGTGAAAAGAAAAGAAATTTATTATAATTCAGGTATTTATTATTATACTTTATGAACAACATTATTTTAACCGAACGGTATGTCTCTAGCCCACAAAGAAATACGCGAATTTGTCAACGTCAATAAAGACGAGGATCCTTATGCTTGAGCCTGGGGTGTTCCATATAACCAACTTGAAGACTATGAAAAAAAATCTGTGATAGGTACGCAAAAGAAATAGATATAAAACTAGAACAGATTTTTGTTCATCTCGGTGCATGGAGGGAGAGAAAATTTTGTAGTTTTTCAATGTCTCTTCATAAAGCTTCAACGTCTGTTATATTAAGAATAAAAGGAACTAAATTTACATTTCCTGGCCGCCATATGAACTTTGTAATTACACCACCATTGTAATTTTCATCTTTCATTCTCCTGCCAATCACAATAATCACACTGACCCCCAACGCCAAAATGAAAAAAAAAATATCCCCCCATGATGAGAAAAAAGCCCCCCCCCCCCAATCATTAGGAAAAATTCTGTAAATTGAAAAGTGATACACCAAAAATGCTATGTTTTATATAGTTGGAATGATTCTTGATTCATTTTATTTGTATAATAGTATAGAAATTACATATTATTCAATGTTCCGGATAGACGGAAGTAACATGGAGGCAATATTTCGATCTGTTCATATTAATATTTATAATGAGTACTCGTTATCTTCATCGTAAATATGAAGTCCCGAGTATGAAAATAGAAACTTTTCAGAACTCTAGGAAACAATTCCACTTTTTAAGATAACAATACATTATCGGCTATCTTTATATTGATAACAATTTTATATCTGATCACTCTCTGTGCTATTCTATCCTCCTATTATTATTTTAGGTCAGATAGTAGCATGAAAATGTAAATTGGTACATCTACAATTACTCTGCATGTAGTTACTGTACAGAGATAAAATATAGCTCAACGAAAGTACATATGTACACATATTTCTCACGCTACGTTCCTAATATGTTAGGATTATTATCGGTGGGATTTATAAATCAAATAGTGTAACAATAATATTGTAAATTGCATTTGTTAATATCTTGACCAGCAAAATAATTTTGGAATAGTTTAATACGTATGTTGGAAAATAATCATGATTTCTGTTAGAAAAATAAATGTTTACTGATATCAAATAGACTAATATGTTATACATCATATAACAAATTATGAATCTATTTCATGATTTACAGTACTTTCTTTCCCAAATGTTTCAATATTCTTCCACTACTGATGAATTTATCTTAATCTAATATTAATTGTTTGGTTGTTGATTGGAATATCAATTCTTCTTCTTTATGGTATTGTTTTGATGCGAGCAAAAAAGAATCGTGTCAATTGGGTCCTGCGAATTCCCAATTTTAGAAACTGATTATAAAATATTTCTTCTCGCGTCCTAACGCGTTTTATTTATAACCAACTATTTTTTGTACAACCACTTATCAAAAAAAAAAAAGAAAAAAGAATAATAATAGCAATGCAACGATTTCGAAATGCAATTCTATTCGAATCAGAAGTAACAGCAGAAACTGAATTTAATTTACCAACACTTTCTACAGCAGATCTCGTTCACTGCTTTCGAGCAATGCAGATCGATGTAACTGAACGTGACTTACTTCATCCTACACCTGAAAGCACACAAGAGATCTTTCGAACTATTCTCGGTCTTGTTAAATCTTGGCGTATAAAACATGTACCACGAGGATTTGGTGAAAACATCACACTTGCTAGTATCAATGGTGTCTCGCTCCTTTATTACGAAATGTAGGTTTAGAGCCTTTTTTTTTTTGGTTAGATAAAAGAAGTTGTTTATAGGCTGAACGATTTTTTCTTTGTTCATATACTAGGCAAGATTTATTATCCAACCTCGGTCATAAAGACTTTACAACATCCGATTTATTGTTTCCAACACCACATCGACTTGCCCGTATATTAAGCTCTTTGGCTAATTTTGCTATGTTTCGAGAAGAAAGATGGGCAGATTATGAAACTCCAGCAGGCGAAGTGGTGAGGATGAATAAAAAAGATAGGACTGATTGAATTTTGGATTAAAGAATACATATGAATTTAAAGGACACTGGTATTTTTATAGGAGGAAATATCATTAAGAGAAGAAAGTGCATTTGAGCTACAAAGGCAGCTTAAATTAGAGATTGAACAACACCGGTATATTATCATATTATAAACGTATATGGGGAAGATTATGATTTATTTATTAATAATCTGTTATTATCTAGAGAATATGATGAAGAACAAGATTTACAAGTACAACAGTTGGAATTAGATAATTCAGAATATGAAAAAGAGTTACGAGCTATTAGTGCTGAAGGAGATGCATTAAAAACAGAACATGATAAACTACGAGAAACAAGAAGACAACTAAAAGATTTTATGGTATTATTAATCTATCCGATTGTTTTTTTGATATTTTGAATTATGGAGAAGGTAACGATTAGTTTCTAATGACTAATAAATACAATATGTTCTTTTTATAGCAAGATGTACAATACAAATTGTTGACCATGAAAGAAGGAATTAATTCATTTCAATCACGAGCAAATTATGATCCAGTACAGGCTGCTGCGGTATAGACTTTAATTTTTTATTCATCAATATAATATATATCCCACCCACTTATATCAAATTTCTGTTTATATGTAGAACATCGCCAAATTGAAAGAAAAATCCCTAGAATATCAATCAACTATTACTTCTATTCAAAAACAATTACAACTAGCAAATGAGCGATTGGAATATGTAGAAACATATATTCAGGTAAAAAAAAAGTTTATTGAAATTGAAAACATACTCACAATTTTATGCACATAGCTAATATGTAAGGGGGGGCTATTAGGAAATCGAAATTGGTACACAAAAAGCTCAAGAAATACAACGATTACGTAATGAATGTGATTGGGTGAAAAACTCAATGATAGATGTACAAGGAAATATTGAAAAAGTTACCCAAAAGTGCAATGAATTACAAGAAACTCAGAAGGTAAAGAAAGAAAAAGAGGATAATTATTTCTTTATTCTGTGGTTTTCAATATCAGCATATCTAAAGAATAAATATAAACGATAGAAATTACATCAATCAGATCAAGCATTAAAAGGTCGAGTTCAAGAGTTTGAAGAACAGGAGGAAAAAACTCGTGAATCAAGACATCAAAAGTTTTTAAAAATTACTCGAGAATTTGAAGGGGCTCAAAAAGAAGCGTTGGAGATTAATACAAAAGTTTTGCGACACAAAGCAAAAATAGCAGAAGTAGAACAAGAGGTAAGGGAGAAAGTGTAGATATATATATATATAAGAAAAAAGGAGGAAGAAGGGAGGAAAAGAAAGGGATTTATTTATATATGAAATTCTAAAATACTTGAATAATGTATTTGTTTTAGTTGGAAGATGTTATTCAAACATTAGATACAAAAGTAAAGGAAGTTCAAACATATGTTATAGAATTGGAATCCGCTAAGATGGATTACATGGATAAGGTGCGTGATGCATGCACATAAAATCTTCATGCATAAAACCATCATCTCCTCATTATTATTTTCTTTTTCACCAAGAGATAATAATAAGAGTAATAAATTATACCACTTTTACACACAAAACAAAAATATTTAAATAAAGAATCGATTTTTCTTTTTTGAATGGATGCTAGTTAGTTTTAAAGAGATAATATATTTGTTGTTTCGAAAATTAAAAAAAGAGAGGTATTATTAAATGTTGAAACGATGAAAGAAAAAGGATGTGTGTACGTTTAATAAGATGTGAAGAGTAGAGGGGTGGAGGGGTGGAGGGGGGTCATTTCTTTTATACTATAATTTAGTATTCTTCAGCTTCTTCCATTTCTGAGTCATTAAGAGAATCTGAACCAACTTCTTCGTAATCCTTTTCGAGAGCAGCCAAATCTTCACGGGCTTCAGAGAATTCACCTTCTTCCATACCTTCACCAACATACCAATGGACGAAAGCACGCTTGGCATACATCAAATCGAACTTGTGATCCAAACGAGCCCAAGCTTCAGCGATAGCAGTAGTGTTACTCAACATACACAAAGCACGTTGAACATTGGCCAAATCACCGCCAGGGACAGCAGCAGGGGGACGGCAGTTGATACCAACCTTGAAACCAGTTGGACACCTATTTATATATTATATAAAATATTGAAAAGCATGAGTATTACAGTTTATAATACTCTCCTGAACGAAAAAAAAAATACAAAAATATAAAAATAAAAAGAATAACTTACCAGTCAACAAATTGAATAGTACGCTTGGTCTTAATGTTAGCAATAGCAGCATTGGTGTCCTTAGGGACAACATCACCACGATACAACAAACAACAAGACATGTACTTGCCATGACGGGGGTCACACTTAACCATTTGGTTGTTAGGTTCGAAACAGTCGCTGGTAATTTCTTGAACAGAAAGTTGTTCATGATAAGCCTTAGCAGCGGAGATGATAGGAGCATAAGTAACCAAGGGGAAATGAATACGAGGATAAGGAACCAAGTTAGTTTGGAATTCATTCAAATCAACGTTCAAAGAACCATCGAAACGAAGCGAAGCAGTGATCGAAGAGACAACTTGAGCGATCAAACGATTCAAGTTCAAGTATGAAGGACGTTCAATATCCAAGTTACGACGACAGATATCATAGATAGCTTCATTATCAACCATGAAGGAGACATCGGAATGTTCCAAAGTGGTGTGAGTGGTCAAGATGGAGTTGTAAGGTTCAACAACCGAAGTAGAAACTTGAGGAGCAGGGTAAATGGAGAACTCAAGCTTAGACTTCTTGCCATAGTCAAGAGACAAACGTTCCAACAAAAGAGCACCGAAACCGGAACCAGTACCACCACCGAAGGAGTGGAAAACTAAGAAACCTTGAAGACCGCTACAGTTATCAGCCAACTTGCGAATACGGTCAAGGACAGAGTCAACAAGCTCCTTGCCTACGGTATAATGACCACGTGCATAGTTGTTGGCAGCATCTTCTTTACCAGTAATAAGTTGCTCTAAAAGAAGAATAGAAAGAAAAAAAAAAACGACCCGCAAAAACAAACACATACCATATCCCATCATATTAGAAACAACTTTTTGGGTACCCGCATCATTTTTTTTTTTTGTAGGTGATGAAAAAATGAAAAATATAATAATAAAAAATAAAAACTTTACCAGGATGGAACAATTGACGGTAAGCACCGGTACGAACTTCATCAACAACAGTAGGTTCCAAATCAACAAAGACAGTACGAGGAACATGTTTTCCAGCAGAGGTTTCACTGAAGAAAGTATCGAAGGAGTTGTCTCCGGTATCAAGTTCCTGAGGAATGTGACCATCTGGCTGGATGCCATGTTCGAGACAGTACAACTCCCAACAAGAATTACCAATTTGGACACCAGCTTGACCAACGTGCAACGAGATGATTTCTCTCATGATTTATTAAAAGGGAATAAAAGTAATAAAAATAAAATTTAGATGGGGTGTTGAAAGGTCGATTATTCCAAAAGTTAGGGCAGGAAACCGACGGAGGAAATTATAAAAATAAAAAAAAAGGATGAGTTGTAAAAGAAAAGAGAGACTTTTTTTTTTTTTTTTGAGGACACGACTTTTTTTTTTCCAAAAAAAATTGCGCGACTCTCGCGCACTTTACATTTTTATTTTCCAACTAAGCTCCAATCAAAACATAGGTCACGCATCAGTTGGCACGTGTGAGGCACTCATTTCTTGCCCTGATCTCTCACTCGCTCGCGTGGTACTTTATTTATATATAAACAACCATAGCAAAATGAAAAAGAAAGAGTTATCTTTTTATTAATCAATATCATTATTTTCATAAAAAGAAGTTTATTTGAATATTACTCTTTTAAAATAAAAGAATAATATAAACTATAATATAGTATATACAAAAAGTAAAGATTAGACGACATATTCTTATTATTTACTAGACTTACTCGTGTGTCGTACGCGAAGTTTCTTGTAGGAATAAAAAAAGAACCAGCATGTTTTTATTCTAACACACTTTATATAGGGTAAATTCAAAATTATATTCATTGAAACAGCATAACAAGGGGTATTTGACTTTTAAGGTCTCACAAACTAACAGCTTCACGTTACTATTGGCCTGAACCATTGACATCCCTCGTGGCAACTTGCTATCCGTTCTCCCCGGCATCATTTATAAAATTTACCTTAAAAAGGGATATCCATGATTATTCCTTTATACCACCTAAGCAAGAAATACAATACATTGGTAATGAATTTATTTGAAGAATAAGTACGCGTGTTTCTTTTTTCAATCACATAAAACAAGCCAATGTATGAATCTTTGTTTTTTGGTTTCTTTTTTTTTTTTTAGTTATTTGAACATTTTCTTTGCATACGTCTGTCTTGCTATTATTATTAACAACAAATAATTAATGTATGTCAATAAAACAAAGTATATCGATCATTTTCAAAGAAGAAAAATCAACGTTGTTTTTTTCAAAAAGGTAAAATTAATCACGTATTGTTATTATTATTGTACACGAAGTTTAATAATCTCAATAAATGATTTAAATGAGTTAATTTTTATTGGTTAAACAATGATCGACTCGTCCAAGCTACTTATTCTTTATCGATCATTAAGAAAAAAACAGCATTCTCCATTTCTCTTTTTAATATGTCTCCCTTTTCAAAAATGTTGGAAATAATTGATTTAACATCTTACTACGAGGTTTCTTTCCTTATTAAAAGCTTGTTATCGCATATAGAATACTATTTAGCAGAAGTTGCTATGTTCTTCTTTTCTATTTTGGTTACATACATAAGTTCCCGACACAGTCTAATAAATCGCTTTACTGCTATAAGTAGTACAAAATATTCGATCATTGTTGCCTAGAAAAATAATATCCCAATCAATCCTGTTAATTGGATATGAAGGAAGTTCATTCTGGGTAATTTTTAAAATGGGACCAGTTAATATCCTGTATTTATTCGATTCAAGGAAATAATGACTATTGATTAAATTTGCCTTTTTCTACGATCGACAAAAGGGGCTTTATTCTATATAGTATATCGATATTAATTAAGTATTAGTATTACGTATTAGTGAGCATGACAAATCTAAAAAAATGGTGTGTATATTCGTGATCAGTTGCTAACTTGAAATAGATAACTAAGCAACAAGCTAGCTGTATTATACATATTATATAGCCCAGATATAATAATCAGTACTGCCATAATATACATGTATAATCTTTTTTTTTCGCCCATTGATCTGGGCCCTTATCATTTATGCTACTTTAGCGCTTATCTTTACGTTACTGCATCAAAAAAAGAAAAATACAAATGCTTAAGATTGGTGCTTTTTGAACATGATGCATTTAAGTTAAAATTTATGTTTATTAAAAAGAAGCTTTTACATAATAACATCATATACATATATTAATTATTTGTAACATCTATTTTTTTTCTCTTGGCCGTGCATTCTTTCTTTTTTTTGCACACTGTCTTTGATGATACGTATTTTCTGTCCCACTGATATTTGTACTGGTTTTCCTGACAAGTTAATAAAAAAAACTACATCACATGTCATTAATTATCAGCAATGTGTATAACCTGAAGAAAAACCTTCTTTTTATTGATTATTACGTATATACGTAGCTTTTTTTTTTCTTCATCTTCCTGATGCACATAATTGCTTACTAGATGGTGATAACTAAAGTTGCATTTTACTATTCCGCAGTTATTTTATATTGCAATGGTGTTATAAGGATAAACCCGATTTACATGTTCCGGAGCTTATCTATAGAGTTATCCTTCCTATCAACTTTCATCATTTCGATAATATAAATGAGAAGAACAAACCTATTTAGTGTATCATACTATCTATTTATTATTTGAAACAAAAGTACTCTTGTTAATATTTTTCGTTTCGAATAATAATAAAAAAAAAATCATTAGGCTGCTTCTCAAAAATTTAAATAATATAATGCTCACATAGTTTTTGTGCCTCGACCACACAAATAAAAAAAAAATGACAGATTGACTCGTTCATGTGATCTTTGAAATATCTTGATTCTCATCAAAACATCATACATCAGCATATATCATTTTCAAAACGTCTCACAACAACTATCGCACAACCCTGAAAATTGCCACGCTTTCGTGCAACTCATTAATTATTTTTGTGCCTTTGAGCAATAGCTTTAAAAGGGTATTACAGGCTTAGTATCAATAAGTTGATTTAAATTACTTGGAATTTTATGCATCTTATACTTTATTATTATTATAGTCAAACTAAAAAGGCACTAAAAAAATCATCACTTCGGAAGAAAAAAGATCATGAGAAAAAAAAAGTGACAACAATGCTTTATTCTTTTTTTTGTGCGTGAATAGAGAAAGAAGTTATATTATTGTGAAACAGATAATTCAATTTGAGAAAAAGAAGTAGGTGATAGTGTACTATTATTTGATGTCCTTTGTTATTTTTATTATATATGCAAATTGAAAATTGTGTAATATTTTCGGCGCGAAACGATTTATATGTATATATATGTGAAAAAAGCGAGAGAGAAGAATATGTATAATATGAAGCTATTTGTTGTTATTATTGTTTTAACCTCGAGATCCCATCCCTTGAAATAATAAAAGGTCTTGGTCATCAGGACTACTCTTGTTATCATCACCAGCTTCTTTGTCATCACTGGTACTATTTCGATGCTCTAATAAAGATAACATCGAGCTTTCTTCTTCGAGTATTGTGGTCGAAGACATACCCATGATAATATCGGCTGGTGTCAATTCACGTGGTGTTTCATCAACAGGTGTTACGTTAGTTGATAGGCATCGTGGATCGATTGCTTGTTGTTGTTGTTGTACTGCTTGCTGCTGTTGTTGTTGTTGAAGTACGGATTGAATATGAGGATCATCTTGAGCCCATCGTTGTACTTCTGCTCGTAAAGCCAATGCAGGTCCATCGAGATGATGTAAATTGATTGAAGTTGCTTGTCGATCCTGAGTAAAATCACGGCATTGGGTCCATGCACCCCCATTGGCTTCCATATAAAACGCAATAGCTTCTGGCTGTGCGACCCGTAATTCTAATCGTGCCCAACCAAGTCGTTCAAGAATGGGCTCAAGTCGAATTTGAAGTACTGTATCAAATGTATATTCCATCTTGAAACGTTGTTGACCATCTTGGATGCGCCAAATTAACACTCGACGCTGGGTATCATAATGACAAGCAAGGTCATTGGCTTGAAGACTCATACGTCGCCATGTACCGATTTGAAGTGCTTCAGCTGAAAATCGATTGGGTGTTTCTTCATCACCACCGTCCATTGACATGGGTGTACCAAGTCGATCTTCTGTTAAATTTTTTAAAGAAAAGAAAATTAAGGACTTTAATACAAGGGTCTTCTTCCATGTTTTATTCCTAGTTCTTTAATTTTTTACTTTTTTTTTTTTTTTTTTACTTTCATAAATAAAAAAAATTGTTACTATTGTTACCTTGAGTTGGCACGCCAGGAGGATAATAACTACCAGAAGTTGCCATTTGTTGCTGCTGCTGTTGTTGAATAGCTGCAAAGGTATTGCTTGCAGCTGTCATTGGATCAGTGTAGCCCATCATTGGCCAGTACGCTTGGCCTGCAGGCGATGTATAACTTCTGCTACGATAATAATGCTGTCCTCCAGTACTATTAGTGGCTTCAGGGATTCCTGTACCTGATCCAGCTGCTGTTGCTACCACTGCCGCTGCTTGTACTTGTGCTTGTTGTAATGGGCCATTAGGCACATCGACAGAGCTATGACGCTCATACCCTCGACGTTGTGGTGGAGGATAAGGTCCGAGTGAATGAGCACGCATACGACCTGTTGTTGAGGCCGAAACCCTACGAACTGCCGAGCTAGCACCTACACTTTGACGTAAAGGATCGGAAATTGATGCTGATAGCGGCGAAGAAGTTGATGATGGCGGAGGCGTGACGGAAGACCAATCTCCTATTGTTCCGCCAAGTGACATTGGTGGTGGTGGTGGTGGCGGTGGCGGGGTTGATTGAAGAGGTAGCGGAGGAGGAGGAGCAACAACATTGCTGTTAGTATTATTGTTATTGTTCGAAGAAGCCGCGGTTGTTGATGTTGATGAAGTTGATGAAGAGGGCAGTGGTGGAGGTGGAGGTGGTGGAGGACAGAACCAGCTGTTGTTATTATTGTTATCTGTAGCAGAAGTGGGAGAATTTGCTGCTGTCGAAGAAGTGGTATTATTGCTAGTATCATTGTCACTATTATTACCATTACTATTGTTATTGCTTTGGCTAGGGGTAGTACTAGCAGTAGTTATAGTGGAAGAAGATGTAGGATTTGTACTATTTGTTGTGTTGCCGGATTGTCGGCTTTGTTGCTGTTGGTTGTAATAATAATAGTAATAATAATAATAAAGATCAGGGTTAGTTGTCATAGAGCCATCGGGTGCAGTTTGTTGATAATGATAAGCGGCAGCTTGGCAAGCGGCAGCTGCAGCGGAAGCGGCATAGTATTGCATTCGTATAGTTTCGTCATGAAGGAGTGATGAACGTTTAGCAATGTTTTTGACTTTGGCGCGACGGTTCTGGAACCAGATCTGGATCGACCGCTCAGACATTCCGAGCTCGCGCGATAGTTGCTCACGTACGCGGTTATTGGGAGAAGGATTGACACTAAATGTTTTTTCCAAGACAGCTAGTTGCTCTGCTGTGGCTCGGGTGCGTTTACGTGGTGGTGGCGTACTTTCATTATTGCTAGTTGTAGATGATGTTGATGACGAACGTTGTTGTTGTGGATGTTGGTGTTGATAATGGTGATGCAGTTGTTGTTGATGATGATGATGTTGATGATGATGATGATGAGGGAGATTTGGTTGGTGTTGTCTAGGTAAGTTTGAATGCTGAAGAGGATGAGAAGGGTGTTGATATTCATATTGATTGAGCTCACCAGGAGCATAAGTTGGATACATAGGATGTGGATGATAATCTATAGGCATCATCTGTTTAGGAGGAAGATATGCAAATTGCTCAGCGGGTGGCACGGACATCATGCCGGCATGACCCAAAGGTGCAGTAGTTACAACTGAAGAGTGTGAAGGATTGGACTGTGGATTCATTATTCTATAACGATATATAATCAATAAGCATTCACAGAATGCAAAGTACAAGAAAAAGAAAAAAAGAAGAAAAAGGAAATAAGAGAACTAGAAAGAAAAAGTGAGAAAAAAGTGAGATAAAAAAAAAAGAAAAAGGAGAAGAAAAAAATAAATGGAAGAAGAGAAAAAAAGGGACTGTTCTAAATGTTAAGTTGTTTGTCGTAGTAATAGTAGCGCGCAATATAAAAAAAACCAAGCAGCAAACCTACAAGGTGGTACACCATATAAGCGGCGTAATAAAAGCAGAAAAATGCGCACAGGGAGATCTCTTCTTTTTTTCATTATGGTAAATATAATATACCTATGGGGAGAAAAATAGAGTGTGTGGGCATGCGTATGTAATCTTGGTGCGCGCACACAAAGTAAGGCCAGAGCTGTTAATTGACAGTTGCCTGAAAAGCCAATAAACGGCTGTTCCTCCGGAAAAGCAGACCAATGCCCGCTTTTTTATTACTCCTATACATAATATGTATATAATATAGTCAAGCCAATTCTAATCAACAACTTGCTTTAGGTACACAAACATAAATGAAACGACCGACTTTTTGGAGTAACATGAGCCGGTGGTTAAAAACCCAGAAGATCGACTTTTATAACTTTACATTTAAATTTTCTATTATTATTTTTCATTAGTATGACACCACTAGCGGTTTCATCTTTTTGTTTTCAAACCCCCTGAAGATCTTATCCGCATGATACTAATAAATAATATAATAATACCCCATTCATTTCCACGTTTTTATAAAAGAAAAAACTTGCGCCTCTTTTTTCTCTTACTCTATTTTCTATAAAATAAACTTGTTTTTTCCTTCATAAAACCACGCGACAAATGAATGTGGATCAATGTTTTCTCAGTTTAATTAGGCCCGGCTGGCGGGGTTTTTTCGGGTTCGCAATAATATGTTATGTAGAATCCAAAGTTATATAACACTTTAACTCCCCCCCATCAAATCCTGAGTTCCATAACATTGTACCGCCTTAATGTCACGCGAACTATACTCTTTTTGATTAACACTCTGGAAAAAAAAATTCGCTGGTCAAGTGGCCTGACATTCCCTCGTCCTCTAATATGTAAAATTTTGCACAACTAACAATCAGCATTAAGTAAAGCTGTCTCTGAGATCCCTAAAAAAATAATATTTCGGAGTCCTTGGGGGTCTAGAGCCTTGATAACATTGCTACAAGCATATATCCACCCACTCACGGCCCCCAAACACAATAGCACACCCTTGCTTTTATATTGATTTTTTAGAGCTAAATAGAAAATAGTCTATATAGTAAACTGTTGTGTTTTGGACCCTTTTAACAAGATAAGCTAAACGATCACATCTAAGATATCATTACAAATTAAGTAGAGATTGAAGTATATAAAGCACATTTTCCCTGTAAGTAAACTAGATTTAATCTATTTCTATGACAACCACTGCTATCATTGCTATTTAAAGAGCTAATTACTAACAAAGGTTGTATTATAGTCTCTTTGACAACATTTTATTCAAAATGCCTTTTCATTTTTTTATTTTCACTTATTAAAGGTTCAACCCCCCCTTTTTATTCTTCTTCTTCAAATATTCATTTAATAGCAATCCGAAAATTAGGATATATATTAACAGGTCATTAACTACGTATTTGACATTAAATTTTGCTTAATAAAAAATATTATTAAAAAAATTCTTCATTATATCTTGTAATAATATACACACTGTAGACGAGTTTGGTAACATATAAAAATTTCCCGAACAGGGTTGTTGTACAACATGAACTAAAAAGTTGACAAGATCGCCTCACAAATTATTTCACCCCCAAGGAATTATATTCTCAAAAGAAATGAATAAGAAACCTTAAAGATAATTAAAGCTACATAGCTTATCGGCGTAATTTATTGATATATCATTTCTCTCCTCCGATGTTTGTGTATCGATGCAAGGTTATTTTATATTATTATTAGAAGATAGAAGAAAAAACTTTAATACTATGCATCAACATATGTGTCAAAAACGCAGAAGCCAAAACGATAAAGAAAAAACGTGATATGTAAGATACTTAAAATAAGTTAAAACTTCGAAATAAAAAACGCATTGGTTACCGTTTATTTATGTCAATGGAAAGCATCGACCAACAAACATACTAAAGTTATGTATGTAGCAAGAAAGCTACCTTTGGAGGATTCTCAGAACGTGTTGATTTAATAAGTGTCGTACTACTTGAACGTAAAAAAAAAATGATCAAGAGATAGTTTAGAAAATAAAAAAGAAAGGATTGCCCCAGTAAATATATAATAGGTTCTTTAGTTCTTCCCACATTTATTATTAAACAAAAGTCTGTGATATGGGTTACGTATGTCTGTGTAAAAAATAACTAATATAATAATCAATTACTCTTTCTTTGATACTTCCTTCTTTTATTTTTTTTCACAGAACACACAATCCAATAACTTTACGCTCCAATAAAGGAAAGTATATTATATCAGTGTATTTTGTGACACCTTTGCGTTACATTGGTAGCAAATATTATATGCAAATTTTGATAGGTCCTTACTTTTCATATATATGATATTATATCATTTTGATGCCGTGTGACATGGAAATGTTAATAAGCCCGCTTTTTATATTATATTTTCATTTACATTCGTGAGACCGAATAGAAAAAGATAGAAAAAAAAATACTTACCGATACATATATTATGTTTAATCCATAAAATAATGAATAAATATTTTCTGTTCTATACTTTGGCGTATATGTATATGAGTCGGCGAAGAATAAAAAAAGAACAAGTATCACACGTGGCACTGATCTAACCACTTCAGTGTCACTAATTCAAAAAAGGCAAGTTTCCGTTCACAATTTTTTTTTTGTTACTCCACTGAAACATATATTTTTTTACAGTTTTTCCTCATTCTTATAGGCGGTCCATTTTTTTTCAATATGGGGGCTTTTTAAGATGGCAGTAGGGATAGACTTTCATGGCGCGCTGGGTTTTCTTTTTCAATCTGACCGCTGTATTTTTACTGTGACGCCCAAATATTATCAATGTGGCGCACAAATGTTTTTTGCTTAGGGCTAATAACGCAGTACAGAAGAACAGAACGAATAGATGAAAAAGCATTTCTTTACTTTATGAGCCTTATTCCATCTTTTTTTTCGAAATAATTTAAATGGGAAGGGACTATTATTTTTTGTAATAGAAGAACGCTTCTGTTTACGAAGAAGAAAGGCGTATATATAAGATGCTAACTTTCATTATAAACCAATAGTGCAATTGAAATTTCGTATCATCACAAGGTTAAAAGAGGAAAAAGAAAAGCATAAGGGTACGCTTTTTACTCACTGATTTAATTCACGCGTAGTCTTTTTCTTTTATTAGTTTTTTTTAATAAAACCAGTGTTTACGTATCTATCAAAACCAATTATTTTTTTATTTGAAGTCCTGCTCTTACAGAACAATGAATATATATATATTATTTGATGTAGTAGCCCTGTAATATATCAAGTTTTAATCGGTTTATATATATTATAACCGTATATTGGGGGAAATGTATGGATATTGTTCCAAGGCTGGATGGTTTGTGTAAAATACGTTCGAGAAAATAATACATTGTTACTCTCAAATATGTATATCGATAAAGTTGAATGAATGCGTTAGACAATTAATAGTATAATGTAATATACTATAATAAATAGTTTAGAAAAAAGGGTTGTTGTTGATGCTATTATGATAAAACAATGAATAATGATAATAATAATGATAATAATGACAACTGGAATTTATTTACGTAGAGGAGGTATAATAGCGTATGGCCAATAATTGTATACTTTACATTCAATCAGATTCAATTGTTGGTCAGCCTTGTAAAAGAAGAAACCGTGTATTTAAAGATGGTAGATATAAGAAGAGGGCTTAAATAATGTACGATAGAAGCGATATGGTTTTCTGGATGTTAGGAAACCCTTTACTTATATACATCAAAATATCAGGCTCTAAATATTATAATTTTTAATAATATATCTACTGATATCAATAGTAACTATTTTTATCTAAAATATCTATATCCACTCGTAGTATCAACTATTCTATATTATCTACCCTTAGCATTCCGAAGATGCGTATATCTATGAATAACCTTGTGGTTGAATATATCGTCATAATGATCTTACGCCATTACAAGAGCTGCCAAGTGTTCGACTGTGAATTTGTTGACAGTGCATATAATTCGGAGATTGGAACTAAACCAGTTTTATCATCTGTCAAAGCACTGGTTTATCATCCTGTGTAACATGAGTAGCTTGACAGCCATTCCGAAAGCATCGTCAGATTTTTGTCAGCTTGTTCAAGTTCATCAGTGATACAAAAGAATGTAATGTTCATATCTTGATCGGCACTAAATTCAGATTACAAGAAATCATAATATGTTGGTTGTAGTTCAATGTCTCCTAATTTATCCATGTTGAGAATTTCGACTTTTGACAACTTTTTTGTTAATTTATAATTAACAAACCAGTAAAATGAGCAATAGCTATACAATTTAGTGCCTCTTATATCAACACTTACAAGCTTGTTCTTTCTTCAGCTATGTTTGCGTTGATATCACTCTCCATTGAAGCAACCGATGTGAGCAGCTCCAATTAAGCTGCTTTAATGGTTTTTTAATCACTATGGTCATCGGATGCCAGAAACAACATATGCTGTTTCCATGATTTCCTGTAAATCTTTTGTACAGTAAATACTGTATGAGTAATGAGACGAAATGTATTGTTGATATCGTTTTATTGTGTCAGTGATATTGTCGTGTTTAATGATAAACGGGGTATATACTTCGGTTGGTGTTGATGAGCTCGAATTCCTGCATATTTCTGGACTACTTCTACTAACAATATTATTGTTTTTGGAATGGCTACTGCTACTATTGTTGTTACTGTTGCTTCATGATTCATCTGGAAGCTATTCGAGAATCAATTTATCAACATAAGATGAGGGGCCTTTGCTAATACTAAACTCCTTTTTTGCTGTTTTCAAAAATCGAAAAAATTTGGTCCTTTCTGGCCCGTCGATGTATTTGACGATATATTTATCGTTCTGTGTAATAGGACCGGTAGCAAACTCTAAAATTGCTATACAACAACTTTGAGACAAATATATTAACTGTAATTGTGCACCCTTTTTGGGTATCCTTGAACATTGAAAGGAGTAAGTTTGCGTTTTTTAAACATTATGACAAAGGGCATAAAGTTCAAGCCCTTATATTGCCCCTATTTTAACTCGACCATTTCCACCCCTACGAATCACTCCTACTAGTTTAAGGTCAGCGGCAAGAGTAAACAGAATGGTTTCTCTTTTTCATGGAGCTATCTTTTATTAACATAATAATTGTATAAAGAAGAAAAAAAGAGTAGAATATGAGTAGAGAAAAAAGATGAACAATAGAAAATGTGCATTTTATTCACAAGCTCTCTCTTAACTTTGACTTTAAATAGGGGTAATATAAGGATTTTTTTTATAAAGATGTGGTAAAAGAGGGACCAAAAAGGGTTGCCATCTTTGCGGGTCCACTTCAACTTCCATTAGCTTTTGCATGATTAGTATCCAACAGCCAATTAAAGCTACGTCCACTTTCGCTTTTTAGTTTGTTGTAAAATCTATAGTATTGTAGTGTGCTTCTTGACCTTTGATTCAATCACGATATCTAACCTGAAAATGAACAGCATTATAAATATACCATCAGTATCAGGTCGAGTGAGAAACGTAGTATTAAGATAATTCTTCATGTTAAAAATCAAAGAAATCCAAGAAAAACAATAAAGAACAACAATAGAAAACTTTGAGGTCAAATGAGGAAATATGGTCAAAATAGTATCTAAGTCTTTTAACCCAAATAGTTGACCGATAAAAATAGAAGCTTACGTGCGCGAAATTCAAGGTTTGCATGTCAATCTGGGGGTGAGATACATATAATAAAAAAAAGTAACTTTGGAAGACGAAGATCGCTGCTTTTTATTCTGTTTTTTAAATCAAATTATGTATGACCAAAAGGTTGATGAAGAAAATCGCTGGCCTCGAAAAAAAATTCTAACTGCTTATACTCTTCTTGTTCTGCTGCTGTATTTTAAGCAGTTCCTTCGTTTCACTTTCTTGTCGGTGTACTGTAGGGTTTGATATAGGCGTTTTGCCAATTAATATATGATTTGTCATGTGACATAGAAAATTAGATCCTTTTTTTTTGACAACCATTATTTATACTTACAAAAGGATTGCGTAGAATCACAAGCGCACTTTAGTTCTTTTACTTGGATCGCATCCGAAGGACATTGCATTGCTATCGAAAATTGGTAACCAATGTTTTCCATGAAATGTACCTGATGCTTATGTAGGTATAACGCCGCTGCTATTGTTTGAAATGGCGAATCTCCCCATCTGCATATTATCATGCATGTAATAATGTTTATACATAAATAAATAAATGTAACAAAATAATCGGGTAGTTGGTTTCAATCAGCTATTGAATCGGAGAGATGATTTTACCTTTCATAGAAAAAACCACCTGCTATATCCATGTGACGGAAAAATCGTTGATATTCTGGTGATTTCATAAAGTCCAAAGATATAATCATAAAGTTATTCCAAATCTGGTTATTATTGTATTTTTGGTCTATAACAGTCGGAAATAAATCAGTGGAAGAAGGTTCATCGATTATCCATGGAAGAATGGAATCGGTAGGTGAAACTAAAGAGGCCAATGATGATAAGTTCTTCATTTCGTTTTTGACATACTCCTGTACACTATTCCATAAGCTTGGAATCACCAAATGAGATTCTTTCATTGAAATAGCAAATGCTAATGATAGAAATTGTTTTTTTTTCGGGCATAACATCGATAAGTGTTAGCATCATTATTATAATGTATATATATAGTAACTGAACAGATAAAATCATCTTTCTTTTTTGATTTACCGAGTTTTCGGTCATTTTCTTTCATGGACTGAAACGGGTCTTCTCGGATATCACAAATATAGCGCGCTCTTGGCTGCACTTTCCAATAGTATTCGGCATCTTGTAATAAAGGATGCAAAGCAATAAGCCCAGCATTATATCGTGTTGCCTTTTTCCAACTAATAGATTCACCATGATATATATTCTGGCTTCCCATTGTCACCGCAATTTTCTCCGCCTCTTTGATATCAATCCACGCTGGTTCATTCCAATGATCCGGTGGTATTTTTCCAAAATATACCTTTTTTCTTTTTGCAGTGATAATTCTTTGAAACCGTTTACTAAGTAACTGATCACTCAATATAATCCAAGGGTATCCGTGGTGCTTATTGAATCGATCCTCAACATCAGTCATAGTGGCATGTACGTCAAACAGTTCACCTTCACGTGCCATGACAACAAGGGCTCCTTTTATGGGTGTATCATATATGACGTGCCGGTTGGTGTTGTATTCACCATAGGAATAATTGTTTAAGACTAATTGTTGTAATTGTTGTTGTGCAAATATATTTGTGTAATGGACGTTGCGACGATAATAGATGATACTAGTCAATCCTAGTAAGGTGACCAGAAAGATAACTATTCGATGTCGCCACAATCGATTAAATGCCTTTTGTTTCCTTGTGAATCGATGTTTATCTTCGCCTTTTATATTGATATGCATTACGATAATATAGAAGAAAAACAAAAAAAAAAAATTAAAAAAAAGGGGCGATAAGTTTTATAAAGAAAATTTATCTTTCTAAGTTACGTTAAAATTTTCGCATAATAAAGGTGTTATAATTAATATATCCCTGATTGGAAACCTTTATTTACATTCTTTCTATCAATACTGATTTCATAAACAAGCTTCATTCGATAATGGTAAACTCAATGACATATTGTATTATATCATTATCTTTATTTACTAACAATAAACTCTTGAAAAGTAGAAGTACATCAATTATTACCACGGATACATAGATACCTCAAAATACGAAAAAAAATTCATAGCCATGGGAATAATGTCTTTTTAACGATTCACACATTCCAGAAGTAGATTTTCTTGTACCTGAATAAATACTATGCATTATCCAATAAGAGAACAAAGCATATTTGGTATATTTAAGATATATTATAACAGGAAAACAACTATTTTGCCCGTTGACGTTCTAAAGCAGTGACGTGTGTTTCCATGGTAGAAAGAATATCATCCCAAGAAATAAAGATTTCAGATAGTGTATTGACCTAATCAACATAACGCAAATGAATATTGATACTTTTTAAATGTAGAGATAACTTTTCAATTCTTTTTTCTTGTTTACAAACTTACAATTCCATTATAGCTATCCATGGATTGTGATATCCTTTTTGTAATGTCATCCAATTGTTTTGCTTGTTCGGCATGCTTTGCCTCTAATGGTGAAAGTTGAGGCCCTAACGTGTCTAACGCTATATATATGTATATACATTTTCAATATACTAGTTTAAGATAAAACAGTTCTTCTTTTGCCTTTAGAATAAATATATTTATTATATATTTACCATCGTATTCCGAACCACTCACAACATGTTCTAAAGACTTTACTTGTCGAACTTGGGCAGCAAACTTTTCGAGATCATCACTTGCTGCTAATAAAAGCTCGAGTTTTGTGTCGGTTGTTAACAATTCGCGTTCCATAGCCAATGTTGAATCCGCAGGATCGAGTAATTTAACATGAGTGTCATCTATTTTTATTTTTTAAAAAGTATTACATCATTAATATTTTTAATTCATGTTTGCCGAGTTGTTTTCTATATTCTTTAATATTACATCTTTCCATAAATTCCTTAATCGGTTTGTTGGTTTTATATAATGTGTATAGTTCTTTTTTTAACTCGTCAATTCGTTTTGTTGTCGATGTTTTTGTGTTTCGTGGAATATTGGTTTGACCTGCCAATATATATTCTAAATGTCGTAGACGTGCTTCAAAACCATGTTCGTCCATGATGTGTTAATTTTTATATATAATATATCTTTGTGGAGAGACACAGAAAACCAAGAAATGAGAAAAGGCACTAAATAAGAAACATACTGATTTTCAATCGCAGCAAAAAAAAAAAAAAAAGGATACCAGTTTTATTGTTGTCAACAACCTGTCTCTTTCTCTTTTCTCCGGCTATTGTTACCTTGTGAATGCAGCAACTCATTTAGGCAAACATGGGGAAAGCAGTATATAAAATTGAAATAATTAATGTGTCACCCTTTAAAGATGATATTACTCGATTAACAAAAGAAATTGAGGAATTAAGACGTGAAAAGGATCAAACACGCGAAACTGCGGAAAAAGCGGTCAACTTAGTAGATTTGATTCTTCAAGATCTTGAGCATATTAATGAAGATCCGGATATTGATCCTGATAGAAATAAAATAAAAGCTGTAAAATACTGTGAATTTGCCTATGATATACTGGTAAAAGATAAAGACAGCAACATAAAACTATCACAAGAATGTTTAAAATATTGGATCGACGTGCTTGCAAGGTTGGTTCTCTTGTTTCATTGTTTGTTTGTTCAAATAAGTACTGGTGAAATAATAAGTATAGTTGTTATATTTATTAATAAATAAAAATTGATTAGATTAAATCGATTCGATGAAGCAATTGATATAAGTAAAAGATATGTTGTTTTATTAAATAATGAGAAGGATCCAATGATATTACATGAAGCCTATCATGAAATTGCTGGGCTTTACTTTTGTCGAGGGTAAAAAATTAATTTTCTTCCTTTCCGTTTTATAATTATTCCATATTCAATACTAAAAAAAAAATATAGTCACGATGAAGACTACGCCAAATATAATGATTTTGAGGATGCTCGCCGATTTTATGATTTGGAACGTAGAGTTTTGGATGAGTTACCTGGTATGAAAATATCAAATAGTAATTTTTATCAATATTAGAGATACCAATGTTATTTAGAAAAAGAAAGAGTGGATAATGAACTGATATCTATTATAGCGGATACCGAGCATTTGCAGGATTTGAAGCGGTCATCGGACTTAAATATGGGAATTATTGAAGCAAAAGAGATTGGAGGGTTAGAGAGGGCAATAGGTCGTTTAAAGAAGGCATTAGTAGCAGCTGATTCGCTTCGTAGACGTGAAGAGAAACAAACAACGTTATGGGAAATAGGCAATGCGTATAGAAACCATGGAGACTTGCGAGGGCTTTTAAAAGCCCAAACCACAGAACTTAAACTCATCCGTCAATATAGATGGAAAGATAAAGAAATTCTTTGCCTATTTGAACTAAGTAAATGTTATTTTTCTTTATTTGATATGTAACATATACATCTATGTAGTTAGTTGATATAAAATTAATATTTTGTTTATTTATATCAGCTCGAACACGCTTAGAAATGGGTCAATATGATGAAAGTCGAAGTACTTTAGCTGAGATATCAGGTATATAACGTAATAACATCATAATTCTAACATGCACTAATGACAGAATGTATTTTAAAATGGTAGACCTTGTAGATGCAGAAGAAGATCTTACATCAGAGCTAGTAAGTTATTGAGGTTTTATCTTCTTCATTTAATAGTGTCCATTAAATGTATATGTTAAAAGAAATTTCATGAATTTTATTTTATTTAAGGATGCCTTGGAAAATATTGTGGCTCGCATTGAATCATTTAGGGTTGCTACCTCAAAACTTCCTAGTACTGCTACACTTGGATTAGTACATAGGCGAGCTATGCTATTTTACGAACTCAGTAGGTACACATCTCTTTTTTTAGAATAGCTAAAAATACTGAGCAGTATATATCAATTTGATTACAGGCCAAACCGAATTTGAACAACGAATGTTACATACTGCCTTGGATTCAGCCAAAAAAGGAATTGAAGAAATCGAAAAAGATTCTACATTTGTCAAGCAGTTAGCAGGTCTACTTATTAGCTTAAAACAGCTTAAAGCAGATATTCTTTGGAAGATTAGACAATCGGTGAGTTTGGAATACATATTGTATTAAGAGGAAAAATGAAAATAATAATTACCAGTTTACCTAACTTTTTTTTTATATTTATATTAGGACATTGAAGAGCTACAATCGCTGAATGAAGAGATTCTAGTTGGGATCAGATTATATATTGAGAATAAACAGCAAAGATTAGAAAATCTAGAAAAGGTTTATGAGCGAATGGCAAATCTTTATTATTACTTTGAACAAGAAGATCTATACGACAAATGGGATAAACTATACAGTGACTGCTTGAAAGCTCTTGAACCATATGACAATGAGGTAAAAATATCTTATACATTATAATACATTTATATATCGTTTTATTTTTAGAAGCTTACAAGTATATATATATTCTATTTTACTTAGGATGAAGAAATGAATTGGGATCATAATGAAGAAGAATTAAATAATGCAATTGCATCAATAGACATATCTGGAGCGGGAATTGAAGAAGATGGTAGTACACAAAAGAAGATGGAACCAATTCTGGTAAGTTTAGTACACGTGGTATCATAAAGTGTAAAGTTTTATCTTTGCTGGGTTGGGCTTTTTTTTACACTTACTTAAATTATAGACTGTACGCGTTGCACTTAACATCAACAAAGAAGAAAAAATGTTGAGTATACAAGTTTTTAACGATACAAAATGTATAAGTTGGTTAATGGAACAAGTTTCCCAAAGAGCGTGGGAAGAGTATGGTTATGAGGTAAACATTTCTTCTTCTTTTTAATGCTTTGGGAAGGAAAAAAAAAGGGGAGGGAGGAAATCAAATTCACAGCTTCATTATTTATATTATTATCTATTTCTATCAAATAAGCCAAAAGTATATGAATTAAAAACAGAAGCTTCAGGAAGTTTATCACCTCAAGTATTGGTTGTCGTTGCAATCCAAGGAAATTTTGAACTTGTTTATGCTTGTTATGATGGTAAAAAAAAAAGACATTTTAAAGAGGAAGAAAAAAAATATATTTGTATATATGAGTACACAATTTTTCATTAATAAAAAATCAACAGGTTTTTGCGAGAAAACGCCATTGGAAACGTATCAAAATTCGTGTGCTCGTAATAAAGTTCCAATACGTCGTAATGTGGAGCAAGCCCTTCAAAATAATGACCAGGGGGATGCACTTCTTTTGGCGGATACATGTAGGAACCAAATATTTGTTTGGACGATAAGACGAAGAGAAAACTTGGCTCATGCATATTTTTTTACTTCTTTATTTAGGTCTTGTATCCTGTGACATTCCTATTATATGCGATCTTTTAAGTCGTATTAAACCGGTGACCAAAGTAGATCTCTCCGGCAATGTTTTATGTAACATGTTTTATCTATTTATGGGTAATGATATTGGTATTTGTTGTTATTGTATTGACTAACGTGATTACATATATATATAATTTGTTTACTTATAGACGATCACGACATTATTGAACTTTTCAAACATATCAAAGATTTACATTATGTGGACCTCAGTAGCAATCGTATTACGTATAAAACTATCGCACGACTTGCATACCCGAATCTTCGTTGGGGATCATTCAGCTATAATTCTTTAGGCTCTGAGGTATTGGCTTATCTACCAGAGCTTTTAAGAAAATGTCCACGACTCGACTCATTGGATCTTCAATCATGCGATATTAACAATTATACCCTTAAAGATATTTTGTCCCACGAATATCAACAATATTCCGGTAATAACAAACAGCCAATATCGTATACTCTTTATATGATGAAACATATTATGATTGATGGCGAGATACTAAAGAGTTTATATATTCTATATGTAGGTCACAGGCTTAGTTCTCTCAATTTAAGTAATAACGCTCTTATTAATGATAGTTCTTTTGAGAAATGGCAACTATTACTTCAAAAGTTGTTAATCAGTAATGTAGAATTCTAATAATGTAAATAAGTTCTTTTATATGTACATAATTTAAAACAACACAGTAATGGAAAGTTTTTTTTTTTTTCTATTTTTGCAAGGGATAACGCACTTGATGGTTAGACTTCATGAACAATAAGGAAAATGAAAAAGCAGGGCATTATTTTTATTATTATTTTTTAAATGAGATAACCCATGCTCAGTTAATTTTTTTTTCAGATACTTTGAAGGGTTGTTGGTGTAAAAGATTCCCATTTGTTGTTCATGTTTTGTACTGTGCGAAGATTATTTTCAAAAATACCTACAAGAGCTTATGCTCTTTGGGCAGAATTAGTCCTTATTGTACGACAATTCCCTATAATATAAGCTATATTAGATAAAGATATTATCCAGCCAACAACTAATCATCTTTCTTTATTTGTAGATATTTGGTACTGTTCTCGTAATATTCGACCTTTCATTTAATCCAGGCAAGTAGCAAAAAAAAAAGACGAATGAAATAATATACAAAATGGCATACTAAGCAGTTGAATAGATCCAAAGTATGCTGAACGATATGCTGATTTTTTCATCTACCTGGCACTGGGTGGAGTGATTGCCATGTGGAGTGTATTTGGTGTCATGGCAACATGGAAGGTATACTTTATGCACATATAAAAAACATGACAGGTTCATTATAAGATAAATATTTAAAGTATGATTTCACATATCCACTTATATAGCGATGGCGTAAAGGAATAAATATATACTTTTATCTTCTTATCATACTCGACGGTATTCAAATATGTTTTGGTATTCTACATATCATTCTCCTCTTTACATTATATCGTCAAAGGCATGTCGATTTTTGCCTCAGTAATGAGAGCGACCATTTCTTTTGGTTGTCACTTGGATATTCAAATGACGATGAAGTAAAAGCGTTGACGGATCATTGCTTACAACACTGGTCAAGATTTGCTCTTCAGCGCACATTAACATGGGCCGTATTCAGTCTTGTACTTGTTTTCTGCACGATCCTCATCAATCGTTACCATGTCAAAGTAAAGCACGCACATCGGAACGAAATTCAAGCTACTGGCTGGCCAGATATGGAAGACAACAAACCGATGGTTACGGTTGTGCGTGGCGATGGTGATAATGCTAATGAGAGTCGAAACAACGGTCATCCACCATCAGCACCATCCTCTGAAAAATTGGCAATGCCATCACCGCCCCCTAATTATTGGGAAAGCCAGCATGGAAAAAGTGATAGCAATAACAGTCTAACATATCAACATTCTCATAATCAACAACTACAACAGCAAGAATATGATTATTTTAGTCAAATAAGGCAAGCAGAGGAAGATGACACGCTGCTATACCGCCGCCGTGATCGATTGCATAGTGAAATAGCACGACAACGTGATCATCAAAACTATCAGCATAGTAGCCACTTGCTTAGCTCGGCAGCTTCGACATCTGAAGATAATTTTATTCATCCGCTTGATTTAAGACGAAAATCGGCAATGTCGTCGGAAGAACAGCAGCAACTACATGACGAGGATAACGAGGATGAATTCGGATATCGACCACCATCACCACCACCGCCGAGACTTTCAATCGACAATGATAAGATAACATCATCATCGGAAAAAATGGATTACGATTTGTTCCGGAGTAGACCGCACCGTTTAAGCGTTGTTCATGCCGATACAACTGAAACCATCACCATGTCTCGTCGCCGAAACAAACCACAATGGTTTCAAGAGGAGCACCATACCCTACTGGAAGACAATGATGATGCAGACCACATAGATGATGGAAGCTCGAACTACAAAGAGAATTATAAGATTGACAGAGACGACAATGACATTGTTGATGATAAATACGAGCGAGCTTATTTAAGAGACTAGTTATTATTGTCCATGTTATACTGTATCTTAATATATATATGTATTTATAAAATTATATGACACTTACACAAAAAAAGAAAAATAATAAAAGAAAAAGAAAAATACACAAAAAGAATATGGAGAACGGGGTAATAAAAGATGGTTAATATACTTTAGCGATTGAATCATTAAAAGGTGCTGTGAAAAAGGGAAAAATATAAAGAATAAGAAATGCACAATAGTATTTTGGAATATGCAACATGCAGTTTGTATAATAGAGTCGAAATGATAATTGTAGTTGAGTGGTTTTTTTTTATTGTCTATCGAAATGTGTCCTTCAGTTCCCGTAACGTAGCCAGCGTTTCCACAGGATCATTTTTTCCAGTAAATAATTGGAGCGATTGTTCATTGACTCGCAAAAACGGATTATACATTTTTTCTTGTGCAATCGTTGATGGAACTGTAATTGATTTGTCTTGACACCAAGCCCATTTAGCCATTAAAGCCTCGTTCTGAGGCTCTACTGTCAATGCAAACTAAATTATAACAATTATTATTATTAGCTATCGATATAATTGAATCTTTAAATTCTCTTTGATTATACCAACCTTTAAATTGTCTCTTGTGTACTCATGGCCACAATAAACCCAGGTATCATCAGGTAACTTTGTGATTACATGGAACAGAATCCGGTACATATCACGTGCATCACCTTCGAAGAACTTTCCTATTCCGGCAATAAATAGAGTGCTTTTTTACGCATACATTTGTGAGATTCTTTTGGTCGTTTCTTTTTCATTTAAATTTTATCACCTTAATTACTCTTCTCCATATGTCATATAATTATGTTGATCCTGATCACCATAACAGATCGTTCTAGTTTTCCTTTCCTCCTCCTTAATTCCCATAAATCATTATCAACATGTCAGTTAATACTTACTCTCCAGTAAATACAGCTTTTTCGTTTGTTGCAGGATCAACGACATAATAACACACGTGGCCCTTTGTGTGGCACGGTGTATGTAAAGGAGTAATCTCTAATGAACCAAGCTTGAATTCTTCATGATCTTTGCAAACATAATTAATTTCAGGAATACGAGCATCTGCACCATAGACTGCTAAACCAGGTTTCTTGGCTAATAATGGTTGTTTTGATTAATAATGAACAGGAAAATTGATTTGAGTTGTATTTTCTTTAATGAAAAAGAAACATAAACAAATAGCTTTTGCCCATTTCGTGTCACCCGGATCCTATAATAAAACCAAAAAAAAACCCGCCCTCCACTTTTTCGTGTATATCCCCTCTTTTTTTTGTACCCCCCAAAAAAAAACTGTTTTTTTTTCGCTCTCTTATTTCTTTTCTTTTTTTTACGCTCTCACCCCCCCCCGTTTTGCCGAAACAAAAAAAGAAAACAAGAAAAAAAAAATTACCTACCAACTATTTCAATATTTCCTCCACAATGATCGTGGTGATGATGTGTTGTTAAAACGCTATTGACAAAAAAAAAAAAGGAGTTTGTTTATAGGAATGTTCGATAATTGACACAAACAAATAATCATACCTTGAAAGTTTCGCTCCAGTTTGGCTGATTACGTTTAAAATCTTGATAGGCTCTACCCTATAAACATTTATAATTTCATCAGTTCATCATTATCCTCATCAGTAAATCATTTATTTATTTTCTCCATAACAGCGTATGTAAACACATTTAATAACATCCCACTTCTTCTATACCATTTGCATAATAAACATATAAAGAAGAGTTGAAAATAATAAAAATAATACTTACGGATCAATAACTGCGGCTTCTTTTGTTTTATCATCAATCAAAATATAAGAATAGTTATCTTCTAATACACCAATAGGAATGATTTTCATTATTTATGCCGTGCTATTTTTCGATTAAAAAAGGAACGAAAGAAAAAAAAAAAAGAAAGAGTAAAAAAAATAAATAAGACTTGTGAAAAGAAGGAAGAAAAAAAAAGAAACCACTTTGTTCTTTGAGAAAGAGACTTGTCAATTGATATATAATCTGCGCGCTTAATAGAAGTTTCTTCGTTGGAAAATTGTGATCTTGCTTCACAACACAAAGGTCCGATGTATTATTTATTATTATTATTATTAACATTTCTTCATCCTTTCATTCTGTTTGGGGTAGCCAATAAAATTGCTTATGCTTGCATCCCTCCAAGAAAAACAGATAACGTATTTCTTGCGGGATTTTTTCTTTATTCCCCTTTTATAACTCATATAATAACACTCCTTTATACACCTAGTTTCAATTCATTGTAAGACATAGGAATATTTATTTTTTTTTGTTAAGATGACATATCTCTTTATCCACTCCCTCTTTTATATATATCTTGCCAAATAAAATATAGAAAAGAAAAATCCACCGACATAAGTTATAATGGTATTGTTATTCTTTTTTGACAGTAATACCGAATGTGGAAAAACGGCAAAAACTATTGTCACATGAGAGTTTAGTGATATATTTATATATATAATTCATCTTTTTACAACAAGTTTTATTTAAAAAAAAAAGTGTTCCGCAATATATTCTTTCTCGAATGCTTTTTACTCTTCTGCGCGAGCCTATTTTTGATTAAATGTACAATTTAGTTTTGTGTGAGATAATCATTAAGAATGTTCTTTTTAACTTTCCTTTCCTGTAGACCTCCTCTTTTTTTTTTTATCTACCCCTTTATAATACTTACTCCACGAGATCTAACATCATATTCACGCGATCCTAACTCGGCCTTCAAACCATCATAGGGATATGTGCGTCGAGTCTATAATAAATAGTAAAAATATTTCAACTTGTTCAATGTTTGACCTGTATATATAAGAAGATTCTTCTTTCCATATTTGAAAACTTACAGCTGGGGATTCGGGATAAGTCTTATAAACTAAATAAGAAAAACCACCAATAGCAGCGGCAACAAAACCCAATTGAGCCAAAGCCTTGTAGGGGCTGTAGGTGTGAAGATCAGGTGCCCAAACACCCATTAATTCATCTTCTTCATGAACCTACATGAAATATATACATATATATATTTATATATACAAATATCCGTTTAATTTACATTCTTTCACATTTATCGCTCATTTAATCTCGCGTTATTCAATTTTTTATTGTCCATTTGCTGCTTGTTGCTATGTAACGTTTCTTTTTTTATATATTACCGCTTCACCAAAGTTACGCTTGTCTTGAGGATCCCACCAACCGAAAGGACCACGAGATTGTGTACTCCATCGTGGCAAATTGGGATAATCTCCAATTTGGGGATCTTCAATGACTTCTCCAGTATCTAAAGTCGATTGCGAACGAATCGAAGCAGCCATCAAGGCAGGTCGTTGAGCGGTCAAACGCGCATTGAATAATCGTGTCGAGGTGCGCAAAGCCATTATTAATTAGTAGTTTGTTAAAGCTTCAACTTTTTTTTTTTCGCTTTTAGAGCTACACAAAACCCAGCGTTGTTTGGGTCTTCCCCAAACCACAGCAAGCGCTTGTGACTTCCGGAACCGTGACGTCAGATTGAAAACATGGCAATTTTAAGCATGTTGCTTTGTAGCAACCCAAAAAAAAGTTTCTCTTTATTTTTTATTTTTGTTACTATAACTAATATACTAGTTTTTTAATGATTTTCATCCAAATTAATATATCCTTGTTGACGTTCCTTCCACCAACGCCATCCATAATAACCAAGTGCACCTAATAATGCAGCTCCAGCAAGAACACCCAAAACAATGAGTAAAACAGCCCACCACGGCAATGAACCCTTGCTTTCTGTTTGATCATAAGGTAGCAACACACGATCGATTTGAATAACACCACCTGCATTACTAGCTCGTCCAATTTGAACAACATCGGCCAAGTGATTGCTATTACTCTTAGTTTTAATTGTATAACCATTATCCACTTTAGTAATTATGATCTTCTCGTCATCAAGCAGTGGCGAAAATTCGACGCCATCGGTAGTAATATCAGAGTGAATGCCCCTATTGTCATTGTCGCCATCCTTTGATTTTTTTTCCAAACGATCATCATCTTGACCAGGTTGCATACTCATTTTCGGCAATGCAACAGGTAAAACGTGTAACTTTGCAACTCGTAGCAATTGGTCTGGATTTTGCAACAAATGAGTGACATTTAATTTTGCAAATGCTCGATCTGTTGGAGCCAGGACGGTATAAGGTTGATCCAAGCTATCGAGAATTTGTTCGGTCAAGTTCGTCTTGAGGATTAAATTGATAAAACTATTTGTATTTTCTGCTAACAAGAGATCACGATTAGATATCTCAAGTGTAGAGGGAATTTGAATTCGATCAATCTTGTGAATAACACCATTGGACACCAACATGTCTGGTCGAATCACCTTGGCAATTACAGAACGATCACTACCATCACCTGCACCAGATCCACGGATATACATATGTCCGTCCTCAGTCTTATTGATATTTATTTCTGAACCATCCAATGTAGGAGCGCGATGTTCTCCTTGCATAGTTTCATTGAGATAATAGAGTTCATGCTTGATTGCGTGGAATTTAATGACGCGTGCTAATTTTTCTTGTGAATTGGGTTGGAGCAAATGTTTTGTCAAAAGACCTAATCTTGCAAAAGCCTCATTGGTAGGTGCAAATAATGTGATTCCCTGACTATTCTTGATTTCATCAGCGACACCCGACGAGTACAAGCTCGCAGTAAATGTTGATAGATCCAAATTAAGTGGAAGACGACTGAGTGGATCGCGAGGCAATTCGAGGGATCGAGATACTGGATAAATGATACTATTTTCCACAGCAACTATATACCATATATTGCGTTTAATATAATTATAATAATAAAAAGTAAAAGTTGTCGTTTATAAACATGAATGGGTAGATGAGAATATAGAAAAAGGTATACCTGGATTTCCAATAAGGTTAGAATGATCGAACTGGATAGACTTTTTTCTGGCATTGATTGGAGTCTGATCTTGATCAACAATATGTATAAGAATGCGCTGTTTACCATTCCCTCCCAAATGATCGTCCGATTCTGTTTTTACGAGTTGACCATCAGTAAAGTTATTGAGATCATATTTCTTGCTAATAATATGATATTTGAGCCAGGATTGGATTTCACTACGTGGAATGTTTCGTTCGTTCAACTCGTCATTTGGGGGTGCAACAATAGAATATTCGTCGCTGGTATGAAGAAAATCTTTCAAACCATATTCTTCGAATAAAGTGACAAACTTGGTTGCATTCAAACCAATCAATACTTTACGCAAATTCATCTTCAAAAAATCACGATTGTTGGGTAAAATAGATTTTTCAAGTATATGAATTACACCTGTATTCATATGCATTCCAACAAAAGTTTTTTTTTTTCGGTCAACAAAAATATTCATGGATAATCAAAGTATATTGTAATTATTCAAAAACAATACTTTACCATTGCTTGCCAAGATATCACTTTGAATAATCTTAGCACCATTAACTGTAACTTGATTATTCTTGTCCAAAACCAGTTCTAACTTTTCTCCTTGCAAAGTTCTCAATTGTGATTTTCCTCGTGGAATCTTGCCGGAGTAAAGTTCAGTATCGGAAATTTGATGGCGTAAAACTTGTGCAAGCTCTTCTTTAGCTTCAGAATGGTTCAAATAATCCTTTTCTGCGTCAGTAAGTCCATCGAGTACATCTTGTGTGGCAAAGATAGTGTAACCGTTTGCTCGTTTCAATTCGGTTTCAATATGTGCTTTTTTGGCCAGATTGCTAAATGTATACAATTCTTTGTGCTCCGTGAGCGTTTGAACTAAAAAAAAAACGCATGGATTGTCCTATCAGTTACTATCGATTATTTGTACTTGCCATTCTTCTTGTGGCACTTGAACGAACCTAAAGTCCACTCTTTCCAAAATAATCATATAATAATAAAAAATACAACAAATGTACCTAAATTCTTCGGGGGAGTCAACAGTCCATTAACAACGTGGACCACTCCATTATCGGCTTTCAAGTCAGCATCAACAATATTCACATTATTTCCAAGTGACCACTGATCTTTATTCTTGGTAACCTTTATTTTTTGAGATCTTCCATCCTGAGTATAGCTTGTTTTGAATAATTCTCCGTCATGCCATTCAGTTGTCAATACAGATTGTGGCAATATATGATATAACAATTCAGCCCTAGTCATGTCTGCTTGAATCTTTTGATTAAATGCTTCATCTGTAGGAGCAAATACTGTTGCAGTTGAATAATGTTCGAGATCCTGCAGCAAATCGGTTCGATTTAACTGTCGTACAAACACTCGGAACCGATCGTCGGATGTGAGTGTTTCCACAACGGTTTTAGCAAAGGTTGTGGACCAGCCGATAAGCAAAAAGTTGAATAAAAGTAACCATACATGCATGATTATTTTATTTTTTGAAAAGTAAGGAAGGAAAAAAGAATTAGTTTATTTTTTACTTTTTCTACGACTTTTTTTTCTTTTATAAATGTAATATTTGATATACAGGAATTTGAAATAGAATGTCTTGAACAAGGGATTGATTTTCTTTTTCGGGAAGAATGATGCTTGAATGATGTTTGACTTTTTTAATCAGCCGAGATGTTCTATTACAAAAAACTGACCAACTTAAAATCCAGCTAAAACGTGCTAAAAGCGCTCGAACCCACCCATGCGACAAAAAGTCTGCTTTTGTTTGAGCTCATGGTGTCGTAGTACATAGATGCGGAATGGAAAAAAGCTTGATACAATTAAAATTTTTGTCTACTCGGAAAATGACCAAGGAATATTTTTTGTTTTCTAATGCTTAACCATATATAGTTGGGATTATAGTACTACTGACGGAAGGGATATTCTTTGGTCCACGGGAGTAATTATCCAGATACATGAAATACCATTTGTTCTTTTTTTTACGGAATATACACAAAGATTTGTACAGCCTGCTGATTGATTATTAATAAAAATATCAGTGATTTTTTCTCGTTTTTATAAAAGCGCGACCCAGTACAACTTGTTTTGATCCTTGAGGGCATTTACACCTTTCTCTCCTTCTTTTATATCCATGGTAGCATCTATAATTAGTCAATTACCACCAGAACCTACCCATCATTCAACTGTTCAAGTGAATGAAAAATCAATTGACTTATCACTCACACCAACAGAGACTGAAAGTCTAACATGGATTCAAAGATGGCGATGCGTGTCGCCATATATGGTAACAGCAATCCAATCGTTTATGATTCAATTTATTAGTGGCTTGAATGATGGTAACTTGGGTATTATTCTTCCAAGCATAAAAGCCCACTATGGGTTGAGTCAATATGTCGTTTCTATTATTTTTTTGTGTAATGCTCTTGGTTATATAACAGGTATCTACATAATGTATATTTTTCATTCGTTTCTATATGTATGTATATAATAAGTCCCTGTACAGCCATTCATTTTTTTTCCAATATCTCGCTTTCTTTTTTGAAAATAGCTGCCATTTTGAACGGCTATTTAATCAAATATTTCTCTCAATCTAAAACTGCTCTGATTGGTGCCTGTTCTATGATTATTGGATATTTGGTAAACCTTTTTGCAGTTCCATTCCCAATCATGTGTATCTTTATGATGACAATTGGCTTTGGAATAGCTTTAACTCAAGCTGCAGCCAATGTTGTTTGTGGCGAGATGCCTTATTCGATGTTAATGTTAAGCTTCCTGCATGGTAAGTCATATATTTTGCTTATATTGGAAGTAGTAGAATTACGAAAACTTAACGAAATATACTTTGTATAGCATTTTATGCGGGCGGAGCACTTGTTGGACCATTACTTGCGTCTGGGCTTTTGAGCAGTCAAAAAACTTGGAATACTTCATATATGATCTTATGTGGATTGGCAGGCGCAAATGCCATTTCTGTATTTATCTGCTATCGCAAACTTCGAACAGATTCTGAAAAAGAGTTGGATGCAGAAAAAGAACGAGTATTACAGAATCATGAGAATTCACAACAAATACAACAACAAGCACAGCAACAAGAAACAAGCAGTTCTACAACAGTTACTACGGCACCGGTTATTGAACCTGATCAAGAATCTATGACTTCAAAAGAAGATACACATAAGAACAGTAACCTTTTATCACAAATTTTCGAGTACAAAATTACAACAATTGGAAGTGTGTTTCTTTGCTTTTATACAGGTCTTGAGGTGACAATTGGTAATTGGGGATATACATTTTTGATTAATATGAGAAGCACAGACACAACCGCCATGGCACATTTGATGACGGGTTATTGGGTAAGAATTTCAAAAAGAAGCGAAATATTCAGTATTTGTAAACTATGGGCTCATTGTAAGCAAAAAAAAAAATAGAGTGGAATTTGTGCAGGTAGATTATTCCTTGGATTTGCTACATCACGATTTGGTGAAAAACGTATGGTATATTGCTATCTTTCAACGATTGTAGTCATGTTGATACTCTTTTGGGCATTACCATACGTTGGTGCAAATGCTATATGTAAGTTTTATTTACTTTTCACATACGCTATTAAGTATTTAAATTGACATATAACTAATTATCGTTGTATATCATATCATCGTCCACAGCATTGATAATCACAGGGTGTGCGCTCGGACCAATTTTTCCTACTATGGTTTCAGTAGCTCAACGTCTCGTTCCGAATCATTTGTATGCTACTATTGTCGGTTTTCTGTCAGCTGTATGTACTTCCAAAATATATTTAGCTCATTCATTACATAATTAAAATGAAGAATACTGAATAATATATACTATACATAACAGTTTGCTAGTGCCGGTACAGCCATTTTCCCGTACGCAAGTGGTGTCCTTATCGGATCAGAAGGTGTATCGTCAATGCTGCCTTTCTGTATCGCTGTGGCAGCAACCATGCTAATCACGTGGATTTTTATCCCTGATCCGCGTCCCTCAACAAAATTTACTGCTAAAGTCAACTCATGGATGGGTCAATTTCGATTCTGGAAACGGTCGTAAAAAACCATTTTCCGGCATTCATCTTTTTATTTTTATTTTATGATATCATGAAAGTGTATACCATTTGTGTACCCTTTGTATCACAATCATTATTGCCATCATTATTACAATCATCATCAAACAAACATTGCATATTTACTGAAACGAACCACTAGAATAACCTGTTTTTTTTTTTGCTTTTGTTTTTTTTATAATGATTGTCTAATTTATAGTAAGTTTTTTCTGTTTATTTTTCTAAATTGGTCATGTGTGATTACTTCTTCACGATAGTTGCCAAAAATCAAGGTAGTTACAGGTGAACATAAGGTAAATTTCCATTCCTTTGCCACGCTATCTAGTTTTTTCAAAAACTCCCTGCCTTTTTTATTGTTATTAACGAAATCTGCCGGATCCTTGTCATGATAAAAACACAACTCCAATTTTTTCATGATGATCGAACATTCAGCATTATTACCACCAGAACTTTTATGAGCAAGCTTGTCATTTAAAAATTGCTCAACATCATCAATTGATACATTTCTGCAGTGTAAAATCGCCATCTCGGCAACAATACATGATTCTGATACAGCAATCGTATGCAATATTTCCCGATTCAATGCTGGAGTACCATTAAAAACAATTCTGCGTAAAGTGCGGTTCGGGTGTGCCATGGTTTCCAAAAATCTTTGCAGTCCATTACTAGTTATTAATTCACTGTAGTCAAGTTCCAATTCTTGCAATAACTGCGCAGTATCAGAGAGTGCTAAAAGCAATTCGTCGTCTGCAAAATGATGCTTGCATTTTAGTCCAAGATATTTTAGTTGAGTAGCTGCTTGAATGATGAAGCGATGTAGTAACGTAGCGTTGGGTGAATCTGTCATCGGTTGCCATCTGAGAGTTAGATGAGTTAACATAGGGAATGGGTGTCCTATTAAATATGTTATCATGTCGTGACTAAACAATTCATCTGCACCTGTGAGGTCCAATAATCGAAGATTTGTTTGCGATTGTTGAATGAACTCATAAAGTAAAGAGGAAGCCATCGGTGCAAGCTGTGTGTTCCAAGAATTGCGTAATATAATACTAGTGATACCCTCACATTGTCGATGATTTATTACTGTGGTTTTGGTCTTCTGTTGTAGCTTGTGTCGTGCTGTAATGTTATAGTCGCCAGAACCAGACAAAACAAGTGATGATAGATTGGGACAATATTGTTGAAGTGAAGAAGGTAACGACAATGCACCCGTATTTGCAATGTTCTCTAGAGATAGTGCCAAGTGCTCTAGTTTGGGTAGTGCATGAAAAAACGATGCTGAATTTATTAGAATATCATTACTATTTGTAATATCGATAGCCAAATCAGCAAGGTGTAGGTGTACAAAATTCGCAGGTAGCGTAAGTTGCCAGTCCATCGAGTCGGCTGCTGGTCCTACGAATACCAGTTTTGTCAGGCGTGGGCAATGTCGTATAAATATATCAGGAGTAACATTTGTTATTGGGTGATTTTTAGAATAACGATATAATGAAATGAAAATGCGTGAAAGTGTATCACCACATATGTTTATAAATTTTAGAGTACTTGCAGTCGTCATAAAAAGAAGATTCAATTCAACTAGTTCAAATGATAATAATAATAATAATAATAAAGATACTAGTTTTAATATTATAGTTATGGTGACTATCATATACTTGTCACCATTATAAGTGCCGCATATATACCTTCTTTAATCGCATTACATTGTTGAGCCGTCAAAAAGTCAACTACCATAGGCCACTGCTTTGGATTACTAAAACGGTTGATATAGATCTGCTTGACAAATGATCCATTGATATGATTTTTGTATGATAAAAGCTGAGGTACAATGGTATGTTTATCGCGCGTTGAAATACATTCCCACATTTTTTGTCTATTCAATACCATGAATCGCCATGACCTGGAGACACTGGTACATTGTATACATTCTCGAAATGTCAGATGATTTAGAATGGAGTGCTGGATTTCAACAGGCAATTCTGGCAATTGAGTTGTTGTTGTTGTTGTTGTTGCTATTTGTACCGTCGTATTAATATTGGTTATCATTTGTTTAAGAAAGATAAATAAAGAGAATTTTGAGGAGTCATGTTTATATGTTTAATAGTATGCTTTACCATGGCATTGAAAGGGGAAAGCTGCATTGCATTTTTTATGGCGTAATAGATTACACGCTAACCTAATTTGGTGATCTATTAGTGATAAACTAACTTAACGATTTGACAGCATTATGGCTTAATTGACCATTAATCCTTAATAGGACCGCTAATATTACCATACGTATGAGTTTTCTTTTTAGTAAATGTTCTAGCTCATAACAATTGGGACAAATTTCATTTATTACTTATTCATGCATATTAGAAGTACTACTTAATACTCTTTGTATCGATTGTCATAAAACTACTAAAGCATCCTCAGTCCGTTTCTACAGGATAGAGCGAAAAAAAAGCGCTTGAATAAGTTTCTACTTGTATAAGGTAGTTTTTTTTATAGGGAACATAGCTCAGCAGGAACATATGTGTATACTTATTGATTATTATAAAAGTTGATATAATTACTCAAACACATAGATTAAGATTATTAGGCCCAAAAAAACTTCCCGAACGTTAGTCAAATGAATTAAGAAGTATATTATTATTTTCTTTTTATTTCTATTTTTTTTTTGACATAATCAACTCAATTACATGTAGGAAACAAAGTGTTACTTTCGAGTTTTGTACTATCTTTCTTCTCTTTCCGATACTGCAAACAATTGTAGGATTCCAAATGTACGGAAAAGTCGGTGTAACTTGTTAATGACAACTTCCATTCAAGAACTCGTGCGTCAAGCTTGTGAAGAACTTGTTGGATTTTATCTTTTTCAGGGAAGACCTGTGATCCAGAACTTTGGTAAATAAGACTAGCGTTGATCTTGTTAATTTTCGACTCCCCATTACTATAAGTCGGGATATTATTCAGAAATAGTTCCATGCCTTCAATTGTTACATTATCGCAATGATCTATTATCACTTCTTTAAGACGGTGTCTTTGTGCAATTGACGCTATAGAAAACAGCACTTCTGAGGATACATGCTGCATACATCGTAATATGATATGTGTTAACTGCAATTTTTTTTTAGATGCGAGGTTCCCAAACAAACTCGCTAATTGATGCGAGCCGATGGCATTGCAATGAGTCAAATGGATCTTCTGTATCTGGTTTGCTTGTGAAGCAAATGGTCCCAATTCTATGTTGCCTTCCAAATAAGTAAGATCCAGCTGCTGAAGGTTTGTAGTTGAATTTGTGATAAGGCATGACAGTGGATGCAATACATTACTATTAGAGCTTCTATGAAAGCTATTAATTCGCCCAAGTAGAGAAAGGTGTCGAAGAGAGGGCAAAATAAAAGAATCCAGCTGGTCTGTTCCGGAGAAGCCATCCTGATCATGGCGCATATATGTACAATTTATATACATGGCGCGTAGACTTTGATGATATTTTCCTATGAGTGACTGGACTAGTAACTGAGCATTTGAATACTTGTCAAAGGGATCATGAAACACAAAGTTTTCCAAGCCGAAATTTGTGTAGTTTTTTTGTTCTACACCAAGTAGATCAGGATCAATAACAATGGCGCTTCCATACTTATGTTGAATTGCAAGAGTTACTAGCTTAGGACAAAATTGTTGTAATGTTTCCAAAAATAATAATGGACTGGTGTTTTCGATACTTTGTAGACCCAGTCTCAAGCGTTGAATATACGGCGTTACCGATAAAATATTTTTAGCTTCAAAAGTACCATTACTGTTATGCACATACAGTCCCAAGTCTTGTAAATGATCATGCTTGAAATGGGTGGGGAATGATGGGTTCCATTGTCGTATACAATGTATTGGACCAGCATAAAACAATGATCTTAGTTTTGGACAATGCCGTAATATTAGGTCAGGTGAAGGTCTGTATTGGCCATCGTCGCCACAGTTAAAGGTAAGCGATAACTCGGTCAGCATTTTGCCACAGTGAGTGGTCATTCGTAGGAAGTTATATTTTTTCCAGTGTGTAGTAGTAACATTGACTAGGTTACATATAATAATTAGTAGACACATATTAGTTAATTTATATATACGTAGCCTCTATAAAAAAGCTTACATATTTTATCCTACTAATACAAAATCATACCTTTGGTAATTTGGTTGCATTTATTGTCAACTAAGAAATTGATGGTCGACATTAAATCTTCACTCTGTTGTACATTTATTTGAATGTACTTGACGGTTGTATCATTGATATACGGTTTATACGGCAAAAGAATACTGGAAAGGTCTCCTTTTTTATATTCGTCAGTCGAAAGTTGCTTAAACATATTTCCCCAGTGTAACATTATAAACCTCCATGAATTAGATACTGAGCAGATACGCCATTTATCACGGAACGACAAATATTTAAAGATGTTATCCAAGATTTCAGGAGGCAATAGTTGGAACTGTGCGTTTGAGAGAGAGCGTAACATGTAAAAATATATTTGATACTGGAATGGTAATTTCAAACGCTATGTAGTAATGGAAAAGAAAAAAATAAAAAGACATGCTTGTTTGTATTTGTGTTTTGTGCATAAAAGTTATTTTATTTCACACAGCCACTCAGGTGAGCTATGTATTTACCCGTACTGTGTAACAAACGGAAAGTGAGTAGAAAAAGAATTAGGCCATCCAATATAATAGCTTTATATTAATACATTATAGATGATTCTAAAAAAAATTATACGTCTAGCTTCATATCATGTTACCGATTATATATCGAGTAGCGTACAAAAATAATTTAACATTTACAGAATTATTGATAAATATATATATGATAGAAAAAAAAGCTCAATCAACGCGACCTCATTCTATTATGCGCTTGTATGAAAAAGAAAATCGATACGTACGCGTGAATTACACTTGACCGCGTATAATTCCAAATAGCTATATAATCTATAAAACAGAATCAATTTTAAAAGATACGATTGAGTTGTTAATGTATTGAAATAGCTTTTAATAATATAATAAGCTCAACAAATTCTGTCGATTTTAATATATTATATTTAATAATTGAAATGTTGTTACCAGGGTGTAGAATCTAGTATTCAAGATATTTCATAGAGTTTTATTTCTGAAGTATTTTCTATACATAATATTAATCAATCCCTGCATAATTTTATGAACCCTATTGACTTTATTCTATTTATACTTAATTCATACGTACATAAAGCCTATGTATTCTTAATTCTTTAGCTGATTAATTCTTAACTTTGTGATAGCTCAAAAAAGACAATTCGAGTATCGTCTTTTGAAAAACTTATTCATGGTATTTAGCCATACTTGTATTTTTAAAGAAACAAACAGAAGATGTTAATAACGAACCGCAAATTAGAAAGCAAATCCAAATATCAATATTGTAAGACAGAAAAATGTATGTATAATACAAAGAACAGCCTTGATGTTTACTATTTTTTAGACAGTTCAATATTAAATAGCATTTTTTTTTTTTTGCTTTCAAGTCTAGTTACAACAGGATAAGAGATTATTTTTGCTGTTGCTAAAATAACGCTATTACCACCAGCGGTTTATTATTTAAGTTTATTAAAATCTCTGATAATAGTATAGCCAGAATGCAAGCTTAAATCGGTTGTTGTCGCGATGGTAAAATTTTATCACTCTCTGAAAGTGGGTTTGTGTTAAAGTGGACATCATAGGATTTTTTTATGTGCTATCCAAATTTGCTACTGACCATTACTGTATTATGGGGTTATTGTTTTTTCCCTAAAGATTCGCGGCCAAATTATTTTTCACTTTGCGTCCGCTGTGATTTTACGTTTGCGCTTGATTATTTCAATTTTGCGCTGTTTATAGTACTAATATACAAGGATTTCCGCGAAGTTGAAAATAATCAGGCGCAAACGTAAAATCAAAGTGAAAAATAATTTGGCCGCGAATCGTTAGGAAAAAAAACAATATTATCCTAATACGTAGGTAAAGATTCTTACACTTCTAATATGCACAGTCTCAGTTGCCGTGCTCCTCTTTTTTCTGTCCGTATTTTGAAAATGTAATTTATTATAATGATGTTAGGCGCCATTTTTATGTGTCGTAAATACTAAACAACTAATATTAATAAGCACAAATTATCCTGATAGCCTTGTAACTTACAGGTCATAATAATAAAATGTGCTGTGATCCCTTTCTTTGCAGTAGGACACTATTTTTTTTGAAGCGGAGTTATGAAATATAACTTTATTATTGTTGTCGTCGCATGGTTTTTTTCGATCTGATCTCAATTGAAACAAATTTTTAGCATTGACTCAATCGCTGGCATAAATAAAATAAGCATTTTTGCATTAAATGCGTTTTCTATCTACCAAGAAAAAGGATAAAGCAAGATTTACGTATAATAGGTCTTTTAAATATAAGCCACAAACTCTTGATTGAAATTATATACTTTATAATTAGCCGGATAATGGTAATTTGTCGCAAAAAAGCAAGATCGAAGAATGGGTCGCATATGATTACAAGAATCCAGTTGTAAAACGTAATAAGGTCACGCAATGTGTTCTTTTTTAAAAAATGTAAAGTAATACGAATATTAAGATAACGCGTTCCCCAAATGGAACATTCGTATCAAAGGAAAAGAGTTGTCATGATTTGTTCATAAAATATTTTTATTTTTCTTAAACTCTTTTTAAAAACGAGGCGGGGTAACACGAACAGTGTTTCCCAAAAAAAGAGATACTTGATTTTCCGTATATAATTCGTAAAGAAAAAAGACATGATTTACGCATATAGTAGAAGGTGGGCTGTCCGCGAGAATGTTTTTGTAATCTGGATAGCATCATATGTTGAATAAGTGAAATATAGAAACTTTTGTTTGATAGCGATTTAATGGCTATAAACATTTTTTTTGAATAAAAAAGGATAATCACAAGCCTTCTAATTTGCTTATCTCTTTTTGCTTGTTTCACCAACTGGCTAAGAATGGAACTTGTGTACTAGATCAAATATCTTGAAAGAATTTGGTAAAGCGCTACTTGATCTTTAACAAAAGGCCGACTACTTTTTATCGTGAAAGTCTCTCTCTCTCTTTTTTGTTCGTATCCCATTAATCTTCTTTCTTTTTTTTTTGGTTGGACATATCTCATTTTTATTTTTTAACTTAATAAAAGCTAAAGATAAAAATGACTTGGGCCGAAAAAGTCAACAATTATGTGGCCCGTTCTCGTGCAGGTAAATATTTCCAACTCGAAGGGTCGGGTGCACGACGGGAACGTAAAAATACTCGATTTTTAACTGAAATTCGTGCCGGTTTCACGACATTTTTTGCTATGGTATGTGAGAGAAATAGCCTAACGAAAAAGGAGGTTGCTGAATTGTAGATACTGTCGGTTTTTACTAAATCGTTGAACATAATTACTATAATAAATAAAGGCATACATTATTTCGGTCAACTCTGCTATCATTAGTGACAGCGGTGGGACATGTGTTTGTGAAGGAACAGCAGACGATCCTGTTTGCGATAATAATAGCGAATATTTAATTTGTATCAATGAATTCCGTGTTCAACTTATTGCTGGTACTGCTATTACTTGTTGTATTGCTTGTATTTTGTTTGGCATTTTGGCAAACCTTCCTATCGGTTTAGCACCTGGGTAATTTTTTTTGTACAACAAACCTTAATGACAATATTATTGTATAGTCAAAGACAAACAAAAACAAACTGACTTAATTATTATCATTACAATTACTGTTTATTTATATTTTAGTATGGGATTGAATGCCTACTTTACTTATACGGTATTATATCAAAGCTTTTTTTTTTTATCTCTGTCGTCATTTACTGCTATATCCTTTTATTATTGTTGGATTGCTTATAAACTATTGTGTTGTCTTTTTAGGTTGTTGGTTATCATGGTACAGGAAACATTTCCTATCGTACTGCTATGGGTGCTGTTTTCATTGAAGGCTTTATCTTTTTGATCCTTACGATACTCGGTATACGACAGTGGCTTGCAAGACTTATACCTATGAGTATTAAACTAGGTATAAGTGTAGGAATTGGTTTATTTTTATGCTTTGTAGGCCTACAAAGCTCAGAAGGTATTGGACTAGTTGGATCGGATCCTGCTACATTGGTCGCTTTGGGTAAGCAATATAAACATTTCTATCGTATTCATCATGCTATATGTATATACTAAATGATTTTGTATCAAAAATATATAGGCGGTTGTCCTGCTATTATGAAAGATGCGACTGGTGCTTGTTTGGGAGGCAAAATGGAATCGCCTACTCTGTGGATGGGTAAGAGAAGAAAAAAAAATGATAACAATAAAGAGCTCAATACATGGTTATAGAACTCAATGTCATATACTAATTGATCAACAACAACAACGGCATAAATAGGTATTTTGGGTTTGCTTATAATGTCTATTTTAATGTTGTATCGCGTCCGAGGTGCATTACTTATTGGTATTATCTTTATTGCCATCACCTCATGGCCACGTGTTAGTGAAGTGACACTTTTTCCATATACCGAAGCAGGCCAAAATATGTTCGATTACTTTAAACAAGTTGTAAAAGTTCAACCACTTGACCGGTAACATATCTACTATTTATAATTATATTACTTTTACCGTGCTTGTTGTATTAATAACTTATCAAAATGTCTTTTTATTGTACATCATGTGTTAAATACAGTATTCTTACTCAATTTGAATTCGACTTATCCGCCAGTGAAACCTGGGTTGCTTTGATTACCTTTTTGGTACGTATAAGTTAATAACTGTTTATTGTTGATATATATGAATTTCTTATACTCGTATTTGTTATTAGTATGTCGATATTCTTGATACGACTGGTACATTGTACTCAATGGCTAGATATGGTGGCTATATGGATAAGCATGGTGATTTCGAGAGATCATCCATGGCCTTTTTGAGCGATGCTATCTCTATCATTATTGGTGCATGCTTTGGTTGTTCCCCTGTGACAGCTTATGTAGAATCTGGCGCTGGTATTGCAGAAGGTGGTCGTACTGGTATTACAGCCATTACTATTGGTTTTGGTTTCTTTATCTCAGTTTTCTTTTCGCCGGTCTTTGCTTCTTTCCCTCCATGGGTAAGTTGATTGAATATAAGTTTTATTTTATTTTCAACATTGTAATTAAATATTAATATCTAAATATTTTTTTTACCAATTCTCAGGCCACTGGTGGTGCTCTAGTGATCGTTGGAAGTATGATGGCTGCAAGTGCACGTACCATTAACTGGGATTATCCTGGTGATTCTATTCCAGCATTTATCACTATCGCTGTGATGCCATTCACTTATTCAATTTCATATGGTATTGTTGGAGGTGTCGTTGCTTATATAATTATTAATACATTTGTATGGGTTATGGAAAAGATCACTTTCGGTAAACTCAAACCGGATTATTCCAAGCGTGAGCCTTATTGGGAAATGATCCGTGGTAGACCATTATTACCTATATATATGCGCTATCTAGTAGCCAAGGTACAGGGTAAGCCATTCAATTGGTACGAGGATGAGCACGAGTTTAGCGATGATGAAGATAATAGTGAACGATCTTCCAAGAGAAGCAATGACAAAGATGATGAAGACTATCCAACTCAAGTAGTAACTACTAATGGTGCCAATGAAAACCTAACGGGACATGAGATTACTAAGGAAAAGATCACTTCTTAAATTACTGTTATTATACACCATACCTGCTTTATCAATATCCTAGATATATCATATTACGTGTCTTTACTATATTTACTTTAACATTTTTTTTTGTATTTTATATATACTATCTATATTTTTATATACACCTTTATCCACTAATAATTAAACATTTTCTTCATTAAAACAGTACAGATGAGTATATTATTCCTGTCAAATAAATAAATGTATGAATCGCATAATAAAACTAACTTTTTAGGGAGGAACTTTACATCCTTCATCCATCAATGTCCCAAACATTTTGTATCACCAAGTGTTTATAAAAGGAAAAATAATTTTCTTGTTTTATGTTGTCTTTCTTTTCACTTTTTTTCTTTTTAAATACTTCCTCCGATCTCCACACTCCTCCCAATGAGTCCGATCAGTTCCGTTTCCGAGGCGATCAATGCTGTTTCTGCTGTAGTATTTTTATTTGGGTAAAAAAATATACTTGTTTTCAGTATTGTCATAGCAACAAATAGCATTCATTAATCGTTCCATATGTAATAGCATGGCAGGTTCGTTACAAGTAGTTCAAGTCTCTTCATTCCTGCTGAGACCATTTTCGGAGCGATTACTTGTACGAATAAATTCGTCTTTGGTCGGTACTGGTAAGGATTTGGGCCGAACCAAAAGCAAAAAAAAAAAGCTAACATTGTTAACCACTTCACATTTTATACTTTATAGTTTGGAAAGTTATGCAGGTAAAAATACTTAATTGTTTTGGCTGCCAAAAAGAAAGATTATATTATATTAGATCATATAAAAAATATTGACAATTCTTATTCAATAATAGCATATATTTGAGGTAAAAACGCGTCATATCACGATTATACTTTGAGAATGAATGACGCCAGATTGGTAGGAGAAACATGCGGGCACAGAAAGAGGATAGGAATGGAATGATTGAAACAAATTATGTGTTTTATACACGTATATATTTATAGAAACGGCAAAAAGCTCGCATTACATATTCTGGTGATATTATTCCACAAAATGAATCCGCAATTGTTATAAGTAATCATCGTTCATGGACAGATTTTTATCTTTTACATTCTGTTGCTATACGTCGAAATATGCTTAGTAACTGTAAAGTAAGTTTGGATGAAAAAGGTGTCGCTACTTTTTTCTTTTTTGTTTTACTGTCAATTCGTTTCTGGACTAAATCATCCTTTTATTTGGTATATATTTGGTATATATTTAGTATTTTGTTAAGGATTCCATAAAATGGGTAAGGGAATAGCATATCAACTGAATCAAAGGAGTATTTTGATCAACATTTTTTTTTTAACTTTTTCTTTTCTTATAATTTTCATTAGTTACCATTCTTTGGATGGGGTATGTGGGTAAGTCCATAAAAGAATATTTCTTTCACATTCTTTGTATCTACTTAATTTACACTCAACTAAAAATAATAGTTGGCGGATTTTTTGTTTGTCCGAAGAGATTGGATGCGTGATCAGCGTAAAATTGAAGCAACATTTTCCAATATTAAACGACTTAAAACACCAGTCTGGATTATGAGTTTTGCTGAAGGAACTCGATTTACGCATCAAAAGTTAAAAGAGGTTAGTAGGAAAACAAAACAAAACAAATAATTGACAACAGATATTGATTTTAATATAATAGAGCCAATTATATGCTGGCCAACAAGGATATAGTATTATGCATAATGTTTTGTTACCACGTACTCGAGGGTTCGTGACGTGTGTTAATGTATTTAGAGGCTCACATGTTCAATATGTATATGGTAAGTGCATTCGATGGTATAAGTGGAAAATATATAATCGAAAAGGTGTTAATTTGTTTTCGTTCTCTCTCTTGTTAGATTTCACAATTGCATATTATCATCGTTTAAAAGGTAACATGGGGGAATTCAATGTTGCACCAGATATGATACGAGTTCATGTACGAGAACTTGGTGATGAATATGAGTTTCATGTCAACGTGAAAAGAATAGCTATTAATGAATTGCCCAATGATGACGATCAGTTAGCTAATTGGTTACGGCAGCGTTATGTTGAAAAAGATCAATTTCTTTCAAAGCTCTGTCATGGTTGGACAAAGAATTTGGATGAAAAAGTATGGGAAGAGAATTAATGAAACCAGTAGCAATTAATACTACTTATATACATATAATAACGATATATAGAGAAGACTGCACCATACACGTATTGAAAAAAATTCGTAGTAATGTACTATAGAAATGTTATACCCCACTCCACTAGTTATAGTTATAATAATAATGATAATAAAATCCTTGTGTAGATAGATGAGTTACAACATAAACATTCGGGACACTAGCTTTTCGGGGATCATGTGTTTAATCAGAAAATGTGGTGAGACCCCGAGATTGAGTAATATATTTGTATATCAGAGTACCCGGAAAAATTTCGGCATGATATCGAATGACTTTTTTTGTTTTTCCCAAAATATTTTTTAACATCTCCCCTTTGTAATTTGTTTAATTTATGCGTTTTGTTTCTGCTTTATTTCTCCTGATATCCATCTTACTTTATCGTTATTTTAATCACTCTTATTTTACTAGTAACAATATGAGCGGCAAATCACCTTCACCTATTATTGTCGTTGGCGGTGGGTTAGCAGGTTTATGTGCTACTATTGAAGCTGCAACACTTGATTCTTCTGTCAAAGTTATTCTTGTGGACAAGGAAGCAAATATCGGGTAAAAAAAAGATCTTTTGAAAGTGTATATGAAAAAACAAGATGATACTCATAATCAAACAAAACAATGCATTGCTATATACTTATTTTATTATCATCTTAGTGGTAACTCTGCAAAAGCTACTTCTGGTATTAATGCCATGACAGAAGTTGGTGACTCACTGGACGCGTTTGAGAAAGATACCCTTGAATCTGGTGGTGGGTTATCAAATATTGACCTTGTTCATAAACTCGTGTATGAAAGTGAAGAGTCTTTGGCATGGCTCAAATTACAAGATCCTACTTTGGATTTAAGTCTTGTTTCTCAATGTGGTGGTCATACACATCCTCGAACTCATCGTTGTCCGCCAATAGATGGTCGACCTGTACCAGTTGGGTTTCGAACTATTACTGCCTTAAAAAACCGTATTGCACAACTCAACAACGTGGAAATATGGACAAATACACGAGTTACACATATTAAACCCGAAGAAAAACGAGTTCAGGTTGTTAAGGAAGGAGAACCACTAGATCTGAGTGTTTCAGCAATCGTGCTTACAAGTGGTGGATTTGCTGGACAAACTCAAGAATTACAACAGCCAGAAGGTATCAAAACACTATTAAGTGAATTCGCACCACAGCTGGTTAATACTGCTACAACAAATGGACCATGGGCTAATGGTGACGGTGTGAGACTTGGTGTAGAAGCTGGTGCTGCCACAAAGGATATGGTAAGAAAACAAAGATAATTTTGGTGATATAATATAAAAAGCATGTGGGCATTTATTAACTCGCTGTTTAAACTTATAATCTTGTATGTTAAAAAACAACATGCAAACAGGATCAAATTCAGGTACACCCAACAGGTTTTGTGGATCCAAACAATCCAAATTCAGGATCCAAATTCCTTGCACCTGAAGCTTTACGTGCTTATGGTGCTGCTATTCTCAATGCAGAAGGACATCGATTTGGTAATGAATTAGCCCGTCGTGATGTACTCACCAAATCTATCTTTGATGCCAATAGTCGTGGAAAGGGACATTTGCCACCTGATTATGCATCTGCTTATTTAGTAATGACAGAACCCATGATTGAACAATTTGGTAACTCAACGGCTGCTTTTTATGCAAAGAAAGGACTGTTTGTTCAATGTGAAGGACTGGAGGAGCTGGCTAAATATTTACAAGTGGATCAAGCACAGCTCAAAGACGAATTCGCACGTTATGATATGCATGTGGTAGAACGTAAAAATGATACTTCTGTTAATATGGTACCAGACAGTTTTGGAAAGACCGTATTCCCATACCCAATTACCTATAATGGTACTTATTGGATTGCTATAATTACTCCATGCGTGCATTATACAATGGGTGGTTTGGCCATTGATATTGAAGCAGCTGTATTATCTTCAAAGACTCACGAACACATCCCAGGTAAAGATAGATAATGTCATATAATATAAACTGAAAGTATAAATTTTATTAAGATTGTTACTAATATTTATATATACACACAACCCAACAAGGTCTCTTTGCTGCGGGTGAGGTAACAAGTGGGGTACATGGTCATAACAGATTAGCTGGTAATTCTCTTTTAGAATGTGTGGTGTATGGACGTACTGCTGGTCGTTCTGCCGCTTTGTATGCTACTGATGATTAGCTGTTATTATGTGTATATCATGCTATTGTTATTACTATTAATATATATGCTACTATGTACATTAATTCTTTTTTTTTGGGGGGGGGGATAAGAGATCCTATCCAAACTTATGATGGCTGAGATGATGATGGTTCGGAAGAGGATTGTGAGGAGGATTGTAATAACTCTTCAAATGCATTTGGATCAGTAAAAAATGCAGTGAATAGCTTTTTTTTCCATGCAAAACTTGCATCCTTTTTTGTACCCTACATAAATGTTTGCTGTTAGCATTTAGATTTTAAACATGGCATGTATCAGTCATGCTTATGAATTTGGATCTCTTACATTTTCCAGATCAGCTAATGTATCCTCAATTTCTTGTGTTCGAAGTTCAAGATCACTTTGAAGGTCAATATATGGCTATAACAACAAATAAACAAAACAGAAAAAAAAACGAGTTATTCATCCTGTGTAATAAATATTGAAAAAAAAAGAAATACAGAACGTACTGATGGCATCATTATCAAGTTATCTCGTGTATGAGCATGTTCGTATAAACTGTCCATCAGACCCTCTTTAGTCTCATCACTATGTTATAAAACGCTGATAAGTTCATTGTATTCTACGCACTGTGTATTGTTTTAAATTATTCCCCATCATAACGCCTTCAATGGACTTACAGAGTATATGCTGCATCCAGAATTGAGTTGAAATTATTTGACCATTGTTCTGTCCATTTTTTTTCGTATTCCAATATTGCATTGACCTTGGTCAACATAGAAGAACCTTGAAATGATCTTCTTCGTAATCCAGGTAGCGAATCAAGCTTAGCTAATGATTCCAATTTATATATTTAAATAAGACTTTTCTCTCTCTCCTCCAATAGGATAATAAATATATACATATACTATCATTAGTATAGTAACAATAAAAAGAAGCAGACAACTAACCCTGATTCAACATGTTTTCAATTTGAGCAATTGCGTCATCGTCTTTGAATTGAGCATCAGAAGAAACAGATGGTTTTTGTCTATCCTTAATAACTGATATTTCCAAGGTTTTATAGTCGCTACATTGCTTTGAAATTTCATCAACTAGTGTTTCTAAAACACTCGCATGTTGCTGTTGATGATAATTATCGACTTGATAAGCATAGTTAATAAGTTTTTGAACTGCTCGTTGTTGATTCAAAGTATTTAGTATCTACATAAGAAGAGAATACTGTAAGTACCCATGATTATATGATAGCAATAATAAATAATATATATATATATATCTTACAGTGTCGAGTTGAGATAAATATTGTTGTAGTGCTTCATGATCATCAGCTGTCTTGACTGTAAGTAACGGTGCCCTTATCGTTGTATCGGCAATCTTAGATAATAATGGCTCAATATCGTTATGTTGAATCTCTTTTTGTTCCTGAGTTTCCTTCTTAATATTGTTTTCGAATCCTTCGATACTTGATCTATATAATAGCAATATAAGTTATTTCATCCATACTATTGCGTAATAATAAATAGTGTTATATACATACTTGAGTATTGGAATCACTTGAGGAAGTCCTTTTAACTTTCTCATATCTTTTTCAAGACTTTGGATCCTTGATTCAAGCCCTTTTCGACGTGCTTCTGTCTTAATATGTAGCAATTCATTACGAATGTATCTATAAATAAAAAATAAGGAAGAGAAGAATCAATTAACTTTAGTTACTGAGTATTATATATATAAATATAAAAAGACATGATATTTACTGTGCTACCAAGTTTTCGATGTCATCTTTACCAGATAATTCATTTGCATGATTGTCATGCTTGGATTCCAAGAACGGTAATTGTTCTCGTAACTTCAAAAGTGAATTATTCAAATCATCACAAATTTGATTATCTTGTTTTAAATATTCTTCTAACCCATTTGTATCACTACAAAGAGGTAATGATTGTTGCTTGGAATCTAACAATTTAATATGAGTTTAAACTTCTTACAAATGAGACCAAAAAAAAAAAATAATGCATAAAAAAAGAACAAGATACCTTGATTCTCCCCGAAAGTAGTTCGAGCTTGTTCCAATGTAATTAAAAGAGATTTATCATATCCAATACTTTGCTCATCCATTCTACAGTTTGCACTACTAAGTTCTTGATCTACATCAAGTAAAGAAGCTTGTAATAATGCAAGTTTATTTTCCAATGTTATACACGTTTTACTAAAAAGAAAAGTAAAAGTCAAATTATTTAAATTATGAATATAGCCTTGTTTATTATGGTTTTCTTTTTTTCTTCAAAATTGTGTACTTTAGTTGTTCATTTTGTGTATCGAGAATAGTAGCAAGTTTAATAAACTCATTGGGTGGCTCTACCCTATATTTTTATTTGTTTTATATACATTAGATAAACAAAAAAGGTACAAATACTAAAATAGTATAATAGTTAATCATCATTATTATAATTATTATTTTACCGAGTCGATGAAGAAGCTTCTCTCTCCCATTCATCCTCAAAATCATCTAATTTACGTTTAGAATCTAAATTGGAACGTTGATCAAGCATAAAGAATAAAAGAAAAAATTGGTCAAAAAAAAAGAAAAAGTCAGTTGTGTCTGAACGCGTGAAGTAAAATATACGCGAAATCACAAATAACTCAGAGGTTTTGAATACAACCTTTTATTATTATCATGAGCGAAGCACAAGAATACGGAAAAAGGGCACAAAGACTTGATTCACTTCATGCAAGATTTGTAAATTCTATGCTTGAAGCTTTTAGGTATATATATACATTATTTACGAAAAAGAAGATGAACTCATCGTATATAAAAACACCTTTTAAACAGTTGGCCAGAATTTGAGAAATGTTGTGGACCTATTGTAGATCAGTATCGAAGTGAGTTAGAATCAGCACATGCACAGATTCTTGATTATTGGAAAGAGAACTTATGGGTAAGTATTATCACTTGAAAGAGCGTATTTGAGGAAGAGAGAGCGAGAAATAATAAACTTATTTTGCAATATATAAATAGAAAGAGTTTGACCAAATAAAAACAGAAGCAAACTTAATTGAAAAACTAAATAAACTGGAAAATGCTATTCTTCAAGCAAAACAAAATACAAATACAAAAACGATATTAAAGTATGTTTAATTAGATAGGTAATAATTTGAATAAGATAATAATAATAATAATAATAATAATAATAGAACTCCAGAACCTGATCAAACCATTCGATCTCTACGAGTTAAATTGAAATTGGAAGCATTAACAAAATTACGTGAAGAAGAAGAAAAGGTTAATAAATCAGTTTGATGTATAATAATAATAGTAATGGACTTTTCTTTTATTGATTATTAAAATTATGTTCTTTAGTTACGACAGGAAAATACCCAATTAATGGAAGAGCTATCTAAAAAAACGGATGATTACGAACATAAAAAGACTAATGTAGTTAATACTTTAACAGAATATCAAGAGGTAAATATAACTATTTATTTTATATATAAAAATAATCAATATAATGTCTAATATATAAAATTATATAGATGGTAAATGTTGCTAGATCAATACCTGTAGAAGCATTAGAACAAGTTATTGATCAATTATTATAATAATCATAAATCCCTAACTCCCTCACTCTTAATCTCTCCAATTATGTAAATACCATCAATTCCTTACTATTACTTAATTATCACCATCATCTAATCCTACATAAGTAATAAATATCAAAGAATGAATATGTAAGTTTTCCATTGTTCTTTAGTTCATATTAGGTTAAATTAATGATATCCCATTTTCATAACTGACAATGAGACATATTGTATTAATATAATCTTGGTATTCATTTTCAAAAATTAATATCATTATTGATATTATAAATTTATTATTATGAGTTATTCTCTACTAATTTCTAAGTCATACTTTTAAAGAAGCAAGACAACAAAATATTTTATATTATTAAATAGGGGTCAAATAATGCCTGCGGCAATTCAGTACTAATATGAACCACACATATTAATTCATTCCCAGCAATAACAAAAGAGTAACCAAGTCACCAGTTGGCATAAGAAAGAAACAGATTTTTCTTCGTCTCACTTCTTCTTGACAAGTTCTTCGCAAGGGACAATGGATACGCCGATCGAAGTCCTTAGGATCGAACACAGTGCCATATCTAAAGAGCTCAATCGTTTTAGAGCATGTGATAGTGAGACCCGATCCTTTTATTGTCGCGAATGGTCACAATATGTATATAAAAAGCATTTCGTTTGGAGCGCAAAAACCCAGGAAGATGTCACTACTACTACTACTACTACTATTACAGATGATCCCGAAAAGCTACTTGCCGGAAGATATCAAGTAAACTTGCTCAATGGAACCACTCCTTCAAAACAAAAAGAACGATCGCCTAAACTTTCAGAACGATTCGAAAAACTGTTAGAGACACAATCAGAATCAAGTAGCGATGCCACTTTGACCGAAGATATAATTTCAGCATGTGCATTATGGCAAACATTACCAAGTAGCTTATCTGGTTTACCTTCTATATTTGAACCAGTTCAATTCAACCCTTATCCAGACGCCATACCATTAGCAGACGATCCCAAAGAACCAGCACACTTGCTTGACCCGTTGATTATTGAGCGACATACCTTGTGTTTACCAGCAGAAGGTTTTCACTTGTTGAAAAACTTGACCGGTGATATATTAATGTCGCATACACAACCTACTTGCAATCATACTCGACCTGAATCGCGTTCACCAGCTGATCTAGAGATTGATCGAACGATATACAACGAAAAGTTAGATCAAGTAACAAAAGATGCCATGGATGATCTGGAACATGCATTGGATTACTCCTGGAGACACCTGACTGAATTTTTACAGCGACTATTAGAGTTGGAAAAGGAACGCAATATTTTAATGGGCAGGCGATCCAAGGACAGTGTAGATCAATTTGCAGAAAAACAAAAACTACCAACGTTTCAAGATTATTGGGAGGAAAAGATGATTGAATTCAAAAAGAAAAAAATGGATGTGAAAACAGTGGATACAGCATTTACGACGTATTTTGATCGACTTTCACGCTGTGCAGAAGAATTTCAAACGGATTTTGCGATTACACGACTTGCAGCATTACGTCGACTTATACAGAAACTATGGGATTTGGTCGTTCCTACAATTCAAAAAATGGCTGATCGCATGGCGTCACACGAGCAACAGGATGAGCGTCATATGGAGAATTGTAAAGCGGTATCAGCATCGCTTCGTGGATTACACCCAGCAGATGATGTGGATGTGGCTGTTAAACGAATACAAAGTGAAATGGGTGGTCGAGTCAAGGAATTTAAGCAAGATATCGCATATGTTCTACAAATGTACAAGGAAGAATCAAAGCCAAGTATTTCTTCAAGATTAGATAAGGTGGCACAAAAAGATTTTAAAAGACGATTAAAACGTGCTGAAAATGGATATCATTCATTACGACAATATTTCAAATACGAAGTAACACAAAAAATATTCCCAGAACCTCTCTTTTGCAAGTTCTGTCTTGTATGCATTGAAGCGTTGATGCAAGAAGGCGAAGTAATGGAGGCTGTCACTATTGAAAAAGAGGTCAAGCGATTTTTAGAGTCACACAAAGATCTGGTGCGACAGCGGCAGCTGTTATTGAATGAATTTGAGGATGGTGTTCAAATTGGTAGAAGGGAGTTAGCCGGTGTTCTTGGCAAGCTTTTCTTAAAGGAAGGAATGCGGATACAAGGTGAAAATCTTGCATTGAAACGACAAAATTCGTTGCTGAAATCTATTGGTATGAGTGGTCAGTCTGATGAATCACAGCCATCTACTACACCATCCTCTAGTAAGAAGAAAAAGAACAAGAAGAAGAAGAAAAAAGCATCGGCATCGGCGTCGACAGCAGCAACGACAGCTACTTCTGTTGGTATTAGCGATACAGCATCAGTTTCAGCAAATGAGAGCAGTCAAGCACTATCTCTTTGCTCATCACCTAAATCACCGCCCAAAGAATCGATTCATATCCCAACAACAAATACAACTACAGAAAAAGAACAGGTCGATTCAACACCTCCATCACCACCAGCACCGCCACCTAAAGTTGAAAAACCAAAGCCACCAGAAATACCTGAGCAATCCTCTGCTCCTACTCCTTCTCCTGAACCTACACCCACAACAACAACATTGGCCACCACAAAACAAAAGAAAAAGAAACAAGCACAAACACAGGCACAAGCTACTATTCAACCAAAAAAAGCCAATGAAAAGTCTTCTCCTATTGTCAAAGCGAGTGAAACTTTATCTGAGCAAACTAAGACATCCTACGTATCACAGCCAGAAACCGAATCGACAACAATGCCTGTACCTCAGCAGCAAAATCAAAAATCGAAAGCCAGCAATTATGAAAATACACAGTCTCCAAGTAACAAACTCACAAAAGAAACAGAACCATTAGAATCAGCATATACGAATGATGTAAGACTTCGGCCTGTTGACGATAATGATGAAGTGAAGTCTGAGAGTGTAAGATCTGAAGACGGAACTATTGCAGAATCTGTTCAAGATGAACCATTACAAGCAACCATTCAATCAACAACTGCGTCCGTTAAAAGTTCTTCCGGAGAATCACCAATAAAAGCGACAGCAGGAGATGTCGATAGATGGAATAATATTAGTGCTCTAGAGACTCCAGGTACATATACATCACCCACAGCCTCTGGTAGTTCACCTTCTTCTAATCTTGATGGTACACGAGGTTGGAGTCCGATGAGTCGTGAAGGAAGTGCTAATAGCTGGAATATCGGTAAGCCATTGTTGTCATCTTCAGCTGGATGGGGAAATAGCTTAAACAATAATGGTGGATGGGATATTGCATCAAAATCAAGTGCTGCCTGTAGACCTGGATGGCTTGATAATGGAGCAGCACCTTTGACTGAGAATAATCACTGGCTTCATCACCAATCACAACAACGACAGCTACAACAAGCAGCATTAGCAATGAATGATGGAAAACTTTCTGGACAACCTCAACCGCAACGGCCTCCCGGATTGCAAGAACAGCCAAAAATGTATCAACAGATGGCTGTTCCAGATGAGATTCGTGAGTTAAGTCATGATAACTTAGTTACTTTGGTTCATAATCTTCATCAAGAAAATAGTCAAATAGTACATGCTATGAATTCTTTGCGACAAGAAATGACAATGATGACTCGACAATATACAGACATGGTTACTTTATCAAGAGAACGTGAAGAGCAAATGGCACAACTTTTTGAAGCACGTAGACGAACGGATATAGAAGAAGCTCGACGACACATCGCTATATTAGAATCGAAAATCAGTACATTACAGTTACAGCAGCAACAGCAACAGCAACAAGAACCTCCACTTATTAACCCAATAAAGACATCAGCTGCACCTGGTTCTGGTATTATGGCAGGCTTTGGGAATCAAGATTTATTTGCAGGGTATCGGGAAGAAATGCGATCTAATCATCATAACAATCGTAAGTTATGGCAAAAAAATACCAGGGTTCGTTGTGGTAATTGTGGTGGAGCTGGTCATTCTAGCTCAGAATGTAAGGTAAAGTATCTTTCTTTCTTTTAGTATGGTTTGAATCAAAGAATTCTGATTGGCATTTTAATTTATTCATTCATTTGTTTGTTTAAAGAATTCATGCCGATATTGCGGTGCAAACGATCATTTATCTGAAGCTTGTCAATTCACTTAAAATTAATATAAATACATCTATTTTTAACCCCAACCCCAACATCACACTCTCTCTCTCTTACTCTCTACTCTCCTATCTTCCTTTAACTACTACTATTATTATCATTCACTATTACTTCTATCTATTATATTCATGTATATTGCATTGTGTTTTTCTTGTTTTCTTTTTTTTTTCCCAATTGTACATTGAACTAGCATATAATTCCCATTATTTTCTTTTGGAACATTTTATTATATGGATTTTGCCCGAATTTGTTTTCATATCGTAATAATGCATTCATGTATTATTTTATCAGTTATTTCGGACAAATATTATTATACTATTTATCATAACCATATTCTTTCCTCAGCTACAAAAGAAGAATTTAAAGCATTATATCAAAGCCTCCTTTTCTATTTTCATTGTTTTTTAAGTTCAAGTATGTGTAAGAAATCAGATGATTATCTATTATTATCAAGGAACTACATAATATTCTTCATAATGATATATTCAGCTTTGGTTTATTACTTTTCTTTTTCATTGTAATCGGGCTTATTTTAATACCTCATTAGATTCGTACGTAGTGTCAATATTTCAAGCAAACTTTTGTCTTACAGACAACGGTTGTCAAAGAATGGTAAATAATACTTGAAAAAGTATAAATTATATCCATAATTTAAAATAAGGTTTTTTAAACCAAATTGCTGGGATGGTTTAATAATATGATATAACAAGTGACTTTATATTTAAGACAGTGAGTATGTCTTTTCTGTTCCTGAGTCTTTTATTTTTTGATGGCATAAAATTTTATTTTATTTTTTTCACTCCTTCAGTAACACAAAAGGCCACTTTTGCATATTACAAAGTACTTTAGTCTTCAGTTATGAGTACGACAAACGACAAGATTATTTACAAAATAAAACTACTGACACAATTACGATTAAAGTAACTAATCAAAACATTTCAATTACGTGCGTACTTTGTGTGAACAATTATAAGAAATAAATAGTATTGAGCTAATCTTTCTACTTTTTTTTTCTCTCTTTTTGTTGATTAAATTTCATAAATTAAAGAAATGGATACATTTCATCACCCGATCTCGAATCGTTGTTCTTGTCAAACGCGTTTGTTCCTATGGATCAAGTAGCAACACTTGTTAATAAATTCAAATCTATTCGTGTCGGTCAAAAACCAAGTAAAGAATGGGGTACAGTAGGAGTTATTGAGCGACTTCGACACTTTCCTGTACAAGAAAAACAGCAAGAGAACAACGACGATAACAAAAGCAATAGTAAAGGCACCAAGTTTTGCATTGCACGAATCAGTAATATGAGTGGTGCTTATTTCCACCTGTTTGTTTTTGGTAAAGCATACAAAGAATTCAAGGAGAAACTTAAAGTAGCAGACGTTATTAGTATATTGAAACCTGATATTGCTCGTTCATCTGATCAAAGTGCGGATATTGGTCTATATGTTGGTAATCGAGAACAGTTAGTTATAGTTGGTGAAAGTGAAGATCTGGTTCAATGTACACAGTTTATACGCCCAAATAAACAATGTCAATCTATGCTGGATGGACGAACAGGAAAGTTATGTAATTATCATATTGAACTTGCTTGTAAAGCTTCTAAAAATAGTCGGATGGAATTGGCATCAGGGTAATAATATTTGTTTTATTTGATTTAAAATTATGTACATGTACATATACATATATTGTATGTGTGTTTATTATACTAATTAAATCTAACTATATGCTTATTAGTAATGGTGGTTTAGAAGTTCGATATGCAAAAGTATCAACAGGAGGAGTAGGAGGAAGGAACACATATCGATTAACTCAATCGGAAAGAAAATATGACAAGGAATATACATATGTATTTGAAGGACGAAGATCTATTACATCTGAAGGCAAAGAATTACATGTTAAAAAACCCCAGACTCATGTTGAAGATTTAAAAAATAATCAAGAGCTTGCGTAAGTTAGATTATTTAATTGATGAAAAAATCTGTTGCTAAGATACATTTTTGTTTGCGAATAATAATAATAATAATAATAATAATATAAACTTTTATCTTATATTTTTTTAGTGGATTCTTAAAAGGGAAGAACGATCCTGGTGCACAAATGATAAGAAAAATCATTGGGATTCAAGAAGATAAACAAAAATCTGCATCAAGTAAATATTATTTTCTTTCGTTTGTTCGACGATGGTTGCTGATGTTGTTTTATTATGATTATATATATTATAAATATAGGTGCATTATCAGTAGAAGCAATGCTAAAGATGGGATATAGTCATAAAGAAGTATTAACAAAGGACCAATCGGATAAAAAGGTAAAGAAAGAGAGAGAGAGAGAGATAGGAGAAGGACGAAGATGAAGCCAGAAAAAAAGAAGAAAATAAAGAAAGAGAAAAAGCTAATAATAACAATGCTAATGTTGTTATTATTATAGAGAAAAGCAATTGACGACCTCCTACAAAGGAGTGAGAACAGAACAGCTTCGGATAGCAAAAAACCAAGATATGTGGATCTCTAGTCAATACGCAAATTCCACACCCTCTCACCATTTACACGACACACAAGGCAGAAAAATATAAACAACAGAACCACTTAATTATCATTATTATTATTATAATAATAGTAATAATAATAATTACTATGATAATAGTGATAATAATTATGCGAGGGGGTGTTTATTTTTCTCTCTCTTTCTTTTTTTTCCTTTTTCCTCTTTTCGTTATATATACATACACCAAAAGGTTACTCTTTTTTCATACTTTTTCTTTGTCACTCTTTATTACTGATCAGTATCGTTTTCTTTTTTATCTTCTTTCTCTTTTCTCTCCTTCTATTTATATAATCCACATCCATCCACGTATAATATAGTAACAAATTATAGTAGCATTTCTAAGTTATATAAAAGAGTTCAAAAAGGAAAAAGATGCCTAGTCGTTCATTTTCTGTACCTCACACAACTTCTTTAGCACTTGAAGGAGCTGTTGATATACCAGCCCCTAGTTTACCTGTACCTTTAATGCTAGAAATACGTGACGCCTTACCAGCATTAGAAAAAGCATTAGCGCCAGAACTTTCTTCACAATGTCTTCCACTATGTATGCAGCTTCTATCCACTTGGGTTCTTGTTTCTAGTAACGGTTCTCAATGTGAAAATCATAGCCAACAAGAAAAGGCTTCCACTACAACAACAGAAACAACAACACGTTCCATGACACGTTCCAAATTGTCACGATGGTTTACACAATCGTTTGCTCGAAAGAAAGGTATCGCGCCTATGACTGATAAAGATATTTCCGAAAATGATGATTATTTCGACCTTGTACATAAAATAGAAGATTATGAGGATTATGGTTATCACTATGACGACGAAGACGACGACGATACAACTACACGCTCTTCTTCAAGTATTCATTCACCTATTATTGCTTCTGAACAAGATGTCCAAATACAAACACAACAGCAAATAACAAGTAACAATGACCAGTATGACGATGAAGAAGAAAAAGAAGAAGAAAGTGACAATGACGATAGCAACAGTCAAACGTCGTCTGCTTTTGCCCATTCCCAACTCAATGATGAAAAGGAACCCCATGGTTTACCACAGTCATTGACCAAACGTAGTATATCAAGTTTTTTAAATCGGCTGGGCATGTCTGTCCGTAAAGTCATTGTCGGTAAACAACAATATCAGAATGAAAAATTAGGATTACCGAGTCCAGTATTAGAAGAAGAAAATAAATCAATCTCAGGTGCAAAGATGAATAAAGATTGGGATGATGAACATATTTGGGCACCACGCGATACAATACCATCTCATCAACAACATCAATATCATCTTCTCCCAAGAATACAAGGCAATACACGTGAAAAAAAAATCAATGCCTCAGTATCATCATTAACAGGAACAGCCACGACAACAACAGCAGCGACAACAGCAGCTGCAATCATTCCAGCAGCTACTGTCAAAGCAAGTAAAACAGATATGGACGTTTGTCGTGAACAGTCAGTGCCATTTATTAAGATGGGTTTAGGTCGCCATCATCCAGAAACAAAAAGAAATCATCATGTCGATGTAGAAGATGCCCAACAATACAGGCTATCTTCTACTTCCTTTGATTTACGTTGGCAAGAAAGATTTCATGAACAGCAACATGACAAAATTGATATGACTTTAAGAAGGTAATTTATTATTATTATCAAAAAAAAGGGGTATGGGAGAAAGAGCATGACCTAGTTATGTTGTATTTATATATAATTTGTACATTTTTAGTGTATCGGGTGCTTTATATGAGATTATCTCTCATAATCATGCATTTGGACTATTTGATTATGATGAATCATTTATTGGTAGTCCTTTATTACAACCAGATAGTTCAGAAGCAATGCAAGAATTATTTATGGCCCAACCCGTTACAACATGGCATGATATTTATGAACAAATGGCATATGTTTTTGATTGTGGAGAAGTAAGTACTTATAATAGTAATTGTAATGATTGGAATGTAATTATTTTTGAGCGTGTGTTTTTTTTGTAATACTTAATGATTTATTTTATTCTTAGCTAACGGCAGAACATGCAATTATTTCTTATATCTACGTTTCTCGTATGCTTGAGGTATCAGAACAAAGCCTTTGTGATGTTAATTGGCGATTGATTCTTTTAGCTGGGATGCTTCTTGCTGTCAAAGTATGGGATGATTGTGCCGTTTATAACATGGATTTCGTTCAAATATTCCCCGAATTAGATATTAAAGTCATGTAAGTTATAAAAATAAATGAGAAACTATAGACTATATAGACAACAACACTATATTAATAATAATATACAACTTGTTTTACCTCTTCTTTTTTATGATAGTAATATGATCGAACGACGTTTTATGATGGCCATGGATTGGGACGTATCATGTAAATGTTCTATCTTTGCTAAAACTTTTTTCGACCTTCGTGAATTTGCCACTACAAGAACTCCACTACTATAATTTTTAAGTTACAAAATTGTAGAGTAATATAACTTTTTATTTATTTTATTTATTTTTCACGTACCTTTCTTCTTTTTAATTACTCGTTCTTCATTTCTCTCTCTCTCTATCTATTCCTAGTTCCATAAAAAATTATTATCATTCTTATTAGTTTAATATATAAAAAATTTGTACATAATTTACACAACAACCATAAAATATTATGGTATATTATATAAGATAAAATTAACAATTCACATACAAAAAAAAGAAGCAAAAAGAAGATTTTCAATGGTTCTGTACAACCAACTCCACATGTGTCTGTCGTTGGACAAATGACATGCATAAGGAAAATGATTTTGCTCGGTAAATGAGTGATCACACCAATTTATCATTTTTACTATAGTTGATGAGTATTTGCCAAATGTTTCGGATTTTGTTATTATTATCGAAAACATCCTGCTACAATTTCTTTGATTAATAACAATGATAGTATTGTTTATTTCTAAAAAATAAATAAATGTAATAAGAGGGAAAATTTACAAGTATAAAAAGAGATATATAATTCCAGAAGTGCTTTAAATGAGTAAAAGACAAAGGAAAAATTATTATTGTTTTTGTATATATTGATAAGTATTTTGTTGCTAAGATATAAAGAAAAAGTTTGTTGTGAGAAAGAAAAAAATGCTTGGTAATAAAATGGGATTTGATTGTCGCTATATGTGGGAAAGCGTGGATGATTTGTATAAGAGGAGGAAAAGAATGAGGAAGAGCAAAAGAAAGAATGAGAGTATATATATAACTTCTCTCCTTCTACTACAACAACAATATAGTATGAGCGTGAATATATGTGTGTGTGTTTGTGGTGAATGGTAGTTGATAAATAATAAATTATAATAAAAAAACAAACAAATTTACATTGTAAAAGGAAAATACTAATGATAAATAAATAAATTATACAATCTTTTCTTTTAAGGCCATCGTAAAATCTCTGGTATGACCATTTCATCCCACCCATCACAAACATCGCTGTCTTCTGGTCTTGCACAAATATCTTGAACAGTTGTATGTGACCAAACATCGAGCGAGTGAATTGTGTTACTGATAATATTATTCACATAGGCCATAATATCAGCATCTGTTAATAGGGAGCCAGCTCCGTAATGTATGATTGTCGAATGAATGCTTTGTTTCATATTTGGTGCTAAACTTTGGAATAATAAACCGCTTCCAAATTGTGTTTGTTCCATCAAATAACCCCGTAAATAAACGACTATTCGAGTCTTAATCTATATTTTATTTTATCATATGAAATGTATGCTATTAATTAATGATATTCTTCTTTTACAAATTAGTGCAATGTTTCTTTTTTTGTGTTTGTGTTCTTACCATGTCCAAAAAATGACATATCGATGGTGGATTACCACAAATATAGTCCATCTTTTCACCTATTTAATTTATAACAGCAGTATTTAATAACTATGTCAAAACAACAATTGAAAAAAAAAAGTTTACATACATTCTTCTCGAGTCCAGTCTTCACCTTCATTGGGTTTTTTTCTATCAAGTCGCTTTGGACTATTACAATCGCCTTTAAATGGTTGATCGCCCGAGAAAAGTGTCTGATATATTCCTTCTTCAAGCATAGCACCTGTTGCTTGCATAGTAAAGTCATCTAAACCATCTTCTATCGTGTTTCGAATACCATCTTGTAGTTCCTTTTCAGGAACAGTATTTGATAATTTATCAGGTATGGTGATATTATAAACATTTGTATTTAAAGATTCATGCAATTCGTTAACGGCTAAATGAATGACTGGAATATATCGATCTGCTAACGTTTGTGAAATTGCGTGCCTGCACAGGGGTTCACATGCAGATGTTAAAGACGCTACTAATGGTAATAACAGAATGAGTTTCCTGAACATCTTTTTAAATGTATATGTTGCTTTATCGTGTTGAATGTATATGTATATTTATGTATATGGGTAGGTTTTACTGCTGCTCTTATAGTAGAGATGTATAAATGAGTGTGAGTGAGTATATTTAAGAATAAAAATAAAAGAAGGAAGGAAGAAGAGAAAGAGAGAATTGTCTTCAAAAGAAAAATAAATCGTTAAAGGATTTTCCCTTTTTCGTGGAATTTACTCCTTTTATGGACATACAATTTATTAGCAAAAGTGTGTCGCCAACACGTTGTGTTCAACCATATGAAGATCATTTAACAAAAAGCCCTTTTATATATTATATCAGTCTACCTTATTACATATAATTTTTCTTTTCATTTATATTAAAAACATTATCAATTCACACACATATACATAATCTATGATTTATTCTAAATAGGATTATTTTTATATTATACTATGAAAGAAAAATATTTACAAAACGATCAAACTAAAAGGTCTCGAATTTTAAGATATCCTTTTCTTTTAAGTTTTCAGGACAGCAACTAATCAAAAAGAGGGAAAGGGAAATGGGAAATTCGGTTCCTAGGGAAAAGTAAAAGAAATAAATGAAACAAATATAAAATAGCACGGTAGCAACATAATAGCGGGGTCAATACTATCTATTTTTAAGTGTTGTACAACACCATTTTTAGCCGTATTTTTTTTTTACTGTTTGGCACACTCGTTCCTTCATCCAATTAACTCGTGTCAGTGTACCACATTGAGTCCCTGTAACCCTTTGGTGCTGTACGAAGAAATAGTTTGAAAAATGATGATATATAAATATATATCCCGTTTGTGTAATTGTGGTTTGTGTTGTGGCTGTCGTGGTCCTGGTTTTTTTCCTCCCCCGCCACCTCGCTCTTAGATCAATATATTAATATCAACGCCCGCTTGTCATCATCGTGGCTGACTGCCATAGTTGCTATTATCATTCATCATAGATATCCGTTCATGTCTTTTGATATGAAGGTTTTGGTCAAGATATTTTTTCATATCTAATTAGCATATGAATATATAAGTTATAGGCAACAAAAAAGTTAGTAAATTATAGAAAGTAAAATTTAATGGGTAAAATAATTTATGACCTTCTCCCGTCAAGTGTAAGTTATCCTTTAAAAAAATCTTACCACTGTATCCCATATCCGAAGAAAAAATTAAAATACCACGCCCTTGTTTGGACGATGATAAGCTTTGAGCATCCTTTTGGCTGGATACAACAAGTGCGGGCATTATTCCCCACCAACGCTCAGGTTCCAATTTTGACATATAATCACACCATTGCTTAACAACTTTATTCTTGTCAATATCAGGCCCAAATATCAATAACTTGTTACTTAAGATACGTTCTGGTGACCATGATATTTTTGTTGTTGTCTCTCCTGTTGTCATCGTTGCCATGGTGGTAGATTGTTTATGTAATGCTCGTGCAAATTCCTCTCTTAAAATAAGCCCTCCCTTTCTTTTATTATGATGCGATGCCGTTTCCTGCTCCTTTTTTGTTATCATATCTTGTACAGCTTGTATATCGGAAGGTACCACATCTATATCCAATTGTTTGCATAAACGAAGAAACGACGCCACAGTTTGCCACTCGTTTGAAGAATGTTCAAAAATACTAACAATACGAGTCTTGCGAGCTTTTTTCCCGTAAAACTCCAATTGTTGCTGTTGCTTTTGCTGGTCACTCTTTTTTCTTAATGTAGTATTCGACTCGTTTGTATTTATAAGAGGATTCAAAATGCCATATAATTGTTGTAAGGATGTAGCATTACGCTTTCCTTTCATTGGATCCCCATGAAAAAAATCAGGGTGAGTTTGAAGAACCAATTTTTTCAAATAAGGTTTAATAAGTAAACCAGCTTTCTCGGTGGCTCGTCCACCACTAACAGTCATTTTTTCTATGTGTGTATAATGAACAGTAAGAAAAGGGTATCCGTGTGGTTAAACCAACAAAGTTTATCGCGGTCTCTGAAACCCCCCCCCCCAATAAAAAAAAATTGAAACTTTACCGCCACCAAAAATTTGACAGTACGTTCCTTTTTGGAGATCACCAAGTAACTGAACAAAAAAAAAACACTTAATGAGTGAGAACACGATCACTTACCAGGCCAATTTGAAACAAGCCCTGCTGGCAGGTGCCATGGCCGGAACTGCAGTTGATACTGCATTATTTCCACTCGGTAAACTAAATTTTCTTTAATACTGAAATGAATCTACTGACAGTTTATTTCTGGGTTTTTTTTGCTCATGCGCCTGACACATTCATATCCATATACAACATAGATACCATTAAAACACGATTACAATCACAAGCTGGTTTTATCGCTTCTGGTGGTTTTCGTGGTGTCTATTCGGGATTACTTTCAGCAGTCATTGGAAGCGCACCTAATGGTAATAATAACCTCAGCGACAGGGATAGCACATCGAAAGATATATATAGACAAGGTCTTAGCATAAGCCAGGGTGGAAAATAATTAATTTTTATTGTTTTATATTGTCAATTTTATTTTAGCTTCGCTCTTTTTTGTCACATATGAAGCTACAAAACGATTACTTGGCGCAAGTGTAGATCATCCTAATGCCCACTTTATTCATATGGCAGCTGCATCTTTTGGTGAAATAGTAAGTTTCTGATTAGATATGGATTGGATGAAAAAAAGGGATATATATGAGAGTAGTTTCATATTGAAGATTTTATACCTTAACTCTTTTTTTATCCTATTCTATTATAGTCTGCTTGTACTGTACGTGTACCAACTGAAGTAATTAAACAACGAATGCAAACCAAACAATTTAAAACAACATCTGGAGCTGTCAAGCATGTACTAAAAACAGAAGGAATTCTTGGATTTTATCGTGGATTCTTATCAACGGTTGCACGCGAAATTCCATTCACTTGTATCCAATTCCCACTTTATGAATATTTTAAACGCTCCTATGCCGAACATAAAGGTAGACGGATAGAGCCTTATGAAGCTGCATTGTGGGGTTCTTTGGCCGGTGGTATCGCAGCTGCCGTAACTACCCCTCTTGATGTATGCAAAACTCGAATTATGCTTTTGAATAAGGTAAATAAGAAAAACACCTTTTTTTTATATACTTTTATTACCATGGCAATAATTATTCATCATATGTTATAATTTTACTTTAATAATTATTATAGAGCCAATTGCAAACAGTAAATGTTGGTGTATTGTCTACCATGAAACGAATTGTCGCCGAAGAAGGGCCTCGAGTACTCTTATCTGGTATTGGACCTAGAGTGATGTGGATTTCTATTGGTGGCAGTATTTTCCTTGGCATGTATGAAAAAGCTGTAAAGAGTCTTTGTGAATTACAAGTGTTAGAGGATCGAAGATAGAATTAAAGAAAAATTACAAAAACAATTTAAAAATAATATTAATCATCCATAATCATCATTATCATCATCGACATAATATAATACAAAATAATCAATTATATATTATTAATGCTTTACTTTTTTTTTCATGTGTGAAAGAACATTTTTAGTATGAATATACATAATATGAGTGAGTTAAAGAGAGTGCGTGTGAGTGAGAGAGAATAAGCGGGTTAAGTGAATTTGTTGAATATGTGTATCTGTGTGGAAGTAAAAATAAAATAAATGTATGGATTGATGTATGAATAAGTAAAGATGGTTTCTATATGAATATATTACACATGAATAAATGCACGTTTCTTTTTATCATTTGTAGTGCTTGGAGGTTCATCGAAAAAGTCGGCTGTGTTACGTGCCTCCCAATCCCGACGTAAATAAGTCAATGCTGCTCGATTGTAACCCATGATGTCCTTTTGCTTTTGAAGATTGGCTCGTAATTCATGTCGGATAGAATCAAGCATAGGACGCATCATACGGTTCGCAACAATTTGATTATGATGTATTTTAATCAGTGCAAATAAAACTCGAGAAATTAAAATGATATTCCAGTTCTATATGTAGATAGAATCAATAAGCATAAGTTAGTATAACATAATCATGATACAGGTACCAAACATATTATATTATCTTAAATAAACTATATATCATTATCTACCTTCTTGGCCCAGCCTTCGATATAAGAAAGTAATGATATAACTTTAGCAAACGGTAACACTAATAATGCTTCCTCCAAATCGTTTGCCTTAATCTTTTGCACAGTGTTGAGAACATATTTTTCAGGCGATAAATCTCCCATGGCCAACAAGATAGGGTTACGTTGTGGTTGTTCAGCAGGTAATCCTTTAGCTTTGGCTGTCTCATAAGCTTCCCACCCTTGCTTTTCTTCATCTGCAATTTCTAAGGCTTCTATTATTCGTTCGCCAGCCTTTAATGTTTCCATTGTTTGTTTTCCAGCAGAGTCCAATTCAGTATCATTCACATCCACCTTTTCCATCTGGCTAACCAGCGTAGATTCATACATTTCTTCTAATTCCTTTTCTCGTTCTTCTTCCAAGAATAGCTAAAGTGTACATCAACATAATTAATTTCTTTATTCCTATCGCTTTACGTGGATGTATATAACAACTGAATCATGTTTTTTTTATTACCTGTTCATCCGTTCGTTCCCATATACGAATGGATCGATCATGTGAACCAGTAACTACAATACCACCTTGTCTTGATACTGCTAATGCCCAAATTTCACCATGATGGCCTTGAAGTTTCATAATATTTTCAAACTATAAAAAAGTAGTACAACATAGATTATATCCATTAATATTGCACTTTTTTTCTCTCTTGGTTATTATTTTAGAGAATAAATAATAATAAATTACCTTATCACCATCCCAATATTTGACCAATTTATCCTTACTAACAGTAAAGAAATAATGGGTGCCCCATACAAACTGAATACCAGTAATGTTTTCTTGATGAGCAAATATAGACTTATGACAATCACCGAAATCAAGACCCCAAATCTTGACATTTTTATCAGCAGATGCGGTTGCAATCAATGTATTATCTGATGAAATATCCATGGATAAGACCGGAAGTTTGTGACCATAAAGAGATAAAAAGAATTTGAGTGTATCATGATAAAATACTTTGACAGTACTATCCAAAAGAGAAACAGCCAATATGTTTTGATCAGGGCTATATCGAACACATAAAACTTCATCGGAAAGTTTCAAAGTACGCATATGCACAAATGTTGGAGAACTTGTTGGCTATTGAAATGAATACATTAATACATATATCATAAAAGATAGTTAGCATTTATACATAGAAAACTAGAATAATTCTATTTTTGTTTTTACCTTCTCCTCGTTGATTTTGAAATCCCAAAATTTAGCTTCCTTATCAGCACCACCAGTAACAAAACCTCGTTTATCGGGACGCATATGCAACGAATAGATTGAACCAGCATGAGCAGCCACAGAATAAACCATGGAAGAGGATGCGATGTCGAATAATTCGAGATCACCGGATTTAGTACCAATCAAAACCTAAAGAATATAAATATCAGCAAAATAACACCACTAAATGCGTTTTTATAATAGCAAAAACAGTACATGTAAAGCTTACATGACGATCACCAGGAAGAAAAGAGCAACATAAAGCATATCCGCAATCCATTGAACGAATACATGATCGAGTCTTGACATTCCAAATTTTTAAGCTGTCTAATATCGATTATGAGATTTTTGATTTAGCATAACTTTTTCTTTTATAATTGAATCCTATGAATAAAAGCTTACTATGTGAAGCCGAAGCAAGTAAATCATCATTTGCACTAAGTGCTACTGCACGGATATCTGATCGATGACCTTGTAAGTCAATACTTGATGTTCGACTTGGATCTTCTTGAATATCTGATTTCTTTTCAGCAGGTAATGGTGCATTATATACTTCAATAACATTATCATTTAAAGAAACGGCCAACTAATAATAAAAACAAAAGCATTGTGGTTAATAACTTTTTGTTCTTCCACCCATCCACAATATATAAGATATCCATGCTGTTATTTTACCTGAATATGACCAGCTTTTTGTACATCTTTCACAGGCGCAAAATCAAAACTACGAATCTTTGTTTGAGCACGAACAATAGTGTAACTATGGAATTCATCCTCAGGTTGAATTTCGTCACTAATCTCATCCACTTGTTTTCCCTTTTCCTTTGCACGCTTTTTTCGTCGTTGAATCTTTTTACGGATTTGTTCATGGTCTCGAACTTGATATAATTCAACAGCCTTGTCTGCAGCTTGTACACCAACAAAGCTACCACTTGGATGAAATCGGATAGTAACAATACGATCACGCGAGTTACGAGGAATATTACCATAAGCCGTAATTGCCTTTTTCAAAGACTCGGCTTCATCTGCTTCTTGTGGGGGTTGATCATCAATCTCCATTTCATCAATTGATTTTTCAAGAATGCTCCAGTTAATTTTCCAGGCCTTTAGCATAGGTTCCGCACCACCAGAAATAATGACGGATTGTTGTGGATCGATATCAAATGACCAAACTTCCGTGCGATGGCCTACAACTGTTTCACGACAAAATTGACTCGACAAATCCCATAATTTCAAAAGGGTATCCTTGGATGCCGATAACAAATAACCTTCATTACTATTAGGTCGCTCTGGATTCTTTAGGAAGGATAAACAAGTGACTTGTTCCTTATGTCCTTTAAGACGATATAAACCTGTTTCCGCAACTATATCCCAAACAATAATATCTGTATCTCGAGATCCAGAAGCAAGTCGTGTACCGTCGTCATTAAATACAAGTGTTGTTACTGTACCACGATGACCACTTAGTGTCACTGTTGCTGTTGCTGTATCCAATTTCCATAATCGAACCATACCATCTTCATATCTATTTATTTATAAAAAATAATTAGTTGGTTTTGCTATTTTTTTTTTGACAGCTAAGTTACAATCAAACATACCCAACAGCATAATCACGATTATTTGGACTTTTTGCGATACTTGTCACTTGAGCATTGTTACCTGATTCTTTCCATTTACCAACCTAAAAAGCATTTATTACACGTTTATTTATATTATAAATTTAATAAATCGATCAAGAATCTTTTTTGTTTTTGTGGAAAAAAAAAAGAAAAACGATCTAACCTGAGTTCCCTTTTTGAGATCCCATAATAGCACGTCTTCTAAAGCAGGAGTAATAGCCAATTTCCCGGTATGATCATAAGTTATATTCGATTGAGTCGAGGCAATGACACCAAAATTAGCGAGTGGCTCGTAACGAAGATACGCCTTAACCATGACTTTAATTCTTACAAAAAAAAAAAAAAAAAAGAGGTCGACTTTTTTTTTTTGGTCTATGCAGTTTTTTTTTTCTGGACCGACAACTTTTTTTTTCAAAAATTGGAAAATGGCTTTGAGAAGTCACATGCATTTTTGAAGTGGGGCAAAATGGGGGCCTGCTGTCATTGAAACTGATATCAGCAGCAATAGATGAGGTCCGTTCGCTCCATCATTTTCTTCCTTCTTCTTTTCACCCCACTTCTTTTTTTTTGAACGTTTAAGAATCATGTTTACCGAGTACATTGACTTTTCTCAACCAACTTTTTATTATATTCTTGCCCACATTTTTTTCAACCCCTTGTTTTGGAATACAGTTGCTCGTGCTGGTATGTGTGCTTGTCTAAAACCGAGAATTTTCGCTCTTATTTTCCCTCCTTCCCTTACATAAAAATGAGATAAGACTAACTGTGTTTGTGCTTTTTTTTTCGCGTTTTTTTGTTTTTGTTTTTGTATAGAGTATCGTTCTCATATCCTTACAAAGTTAGCCGGTGGTAACGCTTATTATGGTTGTTATGCTCTCGCTGTAACCATTTTCTCCATTGGTATTACTCGTGATGCTTTGTAAGTAGATCATTTCTTGAGGAGAAAGGAATATGAAGAAAAAGTTGTATTTATCAACACAAAAGAAGGGATGGGGTGTAGCTGGAAAGACTAAGATGACTTCATGGATATGTCATATTAATTAAAACATAATTAGGTATGCATTGGCACTTGGTAATCAACCCACTTTTGCTCCTCTCGAAACTCCTTTGGTTCAAGGTATTGCCGTTGTGTTGTATGCTGTTGGTGCTACTTTGGTTCTCACTTCTATGTATGCTCTTGGTGTTACTGGCACCTATCTCGGTAAGTTTTTCTAATTGAAACGAATTTTTTGTTTGTTGTTATTGGGACAAGGCGGGTTTGTGTCTTGGTGTGCCTGGCAAAAAAAAAAAAAAAAACCTAAATATTTTAATTCCCTTTCCGATATTTATTAGGTGATTATTTTGGTATTTTGATGGATGCCCGTGTTACCGGTTTCCCCTTCAATGTATGTGAAAACCCAATGTACGTCGGCTCTACCTTGAACTTCTTGGCAACTGCACTTTGGTAATGTTCTTATTTTTATTTTATAGCATACTGGATGTTTCGTTTTGTTTTAAAAGTAAATACATTTAATATATTAACGCATCATTACGTATAACTAGGCATGCAAGCCCTGCTGGTCTCTTGTTGACCCTGATTGTCTATGTTGTTTACTTAGTTGCTCTTGAATTCGAAGGGTAAGTTTTACTGTTATTATTTTTGGAAAGTGGATAGTAGCAAAGGGAAGAAAACTAACAACATATTATTTTATCTTTATATGATATTATAGACCATTCACTACAATGATCTATGCAAAGAAGAATGAAAAGAAGGAATAAGCAAATTGATTTTGCTCATTTACTCTATTATTACCTCTTTTGCATCCAATCAAAAAAAAACTAATGTTTTGGATGTATATTAAGAGTCTACTTGTTATATATATTATAGTACAAAATAATTTGCTTTTTATTATTATTATTATTATTGTAATTATTGATTAATGCTAATGGGTTGTTGTTGCTACCGTAGGAGGTGTTGATGATGCCGTGGATTCGTTAGTTGGGGGTGGTGATGGTGGTGGTGTCTTTGCTGTAGTAGTAGCAGTCGCTGTTGTTGTAATAGGAGGTGATGTGGTGGCAATAGTAGGTGATGTTGGGGTAGTATTCAGTTTTGTAATCGTTGAATCGGATGAATGCTCTTTTAAATCAGTAGACCGAGCACGTTTAACACGTTTCCGTCTTTGTAAAGTACCTTCATAATTCACAATAGGAACCGTGATATCCATTAAATCATCTTTAGATCTTTCAGTCCTTCGTAAAAGCTGGTTTTCTGCTGACATGAGCCGTTTTAAATTTTCTTCGACAATACGTGATTGTTGTGAATTTAATTCTCGCACACGTTGAGGATCATCAGGTCGATGAATATATACCTAATACATAAGTATATATGAACACTGTCAATAACATACTCTTTTTTTCACTTTTTCCTTTCTTTTTTTTTCTCATAATATGATAATGAAAACGCACAGGAGTTTGTCTAAAAGAATGTCGTGAAGGGAATTTGGGTAAATAATCTGGTACATAGTCCGGTAATGGAATCTGGCTTGATCCTTTCTTTTCACTATCATCGTCGTCGTCTTCATCGTCTTCTTCTTCTTCGTCTTCATCTTTTTCGTCGTCTGATGGTAAAAACTGTATATCTTTTTCTGAGTCGTCTCGCTCTTCTTTGGATATAGGTATAGGAACTAGTTTATATTTTTAGAGAAAAGAAGAGCCTTTAGTATTACAAATGCGCTTCCTTTTCCCTTTCTTTTGCCTCTCGAACTGAGTATAGTAATATTATTGCATACCGAGATTTCCGTTTTGTCTAGATTGCTTCAAATAGTTACCAAAACTTGCTAGTTGAATGTCATAATCTTCCATGGACCGCAAAATATCATGGTAGTTAGGCTTCGATCGACTAGCGAGTTCAGCATATTTATGTGTTGTCGTTAGTAGATTTTCTAAATCTATATGAATGATATAGCGCAATATCGCATTAGAAATAAAGAAATGATTTCAATCAAATAATACAGGTTTTCCAGAGAGAGGAGAGAGGAAAGGAAGTAATTTTATTTACATTGTTCAAGCACATTGCTCAAATTTTCCAAAGCTGATCGTTGTATAGATTCGAAACCTGCTTCTCGTATTATAAGGGATACTGTTTTGCAATTGGCAGCATGTGTAAATTCAGAACTTGAAAAATGTGAATCTGGCATTGGCGTTCTCTTATCTTTTGATTATGTTGGTGAGGAGGTAAGAGAGAACGAAGAAAACCAATAAAGATTGTGGGGGACAAGAAAGGTGGTTTGGAAATTCTTTTTTTTATGGCCGAATCGGACCGTCAAATGGATGAAGGATGTATACACTCCTGTGCAGATAACTATCTATAATATTCATTCTTACATACTCAATAATACACGTATGTGTTATGAAAATCAGAGGGTAATAATTAACAAACAGTCGACGTAAAAAGCCTTTTATAACGGAATGAGAGAGTAATATTTAATTTATTTGTATGCATTAACGATATAATGGCTCCTTGTATTGTTACCAATATAGGAAGAAAACTCACTAATAAGTAGAAATATATCAACAGTTAATAATAACAGCAGTAATAATAAGTGATTGTACGCTCCAATGAACAAAATACCATAAAATAACACGTATCGTATAGCAGTAGTAAGCAACACACGCTGAAATAAGTAATAAATCAACCTAACAATAATCGTACAGTGGAAAAGATATTTTTTTCACAACGCTCTGGAAATTCCTTCCTTATTTCGGTGAATTTGTAAGATGCATCGATACTTTTTGTTCAGTAAACAGTATGCAAAATAAGATGACAAATAAAGAAAAAATGACAGTAATAGTATTAAGAAATAATAATATAAACAATTCTATTATGGCATCAATTCATCATTATCTAGTTTTTCCTTTGTAATTAAATGATCAATATCAGAAATAACCCAAGACCAGTCATTGATAGGTTCACCATTCTCTGGGTCTCTTCCAGAAACCATCTCATGTGCTGGTTCGAAATACGGTGTTTCGAATTGAACAAGTAATGTCCGTCGTCCTTCATCGTATAAAAGTATTTCATCCCCACGACTGATCTTGTATACCACATCTGCATCCACTTCCACATCCACTCGAATATGTACTCCTTCCATCAATCCTTTTGCAACACGTGCTCTATAATCCCGAAATGATTCTTCTTCAACATCCACATTAGCGGCTTTCAAACATAACTTGAGTGTCATCCATTCAAGTATTTCATATTGTCGTGTATGTGTAAATGCAATTGAACTTCCCAATGTAACCCAAACATCACCAAGATTTGCATCATATATTTGCGGCAAGTTGATACTTATTTTTTCATCGCCAGTAAGACACTCTTTACCAGCTTTTGTGTATCGTTCCAACAAGTCAATGTTAATCATCCCTTCAAGCTCTTTCTTCATGTTTTCATCCGGGTTATTAAGATATTGTGATAAGACATTGAGTGCTCTACGAGAGGCAAATGTTGCTGATGATTACAAAACCATTAATAACCAGTTAGTATAGCGAATAATGTGTTATTCAGTTACATTAATATTGACCTAAGAAAAAATATCCATGTATAAAGTGAAAAAAAAAATGAAACAGAAATAAAACAAACCTCCAAGCAAAAACTGTTCTGGAAAATAAGAGGAACCGGTATTCAAGTGGACAGTACGGGTCGCGAGCCATACACTAAGTCGGTGCTGGAGACTAGCAGGTAATATATTCATCCAGCCGAACGATGAAGGAGCATGTACATATGGATACTTTGAAATCCGGGGTGGTGAACGATTCAATAGCCATGCTAATATAGAAAATACATTATATTACGTGTTTGTTCGTTAACGTGGGTGTGAATCTTAATAAATAAATATAATTAAAATGAAAAAAATCATTACGAAAGTCTTTTATATTTGAAGGCTTTTCTTGAAAAGCAAGTTTCGCATGAGAGAAATGGCGAGTGTGTTGTAAAGGACGTAACCTGGCGACAAGGCGTATTGAGTTATTAAGCATAACGTGTATATCTAAATAAACAGCAGGAAAAGGTTCAGCAGCAAATTGCTCTAGTGTTGTCGAATTATATCCAGACATTTTTTACAAGCCGCTTTTGAGGAATCCCGAACTTTTAAAGCTCTTTTTCTTCTCTAGCTCTCTCTTTTATAATAACACAACAATGAGACAACTTAAATATCATGAACAAAAGCTTTTAAAGAAGGTTGATTTCCTTCAATGGAAGAAAGACGATAACATTCGAGAAATTAAAGTCATTCGACGATACCATTTACAACAACGAGAAGATTATCACAAGTAAGTTATCTTTAAATGTATTATTATTTTAGATCTCGATCAGATCGGATCAGTTCCTAGTTCTCTTTTGATCAAAACGAAAAAGAATATTGATCAAATGATATATTTTAGATATAATAAACTTGTAGGAAATATTAAACAATTGGCCAACAAAATCTCACTGTTGGATTCACGAGATCCTTTCCGTACAGAACAAGAAAAGGCCCTTTTGGATAAACTTTATATGATGGGGATTATTACTTCAACCAGTAAATTCAGCGATTGTAACAAAGTAACTGTATCTGCATTCTGTCGAAGGCGGTTACCAATTGTCATGTGTCGTTTAAAAATGGCAGAAACAGTCAAGGAAGCTGTAACATTTGTAGAACAAGGTCATGTTCGTGTAGGTCCTCAAACTATCACAGACACTGCCTTTTTGGTTACTCGAACTATGGAAGATTTCGTCACTTGGGTAGATACATCCAAGATTAAGAGAAAGATCATGAAATACAACGATAAGGTAAATTATATGTTCCAGTGTTTCTTTGGAAGGGGTGGCTGAAGCTGGGAATAGATCAAAAATATCTTGTATATAAACTAATCAGTGGTTTACATTAAATTATTATTATAGTTGGATGATTACGATCTATTGTAAAATAAAACAAATATTATACTATTATGCTATACTATTATACGGCATCCATATATGTACTAAAAAGCTCGGTATCATTGATATTTTTGGTAGCTACTAGTGCTACCACTCGTGTATAATGTGTTAATGTATCTAATCCACTCCAATAGATGTTTGGGATATATTGTCGTAATTCAGTGGGAAAACTTGTTGGTAAATCGATTTCGTGGTATCGTACTGACAAATGAGGAAGGAGTTCAATAATCAGAGGTCTTTTCATGGGTTCAATATGTGCAAAAAAAAAAAAGAAGTTTTATAGTAAATTTACCATTAGAACGATAATGTGTACGTGTTCCATTATTAACAAATTGTCCTATTGCCAATGGATTTCTTTTTTTATATGGATTATTATCAATATTTTGTAAGACGTCATTTGAATAATTATGGAGTACAAAAAAAGGGGAATTACCTGGGATTGTCCGTTAACCATGTAACATCACTTGTTTGAATGGCTCCAGGCCAATTTTCGCGATGGTAAATTGATCTATACATCCTAGCAGAAAGTCCTGTATAAATACATTCCCCATATGATTAATTGGATAGATACATATAAAACAAACATGATAGTCATATAATAGCTACTGCTACTACTACATACCAGTACTTTTTCCATCAACAAATAATCCATCATAACATTTCAGAACATAGCTATTTGCTATACTTGCAAAAAACAAAGGCTCAAATGGTAAATAGACTGTTCCTGGATATAAACATACAATTTGACCCGCTTGACATTGCCCACTCAAGAATACACCGGTTCCTATATAGTAAAACATTGAACAAAGCTGATAAGCTAATACTTGTCATGTCAAAAAGTCCGCGCACGCTTACCAGCTCCTTGAATTGAAGACACACATTTTTGTACCGAGAAACCGGCTTGGTGCATCAAATTTGTTGCTGGATCTTTTGATTCATGTATAATGCCAAAAAGATTTTCTAATTGTGCTGGTCCCTCTATGGTCAATGGCATTACTGCTGATTCAGCAGGCGGTGATCGCATAGCTTTTCTCCATAGTTTGAATGATTGCAGAGGATACCTAAGAACCAAAAAGAATAAAACCCGTGAAAAAAAATAGACGACATAAATAGTTATTTAGCATCGATCACAGTTGAAGTTTGCAAGCTTTTTTCTCTTACAGTCGCCGTAAGTAGTTCTGTATGGTCATAACAACACATTTGTCGGTAGGAAAAAGGGGCGGAGAAAAGCTTACCGGTGTCACGCAAACCCAATTCATAAAAAAAAAAGGAAGGGGAATATAAGATACTATAATCTATTATAAAATATTGTGTTGGAATATTGAAAATATACAGTATAAAGAAACAGAGCAGAATTTGAAAATGCCTTTTTTGCTTTATGAGAACTGACAACAGTTTTTGACAATCGATGTGGAGCTAGTTCAAAAGATTATAGATATTTTATTTGGCAGCTCCAATAAGTTGACCGATAGCAGGTTTGACGCCCAACTGTTAAATCTTGATAGCACCAATCAACCAATTTTTAATATAAACTATTTTTGTACAGCCAGAAATACGTGACCGTTATCACTATTGTTTTGTAGAAGGTCTACCGTGAATAAGACCATCAACTACCCCGGACACCCCAAAAACATACTATACGTATTAGGTAATTCCAGGTCTTACAGACATTCCATGTTTATATTTTTTCAAAGGCATACAACAATCTGATATAACTAAATGTATCCAGCCATTTATACACTATCTATACAGTCATTAACGTTATATAACTTAAATATGTTTATGAAACTTATATTAGCGGCTCAACTTTTTATGAAAACAGTCAATAGTTCTTATCTTTTTCTACTATATCATTATGTACACAAATGGGAGTTGTATCCCTTATGAAGACAAGACAAACGGGAAGTAACGCATACTTTTAATGTTACATATGAGAGGTCAAATAAGCGCTCTTGGTGCTGATAATGTTATTACTACGTATATTTTATATGGTCTACGTAAGAACGTATTTGATAACTTTCTATTTCTGGGAGTTCGTACGTAAACAAAAATATGGGGTGTCGGTAGCAATTCTCTCAAGAATACCACTATTAGTAAAAGAATCAAGAACTTAGTCAGTTAGAAGACTTTAAAGCAGGACAGTAACCACTCGTAGAACGACGTTAATACGTGAAGGTTAATTTTCGTTTTTGTTTTTTCCTTTGTCTTTAGGTTTTCTACCTCTACCCGTCTTGATGAGAATGCGTATATGGCACCAGCTTTCATTTACCAACCAGTGAATGCTCCCAGGAAGAGAATATGACTTTCATAGCTTCCAATAAGATTTTCAACAAAATCAAGGATGGCGATAGTCAAACTGGTAAAGAAAGTAAAGTTACATTGTTTGCGCTGTTATCAAGGATTTGGTTGATACATTGAGTAATTCAACAGTAAACGTCAAGTAAAACAGGACACAGTCACTGGATGGATTACTAGAGCCAATGGTACTGCTAATGTTACTAATTGCATCGACAACAAGATATAAGCTCGTAGAAGAACACGTTCAACTAACACAACAATTGAGGCCGCAAGTACAACGAAGGAAATCGAGGTACTGTAGCAAAACCCATGTTCAATGGAATAAAAGTGGGCATATAATAAAAAATAGAAGGTAAAGAAGTAAAAGTATAAACAAAGAAGAAAAAATAATTTGCTATAAATATATAAATATATGTATTGCTGCAAGAGCTCAACCTTTATATATTTATTCCTTCTTTGCAAAAATGGATTATTTATTATAGTTGAGACATTATTTGTTTATTTATTATGTTGGAGGACTTAATGACTTTCGTTTATAGACATGTAGTCGCTTTCTTGTGGTACATTAAAAGGGATAAGAAAATATAATAATGAATTTTACTTAAGAGATCTGATACCATAATTAAAAAAAACCCTCTTAATGGGAAAAAAGTTTGATTTGAGTAGCTGGAGAGAAAGTACTTAATGTGTAACCATATGTAGGCATTATGTAAATAATAAGACGGTGTAAGGGATGATTGAGTAGCTGTTATAGATCATTTATTATTATAATACACTAATTCCATAATTCTTTTTTATTTGTGTTTACTGCTGTTGAGTAATCGAAATAAATGCGATTAAAAAGAATGCATTGGCTGTAATATACAATAAACATCTCAAAGAACTTGAATGCGTATTTAATGTGAGGTTTATTGCTACGACTACGGCTGTTATGTAATACTGTATACTAAAATATATTGGAAACATGAATGATCTTCGTTCAATAATTTTTAATTAGAGGAAAAAACAATGTAGGCAGTATTGTGTCAAGTATTGTAACGCTACTCTCGAGTAGAAACTATGTCTATCGTATGATAGTGATTTTACTTTACTATACCTGTATAATAAAAAATAAAAATGACACAAAACTTATTTATTTATTTTTCATCTCTTGCCTTTTCTGGGCTGTCAGCCAATGTAGCGTTGCTTTGTATATAAGTATCTATTTATCTTTCTCTTTTTCACAGAATAAAAACTACGGTAGGTACTAAATGATACGTTATTACGTAGCTTTTTAGACACAACATGGTGACTGATTATTTTTGAAACAACTTAATGGTATAATGGTCGTTGATGTAGCTACGTATTAAAATGATATAATTTTTCTGGAAGCACAAGTAATATAGCCAATATATATAAATTATTACTCAAGTATAATGTTAAAACAATAATAAACCACATAAACTAATGTAATAAAATATGGCTTTATATATAGCGAATATTTTTTCTTTATTATAATAGTAGCAGAATAATAGGTTAAATCAAACAAAAAATCGTGAAAAGTGGTATTTTAAAGGAGGAAAGATAGAACTACAGATATGCCTTTCTTTTTAAATTGTATTCGGTGTATGTATCAAATATTGTAATCAAAAAGAGTGTCTACTGAAATATTGTACATATTTATTTAGATCAAAGAACCTTGCTTGGCGAGGACGGACAAAATTTGTTCACAATCAATGTTGAGGTTGGTAAGAGTCTTGCAGACGGTAGCCTTGGCTTCACCGGTGAGGCCCTTGACGACGGGTTCGACATTTAAATCAACTAGGGTTTGACCAACAAGAGCCTTAACTTGGTTTAAAGACAAACCACTGGGGGCAAGGATTTGTCCGACGGTGTTATTGACTGTATCAAGGGTACCAGAAACGAGATCTCCACGCTTGACAACACCATCAAGAATAGAAGGAGTGACTTGACCAACAGGAAGGCTCTTAACCAAAACTTGAACAGTGACAAGAACGCTATCAACATTAACAGTTTCACCCTTATCATTGAGGATACTAGTAGCCTTGGTAACCAAAACAGTAAGGCTGTTCAAGTCGAGTATACGGTCGTTAATAACGAGAAGATTACCAACGGTGCTGTCAACGAGACCAAGGACGGTGGCGGTCAAACCATTCAAGAGGGACAAGTTGCAAGTTTTGGCACCATTTTCAACAATTTGAGTGAGACATTGGGTAAGCTGAGAGGTGTTGAGAGGAATAGGAGAAGAGGAGATAGCACTGCCTGCAACATTGTCAACAAGTTGCTTGGCACCTTCGGTGCCAACGGGAGCAGCGTGAACGGTGGCAACAGCCATAAGAGCAGCGATGGTAGACAAAGTGAAGAAACGCATTTTGATTATAGTGGTTTAAGATAGTTTGTAAGAGAAGGCTCTTTGAAAGAAAGGAATGGACAAGGGTTTTGTTGGTTATTAGATGAAGAAAAAAAGTTTTTAACGAATTCTTTGTGTCTTTTTATATGCATTTTCTCGAAGAAACCTTCAGGCGCCAGTATTCCTCTTCTTCTTTTTTTCCATGATCTAGTATTTCTAAATACTCAATAAATGGTCTTACTGTATTAGTTACTCTTGTAACTTATTCGTGCGGAGGTTAATCCCATTCCCAAAGCAAAGGGGCAAAATGCATGCAATAATAACACTTAAACCCCTCATCGGTCTATCCCGCGTTTGAAAAACTCAAACTTCTATCCTAATCCGTCATAACAAGAAGCGAAGCAACGTGTTTGATATTTACTTTTTTTAATTAGATCAATGCCACTTTTATGTCAGCAATGTATAATTAATTTCTGATAACCATCAGTTGAAACTGATCTTATTTACAATGAATATATATTAAGCGCCATTGCAAAGATTATAATAGATATTATGATATATTACTAATATTTTTAGCTTTATATTTACTTTAGAGACCTGCACTTTATTAAACTCTACAAGATGTTTGAATGTAGTTCTGAACAAAAAGCTAATAATGATATGCAGTAATGAGCTTAAATTTTTTTGTGCACACGAAAATAAACTTTTTTTACTACTACCTAATATGAGTTCATAGTGTAATATTAATTCTTTATTACAAACATATGCACTCGTACTATCTTTGCTGCACGTTTTTTTAGTTCCGCGTTTGTAAAAATTTAAGATGATATTTTACTCCATCAATTAAATATTTTAATATAAAATAATATTAAAAAAGAACCAAAGTTCTGGTAACAGCATTATGTATCACAAAAGCCGGATCAGGTAGTTCCATAAAAGTTTAGTAAGTATGGGCAAAATAAATTATTACTTTCGAAGGCACAGTTGATTTCCGATCACCGAATCTCTTGATGTGAAGTTCTGCATGGTGCACACATTTTATTAATTTCCGCTTTACGTATACAACTAAAAAGGGCGTAAAATGTGAAAACAGAATACGTATCTCTACCTCTGCTTCTGAAAGTGTCTTTTTGTTTATCGCACGTAGCATACAAAATAACAACTCCGTTCTCTGCATAAAAAAACTATCCCGACCAAAGAATAGAATAGTTATTGCGGCCTAGGCCACAAAAGAAAAGGGTATGTTTTGAAGTCAACGCAGCTTCATTCAATTTACTATACCATAAAAAGTATCCAAGCTATTTACTATATATGCGTGTTTTATACATAAAAGCAGTATAAAGATAATTCGATATAAGTATGAAGTTATTTCTCATGTAGTCTATCCGTATAATATATCAAATTAAGCTTGATAACGATACAATTATTTAGGTCATTACATATTATTAAGAAAACAAATGCCTTTCTTTATTGAATCGCCGCTACATGTCTATTTCCCCAAATAAATATATTTTAAGCGAATGCGATGGAGTAAAAAGATCAACGGGCGTTGTGTAACCTAACATGAAAAACCCCCTTTTTTCATTAAATTTTATTACCAGCAGGCTCCCCAGTAAAACCATTTTTTGATTAATTTTCCCCAACCAGTTCTTTTTCTTGCACAAGAAAACGTGTTATGTAGCATAATCATTAGATATAATAGGGATCCGTCAAATTTGATTTGATTTGCTTTAATTTGATTTGTGTAATTGATGATGACATTAATAGCTTATATTTGGTTTCTCACCCTCTTCGTACCACAACTAGCCACAACATTAATTATTACAGGTACGTATATTTCGAACAGGCAGCGATCAATTAGAGCTGTAGACGACTGCATTAATCTTATCGGGCTTTAGCATCGCATCTTAAAGATCCAACAATATTCTAGTATAAACAAAAATTTATCCACTGTAGATGTCAAAGTCGCGGCGATACATTAGCTATTTGTTAACTGAATGGGAATATCATTGTACGAAAACAAATTTCAAAAAGTTAATAATATTATAATGCTATTCCGAGAAAGCAACAAAAAAGCATCATACTTTCACCAAGATGTTGGACAATACTCTAGATATTATAGCTTTTATCTTTACGTTTCAGAACGGGATTATAATTTTCTTTATACATATTATCATTTGATCGGTTGTTCTTTGACTTTTTTTGGTTTATCTTATTTATGTATTAGGTATCATATAGTTTTACATAAAACCGTGATAAGAATATGTCGTAGCAATCAATTGTAGATATGGATGACCAAATTCAATTTGCTAGATTTTCACATCATAACAATTCTTTGAAGCACTATCAGCCCTACTCACACATATATACATAATCATTTGATAAATCCCTATTATAACAACAGTATTCATTCTTAGAAACCGTATAAATAAAGACATGATTTATTCAGAAGTAACATATTCTTGCAAAATAATTAACACTATTAATGGCTTCAGACTACTAACATATAAGTTTATAAACTTTTGCGAAAGGCTTAGTATTATCATACAGGTGATAAATCTTCCTTGATATCAAAAAAGGGCAAACAGACATCGATGTACAATTCCAATATAATACTAGTGCGGTATGTATAATAGACATATATCATTTATCCATAATAATAAACTTTTTTTACAATACCCGGCCGTTACTACTGGAAAACAGATTCTCCATCATTCTATACTTACAAAAAAAAGATCTGAAGATATATTCATTGTTTGAAAACAATAATTATTTATAGCCAATCATCACCAAAAAAATACTTAGATGTTCTCTTTTTTATCAACGATTAAATATGTAGTAGGTGTAAAATTTTTTATTATTTTTATTAAAGTGGAAACTAAAAACAGATCTTTAATAAAAATTAAAATGAAGCTTTTTAATTTTTTTTTACAACCATCTTTATGACAATGTATTTATACAGTGCTAGGTATCATTTCTCATTGTTTTTTATTTAAAAAAAAAACGCGATGCTGGTCGACCTTCCTTTGTTTTAATCAACATACATCGATCATCTGCCTTTCTCATCTATTAAACTTATATTTCAAATATGACGGGATACTTTTCGCAGTAGTAGTCGGACAGCGTCAGAAAATGTCTACATAATTGACTGGATACTATTGAACATTACCGAACGATAAAAACGTTGATTTTATCATCCTTTAAGAGCAAAAATAGATACAACTGCTTTTACAATACTCTTTAAGCCACATCTATTTCCGAATCATAGATCATGACTATGAAACATCCTGCTCTAAAACTTGTGGGTAACACAGTACTCTGTACATTTCAAGAATCTACAAAAGGCAACAGTCAAGTAAATTCGAGGAAACAATTCAAGTTCAACAGTTGTCTTTGACGTTAACAAAATATCAAAATACTGAGCGTGGTATTTCACTCGGGCTCTTGGGAAAACAAGTGCTAAAAAATGTCGTAATGCACCAAAAAATATAAGAAAAGCATCATTCTACTCAAAGTGATTTATGTGTGTGTGATAGAGAGAGCGAAAGAGAGAAAGAGATTTACGCAAAAGTTACGTATTATGCATTTATGCTGTTCAACACACAAAAGCCGCACAACACGTTAAAATGATGGCGGCATATCGTGCATCTGTCGAAGTATAATGTGCGACGTAGTAGTTCATCATAAAAAACCACAAGATTCAGTCATCTTGCGCACAAAAACATATATTATTGGATGATGCGTCGCGTTGGTCATCAGAATTGTAGTATATCCCACTTTATGGGAATACTTTGATCACGTTAGTTGTATTCATACCAAATAGATTATATTAATTGAATTGTATCTTTTAATATCAAGTAAAGCTGTGAGAAATAAGCATAACACTGTTTTTTATGCGCGCTTCATTTTAATGGACTGCTGTTATCATATAATTATTAATAATGAAGAGTTTATTAACAAGAGATTAAAAATAAAATCAGATTACAAATGTTGGGTATTGTTCTATTATGCTAATTTGTCTAATGATTCTTATTAGCTTTATCCTTTGCCTTACGTACTGAAAGTGAGTAAGCTCGATTTATTTCGTGCGTAAGTTAATGGTACTGTCATGGTATTTATTTTCAATGCAGTGGTAGTTTGACGTTACTGATGTGTGGTGGTGTAACATACTAGTGGTAAGTATCAAGGGTATCATTAAGAAAGACTATTCAAGTTTATGAAATTGATTTTGATAATACTAATAACCTGACTTACTTTCCCGGGTTTAATTCATGAGAACATTCATTTTTATACTTTGAATCAGATCATATTTATTAGTGCTATAAGTATTAACACATGCGAGCGTTCTGGGGGGTGATAAACAATAATACCGGAGGTTAAATACGGTTGAAATATTTTGCCAGGTTATCCACATTTGTAAGTCATTTTCTTTTTTTTTTTCTTTAAATCTCCATTCTTTTTACAAAATGCCAAACCGAATACCTCCAGAAGGTTATTATACCAGCTTTAAAACATCATTTCAGAGAATAAAATGAAAATATCGCTGACCAAATACTTATATAGAACAAGCTATATTAGAACAGCTATTAAGCGTAAAGAATCGTCTGACTGCGTTGAAACGAGATCGTTCAAGCTACCTTCGAACACAAGATATCGTACCCCTAAAAGAGGAAGTCGATCAGCAAGTGGAAAAATTAAACGAGATACGTGGTAATGAATTATTCTCAGAAGATCATCCATCGAATCGGACAGACGATGTACTTGACGAAGTATGTCAGTTGCTAAGTTTATCATTTTTATGCTTGGGCAAAACCAGAGAAAGTAAGCTTTTTTTTATTTAATTTACGAGAAGGGTATTTGTCATCGATTTAATAGTAACATGAGCTTTCGTTTGTTATTTTTATAATATTTGTATATAGCTCCAGCTGTATATTCACAGGTCATTGCTATCAAGGTAAAATTATATAATTCAATAAAATGCATAATTTCTGAGATATGAATAGGGTAATCTAAAAACAGATGTACATTTTTTCTATCAGCAATGTTTTGACAGATTAGAAGAATTTGGCATTTATGCTGAGGAATTCTTAGAGCCTTATGAGAAAAAACTAAAAGAAATTGAACATATTATGGAAGTCGATCAACGAGATCAAGTGATTTCTGATATTGCCATGAAGTTCGTCAGAGTCAAATTTATGCAATGTCGTAAGTTGATTTCACCGTACATGTATTTATTTTGGCTTCTTCTCGCCCCCTTTGTTTTAGTACATATCTTGGATACTAAACAGCTTTGGTTCAAATTATTTTAGAACGGATCTATCAAAACCTTTTGGATACAATTCATGAAGTTTCTCCTGAACTGTAAGTGCTTTGTGTATATGTGTCATATGCCGTTTTTTAAGTTTGTTGTCGTTGCTAGGTAACTAAACTGATTACATTACTAAATAGTGTACCAGTTCGTAATCATCTATTACGAATTCGACGACATTTGGTATCAATTGCATGTAGAAGATCATTTAAAGAATCGGACCTCGTTTCAGCTCAACAAGAACTGAACGAAATTGATCAAAAGCGAGTAGACGGTAAATTCTTGGGTAAAGATGGTGTCAGCATTCCCCCAGGTCAAGCTGTCGTTGTCGGTCTTCTGGAACAAATTTATGCATATGCACATGATCTTGTTATCGTGGCAAGCAGCGATTTTTCCCCTGCGTTGCAAACCATCCGGGAACGGCTCATTGAAGTCAAGACTCATCTTGAACGTTTAGAGCTTACACATAAATGGACTTTACGTCAAACCGACTTGTTTACCTATCAGCATCAACTTCACGATATTCTTAGTATGAGAAACTCGGACAATGAAAGCCCTAATTATGGCAAGTTTACAGATGAAAGCGGTAACGCGCCAGAAGGTCAAACAGTGTTATTGTTCTTGCTGCAAAAGTGTTATCGTATGATTCTTATATTATTAAACGAAAGTCTTCCAGTATCAGAAGCATTACAACCAATTTACAACCAACTCTCGACTGTTCGTCAATGTCTACTTGCAGTTAGAAATACGGGTGCGCCTTGTTCGGCCGAAGAGTTATATCCGTAAGTTCATGTTTCGAATTGTTGGTCGATGTTGTTGTGGGCGAGTAAAATAATTCATGAAAAAATAACTATACCAAATGATATTTATGTTTATGATTAGATATCAAATGAAGTTAACGAGTATCGACAATCTGAGACGGGATGGAAATTTCCAAGATGATGAAGGACATATTCCAGAAGGACAAGCAATGTGCGTTTCAACATTAGAGGAATGCTATTGTCTATTGGATGAACTTCGTGATCAAAACCAAGGCAGTGAAAGCGCATAATTAGCAACTTTTTTAAAAACCCTCCATAATCAATATTATACTTTTAATGTACGATAGCAAAAATCCAAAACACCTTATTAAAACATTACTTCAATAAGCACACAATTAGATATGATGAATGATGGGTATTTCTTGGTTTTTTAATAATTTTGAACGGACGCTACATAAAAGAGGGTAGGATGAAAGAAAAAAGAAAGGCTGATTTGTTATGAATATTATTTGTTTTCTTTAATCACTAGGTTGATCATCTTCCGAATCAACAGCATCATCGTTGGCGATATCTGAATCATCCTATCAAAAACAAATGTCAATACAATTAATATTTTTTTAATCTTACTGGTTCTTATTATTACTTACCATTTGATATGCTGCTGCACCTTGTTCTAATAATTCTTTAAGTTCTTTGTTTTGAGGATTTACCAGTAAAATTGGTGTGAGCTTGTTACGATTCTCAATGCTAAAAAAGATATCGACTATTAGTTTTCTCTATTTTATCCTCCTTCTCAAAAAAATTAACATACCTTGGGTCGGCACCAGCCTCAAGCAAAAGCTCTACCATAGCAACTGCCATGGGAAGGTCCTCATCTTGATGTTGTACTGCTTTGTGCAATGGTGTGTCTCCTTCAAGTCTATTTTTGACATCTATTTCAATGTCGTCGACATTGACAAGTAACTCTAAGCAGCCAATAGAACCAGCCTTGGCACTAATAATTTTAAAATCAACCACACACACACACACACACACACACACACATTATATATATATATATATTAATGTACACTGTAACTTCTTTTCATCGTCATCTTGCTTCCCGCATTACCTACGCGTAGTGAGCTGCTGTGTTACCGGCACCATCGACGTAGTTGGGGTCACAACTTTCTTCTTTCAAAAGTTCTTCAAGCATATCTTCTTGATCATTCCGACACGTCGAAAGCATCAAATCATCTTTATAGTTCAATCTGGTTAGTTTAGTTTAAATATAAAGCTTTAGAAATAAGATGAACAAACAACTTACTGTTAAGTGCACCTTCCTTAGTCATTTTAAATATGTATATGTTTTATTAGGAAAAAAAGAAATAAATAGCAGAAAAATCCGTTTAGATGCCTTGTGCGGTCGGTATTTCAGGTCCCTACCAATTATATTCCAGTTGTCAAGTTGGGATTATGTGTGAAATGAAAGATTGAATGAATACTCTGACCATTTAGATATCACAAAAAACAAATATCCTGGTGCACAGCTGCATAATTTTTTATTTGTACATTGAGTCGCTGCAATTTGCTTCGAACCGTTGTGCCCTTTCTGGTACATTTACATAATAGACACCATAGCATAATTCGACGTTTTAGTTTTGCGGGAAAACAATATGTGGCGGACAAAGTATGTGACTCAAAAGAAAGATCATATTACTGAAACATACGATGATTAAACAATGACTAGCAACCATTATTAAGATATTATGCCCCTTATTTCAAAAACCTACCAAGTATAATTACATCAAGTGGAATATCTACATAAATATTTTCTGTCAAATATTGTTAATAAAGATACCATTATAAAAAAATGGAATAGTTATCAATGACGATCTATTTTGTTTCTAAATACAGACAATACTACTATAAATAGGATGTTTGTAAACTAACAACTTGAAGTTCAAAAGTTTCTATATAAAGGTTTTTACAAATCTTCAATGGTAGTTATATTATGTTTAATTTGTTCATGATATAACGGCTATAATGAGTTACCAAATTTTAGCCTATTCTTGGCATTGTGAAAAAATTTTCTCTGTTCAATGTAATATCTTTTGATACTATGCTCTAAAAACAATAAACAATAACTTTTTTATTTATTATTCCAACATCAATTATTAATACGTAAGAAATAATTACTGTTTATAAGAAACAATAAGATGATAAAAGTTGTTACTGAACTCACTTTATAAAAGAGACAAAAAGGACTACGTATAATCTACAGAGGTATTAAGTTGCTATTATTGTTTCAGATTATTCAAGCGGCTGTTTATAAACATCATTGTTGTATATATACATATTATAATAAGATACGTAAAAGGAATAATAGTAAGCTTTTTTAGAATTAGTGTTATTATTATCAAAATGAAGAGAAAAATAGCATAGCTACATCTTGCACAAAGAAAGAAAAATAAGAAGGGAAGAGCGAAACAAGTATGGAGAAGAGAATAAAAGACATTCAAGATGGGGGTAGGTTAGATAAATAAGAGGGGGGAATTTTGGTCCTGGGGGGAGTGAACCGGCAAGATAAAGGGAGAGAGAAAAAGAAAAACTATTTAAGACACTTTTTTGTTATACTTTAATAAATATTACCTCAAGAGGTGATGGGACTATATGCTAAATTTTTCTGTTGATTGTTAAATATTGTATTTGTTGGTTTTTTATATGTGTTATTTTAGATCATCATAAAAACGATGGTCATAAATAAGATACCAATCAGTACGATAGAAGGCGTAGCGGATACTGACGTGGCAGCTCCAGGTAGTTGAGAGGCACCAGGAACAACACCAGAACCAGTCGCGGTACTTGCATTTTCGTTAACTTTTTGCTCAAAATTAGGGAAAGTGATAACTTGTTCAACATAGGGGTGTGAGATGTTCATGCATGTTGCAACGTCTACAATATGCTTGTATGCGTTTTTGATTGCTGGATAATGTTGAATTGCAAAGTCCATAGTCATGTTATTAATTTCATGGCTCAAAACAATGTTACCACTGTTGACAAAGCTACCATTCGAACCCATTGTAATGAAGTTTTGATATTTTTGGTCGACAGTTTGAGGAGTTATGCCTGGAGTTGTACCAGCAGCCCAATCATCGGTATCAAGATTCCAAAGAATGGCAGTAAAACCAAGTTGACTAGCAATCCAACGTACTCGGTCATCAATATCACCCAAAGCCTAAAAACGAAAATTATAGTTAAGTAGCTTGGCTATTAGTTTATAGAATAATATCCTTTACTTATCAGCTTTTTTTATACCCACGAAACTTTTCTCACTGTGTCAGTTTTTATTTTTTTCTTCACCCCCCCTCATTTTCTTGTTCCTGAAATATTTCTCCTCAAAGGGAGAATGTTTAAATATGGTTATTGAAAAAAAAACTTATATACTACTTACTGGACGCCAGTAGAGAGGAGTAATGCCTGTGACGTACTTAATAGCTTTAGCTGTATAATATAATTCCGCAAGAACCTCCTGGTTAGTCAATGTAGTCATCATTTTGTGAGACCAAGTGTGTCCCGCAATATGATGTCCATCCTTGACACCTCGCAAAGCACCATAAGGCCAGTTGAGTACATTTGAACCAATATAGAACATAGAAGCTTGTTGATTGTTTTGTTGTAAAAATTCATAAAAGGCATTGTGTGAGCAATTTGGTCCGTCATCAAATGTCTACGTATTTTTTCTTTTTGGTTAATTTCGTTTTTCAATTTTTTTATGCATATATACTACTACATAAGATATACGCACACCATAATAACTACATACAAAGCAAGAAAAAAAAGGAGTAATAAAAAATAAAACAATTCGATAAAAAGGGAGAGTCCTTTGAATTCAAGAAGAAAACAAAATGAGATAACCAATAAGAAACACTTACAAGACCCCAGGTCCCAGGTTCAGGACAGTTAACAATATCAGCATTACAACCTTGATGTTTGGGTTTTGTACATTGACTTGACGACCACCAACAATCAGGATCATTGACTGTGTCATAACCTGCCATGTCCAAACCACCAGTAGCGGATGCTTTACGGACAGCAACGTTGGGCGCGCTTGCCCAATCAATCGAATTGTACAAGTCTTGGAATTCTTGTGAAGTGTTCATATTATTACTAGTAGCAATATCCCATATTGTTGGCCATTCAGCGGGATTGACGGTGTATTCAGAGTTATAATAAGCACATTCTGTTGCAACATCATGAGACGTTGTTTGAGGAATGTCAGGAATTGAAATCTTTGATGGATCCGTTTTTGTGATTGTAAAATTCGTCTTAACATCGGCTTGTACTAACACAAAGGTGAAGGCAAATAACAAGGTGGGATAGTAATAAATCATCTTATAAGAGAAGAAGGTGTAAGAGAAAAAAAAAGGGGGGGTAGAATAAGATTGAAAGAAAGAAAGAAACAGAAGGGAAAATTAATTGCTTTTTCGAAATTTATATACCAGGCAAGGAGAAGCCTTTACTTTGTCATCAGGCAGAGAAGGAATCTATAATCTCAGTGGGGTTTTATTTTATTTCTATTTTTTTTATATCTATGCTCAGTAAAGATATCTCCTTTCTGGGATGTATTTTTTGGAGCTAACTGTTTACTGATAAAAAGGACATTTGTAGTATCAAATTGAGTTTTTAAGTTTATAGAAAAAATACTCTATAATTAGCATAACAATCCATGTTTGTTGTTGTCATTAGACCGAAATGAAAAAAATTGAAAGATCTACACACAAGACTTGAGCAGCTACTAATAGCACAAAATTTAATGAAAAATAATGGCAATAAAGTATTATATGATCACCATTCCGCGAATAGAATTGGCGTTTTTAATATGTTATAAAATCTCACCCTTTGTTGATATGACTACATCTAATAAGTTTTTTATTAGATGGCGACTCGCTTTATCTTTATATCTCCTTGACAGCCGCATCTTGAAATATAAATAACTAAGATGACATTATCAAGTGGTAAGACAAGAAGTTTTTTTATTCCGTAATACAAAAGTGGTGCTGGGCCCACTAGTATTATGTACGAGGCAGTGTAAAAATATATTTCTATTGTGATTATCAAATTTTCGGAAAACCAGCCGAAGAGGGTAAGATCGTGTACATATGTAATGAATTATAAACATGAAAGTAAGAAATAGCAAAACCAAAAGATAAACAAATATGCAGCTAAATTCGGGAAGAGAAGAAAAAATACAAACGAGAGAGTGTGTTAAATAATATGTGTAGAAAAAGAAAGGGAGACCTTATGAAGTTTATAAAGCATTATCATAAATACGTTTTTTTCAAGACAGCACCACATTTTGAGCAACTAGTATTATTAGTTTGTTTAACAAATAGTCCACATTCAACACACCATTCATGGTCCATCAATTCCAATAGTTCCGGCTGTGGAGTAAACCCTGTCCGTCTCATCCATGCTGAAGAAGGTGGTCGGAGTGGTGGTAAGTTATTTCCAGTGCTATATAAATATTCGTTTTGATGTCCTTGTTTGTCACTCTCGAGAATATCTGAGCCTGGTCGTGAGTAAGTTTCTCGTAATGGTGTGAATAAAAAACCACAAACAAGGCATGTTAGTTCTTCAGTTGTTGATGATGGCGCTGGCATCGAGGTGTGATATTGTTTTCTTGGAATACAGCAATAAGAGAGTAGCCGACTCAGGAACCTGTGTCGAGTTTTATTATTTTTGTTTACAGCTACGGCATCTTCATGGCAAGCTGGACAGTAGGTACCAGTAGGTATAATGGTGTTATTAGTTGTTTCGTTTGATTCTAGCAAGAAGATAATTAATCAGTAACTGTTTTTGCATACGCTTATCTTTTTTAGTAGTCGTCAACTAACCTCGAAACCGCATTCTAATATGTTTTAGCGGAAAAGGGAGGGAAAGGAAGGCTCCTGGGCACAGGGAAAGGAGTGGGGAGAATTATCCAATGTTCAAAATTCCGGAGGAGAGCAGTCGGTGTAACCAGGCCCCGGAAAAAAAATGCGGGCCACGTTTCGCATACATATAATCAAACTAGCTTTAAATAGCTCATGAGGCTAAAGGTAGTTGGATTAGTATATAAATTATTATATTAACTTCAACATCACTTGTCCGCGGTTTTACCATTAAATAAAAAAAGTACATATAAGTAGGTTTTCTTGATTTAAAATAGATGAATACCCACTATTTTGATAAGTACGTACGTAAAAATAATAATATGTGTGACAATGATGATAAGCCAAGCCTCCTAACTAATGGGATTTGTTGTCTTGTTCGCCATCATGCAAGATACTGGAATGAAAAAATCACTTATATACAGTAATCGAATTACGCACATTGTAAAAAAAAGACAAATATTTATGTTATAAATTGCTTATATACCTTATTACTGGCCGAGACAATATATTTTCATTCTATTATTACTACAATTAAACTGTTGTGATAGCAAGATTATACATAACATCCTTGTATTAGCAATAAAATTTACAAAAATAGTCTGGCTAGGTTGCATGTAGAGTTTTTTTAGTATCAAAAAAATATTTTTTGTACCACATGGGCATGATGATAATGCTATTTTTATATTATATCTAAGAGCATCAAACAGCTGTTTCCAATGCAAAATTTATACACGTATTCAATAAATCTTGCTGTGAGATCAAATATAATAATACGTAGCAACGAAACAAGTAAAAGTTACCAGAACTTTACTATCTCCTGTAAATATTTATTTTATTAGTATTGCTTAGACTTTGGCATTTTGGAATTTACGTAGAATTGTCAGGAGGAAGAAAAAACAAAGTAATGTGATCTAATAGTGAAGGATTACGTACCATATATTAAGCTGATTTGATGCTGTTATATGATACTTCAAATCAGCTTAATATATGATACTTGGTATGTGAATAAAATCAAAAAAAAAATATTCATAAGACTCTAATCCGATTACTTCTAGGTGTCTTTGTTCCAAAAAACTGAGACACGATCTTTTCTAACGTACGACCACAAAAGTCAGTCAGTATTTTGCTATGATGCATGACATCCTTATAATTACCTATAGTACTTTTAGTGCTGCTTTTATTGATAAGTCATCCAATATCTATAAAGAACTACTTAAACAATATTCCCAAACAACCAATCATACTTGTCGCAAATTTCAAAATACATTTATTTCATATATCAACAATATATTAGCTATTTAATCCACTGTTCTTTTTCTATTTTTCTGTTATAAAACAAACTATGGGTTGCTAGAATTATTATGACGATAATCAATTAATAATACGATCACTATTTGGGCGAGAATTCCAATATGACATGAATTTCCCCACTACCCACTGGATCTAATGGGAGCCAGCGATCTGTTTGTGCTTGATTTGCACGGATAAGATCCCAAACGTTCCAACAGCTAACACCCAAGTCCACTGAGCGACTAAACCGATTAAAATCTTTTATCTTAAATTGAATTGATGTAGGTTGGTCGGTTATTTCGTGAGTAAACTCTTCATTCCTGAGAGAAAGAATATAGAACATCATATTAGTTTTATACTTCAAAAAAATGTTTGCTTTTGTAGATGTTACCATGTTGGTGCCAAAGTCTTGGGTATTGTTTTGGTTCTATGAACTTGCTGACCGTCAATTCGTATACGAACGTACGGGTCACTTGTTCCTGACTTGTCAACACCTTGAAGTCCCCGAGCTTCAATAATTTTAACAGTTAACATACCAGCAGCACCAGTAGTATCAGACAAATGTTTTCCATCATCAATTGTTGTAGCTATTGATGCTAGATCTGTGCTGCTTCGTTTGAGTATACCTGATCCTGCTTCTGATACTGTTCGACTATGCATACCATCACCTTCACTAAGAACTAAACTTGACATTGATTTCATTGGTTTTGGTCCACTAGCAATTTCCCCTAACCCACCACTTGATGTAGATGACATGCTGGTGTTAGTCCCAATTCGTGTTGTACTACCCAGGACGGATGTTTGTGTTTTTCTCTTTACAAGTAGTTGTGGTTGCCATAAGAAACGGACACGAATACTGCCTGTCACACCAGCAACACCATCCAATGGAATATTGACGTCTTTTGATGCAAAACTTTCGACCATGTCACCACGAAGAGTGATACCACCGGAGCCTAAAGCGAGAGTAAAGTGGAAGAATGAGTAAACTACGAGTACTATACAAATTTTTAATCAATAACTGTTACCAATGGGTTCATCGCCTTGAATTTGGTTCCAATCAAACACTTCAATACGGAAGCTTGCAGTAACGCGCGAGTTCTAAAATACAAAAGAAATGTGTTTATAAATTTTTCTTACATTTTTATTCTGCACTCTATATATTGCGATACAAACTATTGGGACGGTAAATTGTTCATTTTTCCACACGGGGTTCAATGTCTTTTTCATAACTTGGCTCTTATGTACGCGCTCACCATTTACGGTGAATACAACATATGGATCACTCGTGCCTAAAAAATGTATATCCGTTATCATCCATTTGTTTTACTTATTTTTTTACTCACTTACTGTGCACACCTCTTACCTGATTTATCTGCAGCCATGAGGTCTATACCGCGAATCAAACTAGCTGTTAATGTACCTTGATCTACAGAAAAAAATAAACAAAAGTTATAAAAAATAATATATATTATGATTATGTGATTGCGGAATAAATAAAAGCTTTTTTCTACAACTTACTATCAATGCTTTCGTCAGGGCTAAGTACAAAAGTGCTCATGGGTATATAATCAAAACTGAGGCGAATACGTCCCTGAGTTTCGCCACCACCAAAAAGACTAAACCAATCACTGGTATCATCCTCATCATTTTGATGTTCACGTCGTTTGTTCTGTATATGACGAATAATACCCTTGGTACCATCAATCCAATAACCAAGCTTCGTATCATCTTTTTCATCCGCTGTAGCAGGTTTCACTTCAATGGCTACTCGAGAAATGTCGGTTTCCTTGATAAATACATCTGTCATTTCACCAAAAGCAAGTCTACGACCCTTTAATCTTGCCGTCTTATATTGTGGAAGAAGAGCGTCTGCGACTACTTGACAATAAGCATAAACATGTCGTGAAAATTCTACTTCATGAATCTTAATACGTAAGACTCCTGAGGAATATGCTGCAATATCTATTAAATCATCGGGGGTATACTTAATATAGCCTCCATGAAGATCTTGAAGTGGTAAATCTTGTTCATTTTCATCAAACTCTTTGTTTTGCTTTTGAGCATTTTGTTCAGAATCTGTAGTGGTTACATCCGAAGTATCTTGCTCTTCTGATTGATCTGGATCATTATTTTGAAGTAATTGTCGGAATTTTGGCAGAGCCAGAGTGGGATGAAATTCTGCTCTATAACGTAATTCACCTTTTCCGGGTCGACGATCGGTGGATCTAAGTAAAGTCCATCTATTTTATATCAAAACGAAGCCTTGTGTTAATATTAAAATTATAGTAAAGAGCAACATTCTGAAATATTTGTAGCACAAATTTTGATTATGTAATACGTAACTGGTCAATTATAGCATCGGTTGCTTCATACCACTTGTCTGGATCTTCACTTTGATCTCCGACACGGAGCTGAACAAGATTCTTCAAAGCAAGCTCAACTAAACCAAGTGATTTATCTCGACTTTTGGCATTCCAATCCATAACTTCAAGCACAAGATTTTCTTTGGGTGAATGAACCGGTACATAGAGTGTCTCACCCCATTCAGGGGAAAGATTATTGTCAATGATACTTGTACGCTCACGGATCTGATGGCCCGACAATACACGGACGTAAGGATCAGATTTGCCAGATGCGACATTTTCAACATTGCGCAAGTCCCGTGCTTCCCAAAATGTAAGACGCATTACACCAATCGGCGGTGCTGATGCAAAAAAACGAAATAAAGCGTAACATCATCGTCAGTCTTTGTAAAATACACACAATATATTGATACGTCATCTTTTGTATTGCTTACCATCATATCCATGACCACCAAGTCCATCTCGAAGTCCTGGCATAATAACTGGTTTCCATTGTGCGCTTAATCGAACGTTTCCAACTGGTTCATCATTCATAGTAAGCGGCCACCACCCTTCATTTTCTTCTTGGAACTTGAGCATTTCATCCAAGTGAGCAGACCAAGCACCTAAGAGAACATCTTTATGTACAGTGCTACGATCTTTGACTTCCACACGAACAAATACTTCACTCTTATCCAAGATGGCTGTCTCACCAGATATTTCATAAGCTGGGTGCGTAGTCCTATGCCATGCTGAAGATGTTTTGATACGCTCTTCACCGTTAATGATTACACGAACATAGGGTTTTATTCTTGACGGACCTTGTAAATTTTGACAGTCGTGAACAGTGATACGAAGTACCGCCGAATCTTAACGCAGAAAGACAAAAAAACAGTGTCAGTTTAGTATCTCCACACAGACAGATTGATACGGCACTCTTTTTTCTGAGTTGGGCAAGACTTACTTGATTCGGGAGCGGGGTCTACTGTGCCATCTTCATGCTTGACAGGTTTGGATACTGGAAAGTAACGCATATCCACCTTCAGGTCACTAATAGAGTTACCTTTGTGCAACAATGCTAAATCACTGTAATGAAATAAAAATTCAGTTCAAATTAAATAAAATCAACTACGTAGCGCGTTTTTTTTGCAAGAGGTATATTAGCAATGAAAGAAAGTGAACGTGTATTCATTTTGTCCTTACAGTCCCTCCTGTTCGTTTCGATCCTCATCATCAAGTTCGCGTAGGTTAAAATAAGAGGTCGCAACTCTGTCATCTTCTGCATCTGGGTTTTGAGTCTGAGAACATAATTCGAGGCAAAGTTGGCCATTCAGATTATTAAGTAACAAAAATCGTGTATCATTCCATTCAGGTTTCATGGTGTTTGTCCGCACGCCAGTACGACCTAACTCTTTCATACCATCCAATGAAAAACGAATATATGGGTTGAGTGTATGTCTAGGTCGTGTTGCAAACGGCCCACCATCCTGGTTGACTCTATCCAATGATGTTGCGGAAGATACTGTAACCGCTAAAATACCATTTGCCTGGGCTATGATAGCAAATAAAATATAACATATACATTAGTAAAGTCTTAAAAGAAATCCAAATGACATTAAAAACAAAATGCAACGTTACAGATATCCAATTCTCCAGCAAAGAACTTTTCCACATCAAAGGTAAATACATTCGGAAGATACATCATGGGGCCGAGAATAGCATGCGCTTGATCGCGAACAAACGTCTGTAGACCTGGAATCTGAGAACATTCGATTCATGATCAGTATCACACCTTTTCATCAATTTAATTATACATAAATAGTAAAAATTGACCTTTGAGAGGGGAAAAAAGAAGATAAATCTTACCACATTAACATCAATACCAAGATTATCAGTTCCAAAAGGACGTAAGTTATAATCAAAATCAGGCTTATTTAAAAAAGAAGCTTCAAACACCTTAGCATAGGGGAACTTATTCATAAAACGAATTTGAACACGCATATGGCCATGAAACGATATATCTTCAACTTCAACAGGTAGTACAACACCCATTAAACTTTTTGCCATATGAATATTAATCTTGATCCTTGGATTCACTTGTCGATCCAATTGTGCTGGAGTCAAGTCTGTGCGATCACTCGGGATGAATGATACACGCCAATCCATGCACTAAACAGCAAAAGATTAGCAACCTTGGAACACATTATCGTCCTCCCCCCCCCCTTTACTGACCCCCCCCCCAAATCTTTGTTTCTCACAAGAAGAAAATCGAAAATAATAATAAATAACGAAAAAACATCTGAGAATTTGTTTTCTAACACTCTCCTGAGCTTACCACAGTATCTGGATCGGTGTTCAGGTATGTTTTAACACTTTCAATCCGAAAAGGTTTTGTGCCAAGTGTGAGGGTTGTTAATTTCACTGATTCCACAAATGATGGCAAATATTCACCAATTACAGCATCCAAATTTTCTAGGATAAGTGTACATAATACAGGTTCAAATACAAGCCAGAATTTACCCAAAAATGCATTCATCCATTCAACGGGTTCTTCATCTGCCTCCATATCCATTTTGGATAATTCGCGTTGTAAATTGTTACGTTCATTACGACGATAACGTCGAGTACTTGCTTGAAAATAGATGGCTACCAAACAAATAAGCAAAATAAAAAATAAAGGGGCGAGGGGGGATTAATGATAAAATTAATATATAGAAGAAAATATGGTTGCTTGCTGCTAGTTGATATAACACACAAGAGCCGCCGCTCTTGTACCATTTACCTAATAAAAAACAGAAGACAAGCACGAGGCCAAGTTCGCTTCCAAGTTTGCCCAAAAGAAACGTCAGCAGAGCAGTGGCGAGCAATGCTATAGCATTATGATACCATTCACCATAGAACGCTGCAGGTAGTTTTTCTTCAATAAAATCTTGAAGTGTAGTTAAGACTCTCGCTGCATTGCTGTTGCTTGCTAGGCTGACGAAGGTAGGGTCTAACCACGATGTTACATTTGCATGAGTTAGTACTGGAAAAGCTCCTATCGTTGGTAGCAAAGTTTCTTCATGACCAAAGTTGCTTGCTGCATAAGTTTCGTCGGGGGCACCAGTTGTAGTGTTTTTGTTTTTGTTGTTGTCTACATTTAAAATAGACTTATCTCTAATAACATTCTCCTCATGCTCCATGCTTAATGGTGCGCGAAAAAAAAGGGTACTTAAAGAAAGAAAATGATTGTTTTTATAGCGCGTTCACAGTATAGAAGTTGGAGGCAAAACGGCACTTTGATAATAATGAAAACAACAATAATAAAATAAATGGTAATAGTGGCTCCGAAACACACGCACACACACGCACAATAATAATAAAGATTTAGTAAGGAGAAGAATAAAGCCAAAGTTCAAGCTGGTTTTTTTCAGGCACCAATCAGATATAACTCTCCTTTTCTTCTATTACGTTTTCTGTACGTGCAGAAACACACGCATATACCCAACTTTTCCGTCAAAAAAAAACAGAAGATATCTAATAAGCATCGCAACACGTCGCACGTTCCGAAATCCTTTTCCATGGAAACAGGGAGTCACTGTTATAAGTGTTGTGTTACCCGAAGCTTATAAAATAGAAGGATTTTAGCTTCGTCTCATTGAATCCGATGCTCTTTCTTTTTCAAACTCTTCTTCGTAATACTACCACTACAACTACGCCTACAGCAATGTCCCCTACTATCATCAACCCCCCAGCCGATTTGAGCAAGATTCGACTTGTTGCTTCTGATCTGGACGGTACACTGATTGTTGGCAGTTTCAACGGGTAACAATCTTATAGATGACACAATCAAATACTTATGTAATCGTTTCGTCTATTTATAATGTTACTTTTATTTTAATATGCAGAGGTAATTTGAGTCAACGAACAATTGCTGTTCTTCACGCACTCGAGAAAAAAGGTATCCGTATTGTATTTGCCTCGGGACGTCCTACAAGAACCATGATTCACGCTGTAGAACAAGCTGGGTTGTCCAATCTTATGGTGGTGTGTTGCAACGGTGCGCAGATCGTGGACAGCCAAACCAAGGCGATTATCAAAAAGTTCTCTATTTCACCCGATCATGTTCGAGAAATCTCAACCAAAGTCAAGGCAACCTTTGGGGATGAGGCCTACATAGGAGCTGAATGTGGTGCCCAGTTCAAGTGTGAAGAAGGTTATGCTGATATACGCCGACCATCTATGAATCATGCTCATAAAATTATTGACGATCCTCGAACGGACTTTTTCCAGGCCCAAGAAGATACAGTTGAAAAAATCATCATCGTCCACAAGACCTGGCCTGCTGACAAACTATACGAATATCTTTTAGAAAATGTTTTCCCAGAAAAATCCTGGTTGGATGTTATTTATCCAACCTATTCAAGCAAGTACTTTGTTGAGATTTCTGCCGCTGGTGTCTCAAAGGCAACCGCTCTTCAGCATCTTTGTGAAAAATTGGATGTGTCCAAAGAAGAGGTCATTGCATTTGGCGATATGCCGAATGATATCGAAATGATCAAATTTGCGGGTAAATTATCCCTCGATCTATATAGTGACATTAGAAGCAAATATATAGTCATTATGAATTTCGATCGGACATTATGCTAATAGAACATGTTCCCCCATTCCATTTTAATTTTATAATGTTGACAGGAATCGGTGTTGCTATGGGAAATGCACACGAAGACGTCAAAGCACTTGCTAGTAAGACATTCTTTTTTAAGGGATTTGAGATAAAGGACTATATAATTATATATTTAACTAATTGATGGATCACTTGTAGATATGGTAACTGGAAACAACATTGACGATGGTGTAGCCGTTGTTCTGGAGAAGTTGGTGGCTCAATTATAGCTTTTTTATTATTATTTTTATTATCCCCACGTTATTACAAAATAAGCATGCATCTACCTTCTCGTCCCATTTTTGAACATATCTTATCTCTTTTTCTTGTAATTTATAACAATATCACACACACAAATATATATCTACCACGATCCGCACGCACATCACATCATAAAAAAAAATCGGAAAAAGATTACCAAATATGGTCATGTTCGATAGAACGTGTCATAGTATTATTTACATGGTTGGATATTGTTGCGAAAATGGGTGTGTAAAGATAGTCAAAAAAAACTGTTTTAAAACACCTTTAGAGAGAAACACCTTTGGATCGTAAATCTGTTTTTGCTTGTTGGATTTCCTGGAAAAACAAACATTTTCATGTCAGCATAATAGCGGTTACAGACTAAAAGTTGGTTTTGTAATATAATACTTACTCCCATAAGTTCTGTGTATGCAGCGGGACAATCACTGAATGTCATAACATGCCAACCCAAATATCCTAAACTATACGATCCAAATGTCATAAGCGACCACCATGGAAACTAAAAACAAAGTAGAGGAAAAGAATAGAAATAAGACAAGATGAAAGAAAAAAGGCGATAGTTCGTGGTACATTCAGAGGTTAACTCACCACAGGTACAATCTTATTTTGAATAACATCTGGGAGAGGGATTAAGCCAAAGAAAAGGACTAGGTAAAGTACGATTGCAACTCCAAATGTAATGAATGCTTCTGTTGCTCTTGTCATTTTGTGATGGAAATGTTGAGAAAGGAAAGGGAAGGACAAGTGCTCAAAAACATCTGGTGAACCATTCCAAGTTATGTGCGGAGTTCATCAGATCCAATATCAGTCTTTAACAAAATATGTAATAGAAACGCAATTCAGAGTTAATAAGTTATAAATACCGAGTGCCTTTTTTATATCACGCAAAAAAAAACCTGTCTTTTACTCTTTTAACAATTTAGCATGAATCCCCAAAATTCCATTAACGAAATGAATGCTACTTCTACTACTCCTACTCTGCCTGTAGACACTCGTCCAACGAAGCGTGCTCGTGGTCGCCCTAAGAAAAGCAACCAACAGGACGCGAACACTATCGGTGGTAGAACAAACACGTTAAATGGCCTCAAATAGTCACGCGATCGTTTCTGTTTCTGTTACTAATACTAATTCTTTGAGAGAACTGACTGAATTAGATACCGCACTTGAAGTATTGTCGAGAAATAATAACGAACCAAGTTCGTCTACCACTTTGCCTCAATGTAAGTAGAATAACTTATTTATCAACATGCGTTCTATTGTGATATTAATACATTGCTTTCCATTTATTTTATTTCAAATAGTGACAGAGGTAGCACCTTTAAGCAGGGATGGAATATCAAAAACCCTCACATTCCCCTTAACCTATGAATCAGTAAATCAGTATCTATAAAAAAACATTGATGTTTCTTTATGAGTTTCAACGTACACAGCAGTCAATTGAATGGCCATCACTAAGAGAACCAAAGATCTTATTAATATAATTAAAGAATACGAACGCAGCCTTGGCTATATCCAAGTACAGACAAACGCTGAGACTCTTATAAATATATAGCCAATTGATTAAGATACCCAAATCTCTTTGGATATCAAATAACAAATCCGGCCTGAGAGAGATGTTTTCTATTTCTGCTTGCCATCACATGCTTTTCCGAGATCAAGATCTTGTGTATTTGAACTTTGCTGATTGCTTTGGTAAATATTCTCTATTCATAATTACATTTATTTCTTTGATGTTTATTTTTTTTTTCTTACTAATAATAATGACATGTGTTACTTTATTATGATTGTAGCTCCCAAGACATCTAGCACAATCTTTAAGGTTCCCTGGGCCCAAGGCTCCTGGATGGTTCCTTGTAGATACTCGAACATTATGTCGTTGTAACGCTTTCCCATTTTGTGAAAAAAGCTGTGCAACTGCATTGTATGGCGGAGACCATCCGCAAGGAACCATATGCGGTGAAATTCTGTTATTTTATCAAAGTCTCCTGTTAAATACAGCGCCAGATTTGGCATATTTATTTGAGACAGTTCATACACGTATATAAGAAAAAAAATAAAAACCCTGTTGGGATGGTAGGGAGAATACTATATACAGGATTTTGCATTCATTTTCGGACAAACTTTCAATTTTTTTACTTATAATGTCAGTTTTTTTTGCTTATGATGTTCGCTTATGAGGGCGGTGTTTTTCGCTTATGATAGCATTAATTTTTGCTTATGATAGATGATATTTGGTTAATCCCATAAAAGCAGGTGTATCAAATACAAAAGAAAATTGGTATTAGTCGCGAAAAACTTTTCCTATCATTTATGTAAATCTCTAATCGTCACAAGTGAATCTCGTAGACCTCATAAGTAAGAAATTATATAGGTATTACAAGCGAAAAAAATTAACATCATAAGCAAAAAAAAGTGACATTATGATATAAGGAAAAAAATTGGAAGTTTTGTCCGAAAATGAATGCAAAATCCTGTACATAGTATTCTCCCTACCATCCCAACAGGGTTTTTATTTTCTTATATACGTACATGTATGAACTGTCTCAAATAAATATGCCAAACCTGGCGCTGTGTTTAACAGGAGACTTTGATAAAATAACAGAATTTCACCGCATATAGTATTCTGGTTGTATAATATTGCGTTACATCAGAACATTGGTATACTTGGTGGCACAGTAAATTTATAGTAATATTTATTATAGCTTGTAAATAAACATTTTATTTTATTTTTTCTGTCGTAAAATTCTTTTATCATAATTAGGTAACTATCAGATCCTATTGTTATTACGTAATTCAATTTATCCCATATCCATAAATATTGTAGCTGGATCTGATACTTAAAAAAACACGTACCTAAGTATATTTTCATGTGAATATAAGCAAGGTGGTATAGCGCGAATAATACAAAAGAAAGAAGAATGGTTAAAAAATGTTCATAAAATTAACATTTTATGATTTCTGTACAACTTGATGCTCAAGATCACTGGGTCCTATTTTAGACTTCACAGGAACTACGTACTATACTACTTCAAAGTTGACATCGGGCATTTTTTTTATCACTTTTTGCACCAGTTAACTCTTCATTATGACAAAAGACTCACCCTCACAAACAAAAAATGAGTTAGGTTGGAAGTTCGCCAGCTGTCCAAAAAAGATATTATTTGGTTGTTATTATTATGTACTATATAGCCAGATTCTGACAGAAGCAAAAAACGATATACTCTGTACTATCCAAACGTAAGTTATAAGCATTGACAATAACCAGTTCAATTTCGACAGTATATACCTGTTGATATATTTATTTACCAATATTCCCAAGAGTGGATTATTTTTCTAGTCAACTTTACCCATCTCACCTTATCTACAGTATATGTACTGTGAATACCACATGTGTGGACCAGTACTGTTCATACCGAGTGTATCATATAAGTCAAATTCTTAATGAATGCCATTAAGAAAAAAGCGCTGTCCTGCGTGTGAGAAACCGAATCAATACAAATCCATTGTATAAACTAATGTTTTTATTATTATTATTTACGCGGTGACAGTATGGCGAAGAAATACACGTAAATATTTATCAAGATTGTAAATATTATTTCTTGTCAGATACCCAATATGCAAGCTTATATATTCAGCATAAACTTTTTTTTTGGTTGAGATATAACTATGATAATAATAATAATAATTACTAAAATAGGGCGCTCTTCTATTATGTTTGTTTAAATACAGTGCACACATTTGAAACTTTCATAGCAAATATCTTGAAGTAATTGCAAATAGTATTTGAAGAAATTTAAAAACATAGAATATTTTGCCTCTAACACTTAACACTCACATCCTATGCTTACTTTGAACAAAATGGCAGTATGAGGCAAAATATAGTAAATGAAGGAATTGCTTTATTATATCTTTGTGTCACACAGTTCAGTAGTTATTCTATTTTTACTAAGAGCTATGAATGGTCAGTTAATAAAGCTAAAATTTATTTACCTTTGGTTCCATGGAATACGGCAATCAAATTACTATTATATGATTATTATATTTGTAAGTAGCATCGAAGATGATTTATTAAATAGATTGCGTGGTTACTATTGCTGCTCTTTATATATAAGTAAAGAAAAAGTTGTGCGAAAAAGTGGCTCGATATATTACATGACGTCAATAAAGAGTGTACTGTTGCTAGCCCATACCCGATGTTGGTGTAAATATTGTACTTAGCAGTCCTTACTTATATAGTTGATATTACATATACATATATTAACATGAAAAAGTAAACGTAAAGAACAAAAGCAAAAGTAACAATAACAAGTAGAATAATGTATCTCTTGGTATTCAACGTGACTGGGACGCGGATTTTTTTTCTTTTTATATAATTGACTAACAGAGTTTCTCCTATGCCTATTTTCCTTTCCGCGGTTATTTATTTACTTGCTATGTATACACATTCAAGCATTTCTTGGTAAGCTATGAAATAAATCATAATACCGCGCACGATCTGATATATTTGACAATTCAGAGTAAAAATAAACCCAAGAAAAAAGGGAAAACCAACAACTAGTTTTCAGTCCACCAAAATATCCAGTGAGAGAATCAAAGCGCTAGTATTGTCACATCACTATATATTTAGTAATAATATAGCCTTGTCACATTTTAAAAACAATAGTGATGTGTTTAATGGTACTTTTACACACGTTGAACTCATTAAGATGTTCTAGAAAGAGGAAGGTAACTGAGAAAGGAAAATTGAAGTTTCAGGCCGCGTCATAGCATCTTTAATCACAAGAGATCTCTTAACCCCCCTACCCCCCAAAAAAACTTTACTTCAATAAAAGAAATAAGGTCAAATGTTATAAATCTATAATTGTTGGTTTCCCCGATAGGTAATTGGTGCTTGCACCTTGTGTAATTAGAATTGATAGTTACTTGATATAGTCCAGACATGTGTTGTATACAGGTTTCTGAACCGAACATATGTCTCAAAGTACAATATTAGCACTATTGCAAAAAAAAAAAAGTTTCCATGAAAAATCTACCTGAATTATCATATGGAAAGAAATTGATCTGTCCCTGTTTGATAAATCAAAAAGAGTTTGCTGTATGTTACGGCAAGGTGCCAACAGAAAAACATAGAAACAGTGGTGTGAAAAAACAATGCAAAATCAATAATGGCGAAGGATTCACAGTTAATAAGGAAGCAAACAAAAGGTAAAAAATAAAATAAAAAAATACGCTATATCGAAGAGAGTGAAAAAAATAAGAATCGTTTTCTATTTTCTCTTTTCATTTTTGTTGTTGTCTTATTAAACGTCAACAACTCGTTTTATTCGACTACAATCATTTAAGTGTGTTCCTCTGTACTTGATCAAGTATTCACCATTATCTTTAAAAGTGACAGTTTTGTTGACAGGACAGCCCTATTTACAATAATAAAAACAGTGTCAATAATATAAGACTAGCCACTTGAATAATATACAATGAGCAGAGATTTATTCTTGTTACCTTTTGATTATTGGCACATTTGTAATAAATACTTTTGTTACCAGATCCTTTGTGAATTGTATTGCCATTGTTTTTCCATAAATAATCATCATTGTAAGGGAACTCGCGAGTTTCGATGATCATGGTGATTGCTTGCATTTCTCGTCGTCTTCGTTTTGCAAAAGGTCGACCTTTTATGGAATTAAACCCTTTCATCATTGTTGATGAAGTTCTATTTGTTGCCGTACTAGATTGCGGCGCGGGGGGTAATGGAAGTTTGTTAGTTGGTGTTGGTCCGTGATAATAGTGATAAACGTGCATTCTTCCATGTTGTTGCTGGGGGTTGTTGTCACTACCAGTCAGTATCATTTCGGCGTCGTGAGGACTTTGTCGCTTTTCTCCTTGTCCACTTTGTACACTCGGTATCGGTGGAAGAGGTAATACATTGCTACTGTTATTGTTGCTATAAACAACATACGATTCACTTTGCGTTGATGATTGTTCATTTGTTGCTGAAAGTGATGATTCGTTTGGTAATAGCCTAAATAATACATCCATCCGCGGATTCAATAGCCATTAGTATTTGTTTTCTATATTATTTTTAGCACCCCATCCCCAACAGTTCATAGAGAACATGTATTTTCTTTTGAAAGAGTGGTGGGGAAAAGCTTTGTTACTAAAAATTATTGTAAGAACAAAAGATATTTACCTCTTTCGAGAAGCAATAAGCTCTCGAATCTCTTGACTTGCAGAAACAGGAGGTGGGGATGTTGGATGTACAGTTGGTAATAATCGATCATTAGTAGTAGTAGGAGTAGTAATAGAAGAGCAAGGAGAAGAAGAAGCAGTAGTAACAGGATGAAGCAATGTTGTTGTAGAATGTATATGGTCTTCGCGCAATTGATGTAATGGTAGTGGTGGTGATGAGGATAACGAAGCAGCGACCAGCGCATGTTCAGGTGTTGATCGTGGGGAGCCAAACGATGAGCTTGTAAGTGACGGAGAACGATAAGGTATTGAAGAAGAAAGGGCAGAAATAGATGTAGCCTTTTTATCAAGATCCATGATTGCAGGCAAAGAAGGTAAAGAATGGCGATGGTATTCTTGTTCTTGATTATGGTGGTGATGGTGATGATAATTATGATACTGCAAAGGTTCCTGACTATGCGAATGATTATGATGCGGATGGAGATAATGATGATGTAAATCGGATGAACGAGGTGACGATGGTTCCTGTGGTGAAGAACTTGATGTTTGCTCACGCTGATGAAGTAAGTAATCTATTTCTTTACTGCGCAGCTTTGCTTCTTCTGCGCGCCGTCGGTCTTCTTGCACTTTACTCATCAAAAGAAGTTCTAATAGTTCTGGTTTCTGACTATACTGTTGAATGATTTCTTCAAGAGATGAGCATGTTCCCGTTTTTATAGTTGGGGATGGTGTCAGGACTGTCGGTAGTTTTCTAGTAGAAGCTGTAGTATTCCAGCTAAAGCCATTATTACTGCTACTGCTACTACTGATATTATTATTATTGCTGTCTGATGGTATCATGGTGTTAAATGGTAAAACTGAATAATGCAAAAGGAAATAAGAGAAAAAATAAATAACAGAAGATGGAGAAAAAATGTGGAGAAAGAAACAAAGAAAGGGGAACAAGAACAACAAAAGTTCAAACGAAAAAAGAAAAGAGCGGGGTGGTGTTGTACTACCAAATTTGTTAGTGAAAAAACACAGTGGAACACAGGTGTAATCCAATCAACTCAAAAACTTTTTCGTTGCTGTCCCATACCAACAAAAGCTGCCGTTGTGGCGGAACTGTTACCCCGCATCATTTTTGTCGGGATTGATGGTGGGTAATGATCACATGTATTCGCCGCCTTATTCCATATTCCGTGTCGAAAACTAATACGTTGGTTGAGCGCGCACGTATATATAAGATAGATATAGAAATTATAGTATGAGATAGCATATGGAAAATTGGATCAAGTTGAAAATCGAGTTAACTGGGAGAGTATTGTAAAAGAAGGAGAAATGGGCTTATTGTTCAAGATTTTGCGTTAGAGTGTTTTGCTTATTCCCACGAATATAATATGCGGTACCGATAAAGAAAAACAATAACGTGCCTAGTAATCAATTAAAGAGATGAGATGAATATTTAATGGGGGTAACTTACTAAATAAGCAAATTTGCACTGAAAAGTAGGGACCCAAGGGTTCTCTTTTCTCATCAATATATTCTAATAGGGATGTGAATTATATCAAGTCACTAGCCAATTACGTAAGTTTACGAAATTAAGATCTCACAGAACATTTTATCTTCGCGTACATGTAAACTTAAGAGCTTGTTATTCGGGAAAACGAAAAGTTTCAAGAATATTTGATTTTCTCCCAATGGCCTAATATGGAACAGCCGTAGGGACCAAAGGGCTTGCTTAGTCACAATCCATCCCGCTGTACGCGCACATGATTACTCCTCTTTACATAGCTTCACAGACACATTCCGTTGGCGCGGAATCGGGAAGTTCTCACGGACAATACCAGATATTTAACAAAAGTGGGGTCAAAACCTGTCAGAGCCCGACCAGTATAAATGTCTTCCCGACTTGCTCCGGAGATCCCGATTATTAGTTGGTTAAACTATAAAGCGTGGCTTGTCTTTGATAGTTGTTTACTCAAACGAAAAAATATTACAGAATAAATGTATAATATGATGCTTTAAACTAATTATTATTGATGTATGCAAAAAAAATGGGATGGATAGTGTGTGTGTTAAATCGAAAAACAAGTATTAGGAAGGATAAGGAAAAAAGAGTAAGAAATTCTAAGTATTGCTAACTTATTGACGTTTTTCGTTGGCTTTATATTTGTTAAAAGCTACGAGGTTCATGAGTGCTTCGTCGCTTCTTGATCGCAGATCAAAGTTTTTTCTTCGGTCAATACCTTTGGTCTATATAAAACAGAAACCGTGTCAATATTTGGTATTAATGCTTTGTCAGCGACTTATTTCAACTTACCATAATACGAATAGTAGGGACAAGAACTTTTAACTGTAATAAATAGTTTCCTTGAATAAAGACGGGCAAATCATAATCGAATGCACAATCACTGTATACATCGAAAATACAATTGAGAGTTTCAACAGCAACAGCTGGAGTGGTTTGGCGAGAGGTCACATTCTTAAGTACCTCCATAAAGAAATTTCCAATTTCCTAATGAGAAAAAAATAATTTAATCAAGTTAGCATAATTCCCATCAATATTGTAAAACTGTTATCAATTAATTTAATTACCTTGTTGGCTTCAATAGCATTTTGTCGCATAGCAATCGGACCTAAACAACCAACTATTTTCACACGCATTGACTCTGATGATGTTGCATGATAAGCACCAAACAAAGAGGTGATGTCTGATATTTCTAAAGGCTATAGGATAAAATGTGTATATATATATATTTATAAAATTTGGTTACTGTCAACCAAATAATCAACTGGATTAACATTATGATGCTCAAACTTACAATATCTTGACCAAGTCCTCGACCGAGAGACCATAGACATCCAACAATGATTTCAATCAATTCATCACGGGCTTGACTAGGTTGCGTTGCACCGACTGTGTTTGCTAAATTAAACAACCAGCGCCATGCTTGACAGGCGTCTGATTTGTGTTCCTTGAACCAGAATTTGGAAGGTAATTCAGCCAAAGCAAGTAAATAATTGTTGAAACATTCTAATGCACGTTGATGAGTCAAGATTAAAGCATCAGTAACAGCGGGCACAATGGGTTCTTGCGGGAACGATAATGGAGTGAGTGTTGCTAAGCGGATCAATTGAGGTGAAATTTCAGTAATAAATGCGCCCAAAATAGGGTTATTGCGAATTATTTGGTCATCGACGGCATTGGAAGTTTTCTCGCTCAAGTTCTCACTATCTTTCAAAAGCTCATCAATATTGTCTTCAGTTATTTCTGGTTCTTCCTCATCGTCGCCCATATCTTCGTCAGCATCTTCCCATCCATCCTCTATTACAAAAGTTTATCAGTGACCAGCTATAGTTGAGATGCATTAATTTTTTCACCCTTATCATGCCAATACCACCCACCTTCAGATTCGTCTTGAATGCATATATCCGCGAGCAATTCAAGTGCTAACTGCAAAGTGGACAAATTTTCTTCTACTTTTTGGATGTACACCTATTTTCATTGTTTAATATAAAAAGAAAGTCAATTTTCATCTATTCTCACTCTCACTTGATAACATTAGCTTATAGTTCACAGTACCTCTTCTTTGGATGTTGCTTGCTTAGGTCGGGGAGCAATATCACCGGTATCTTCATGCTTACTCACATTCTATAGATTTTTTTCAAAAAGAAAACATTGTTGTATGTTAAATAACGACAATTTTCTATTGTCCTTTCTTTTCCAAAAGGCTCTTGAGTACTCACGCCACTTTTTACAGCTGCGATTGACTTCTCAGCCGCCTCTTGAATATCAAAATTCAAAGAAGCAGATAAAATTGGCAGAAGTATCTTGTTAAGTTCGCTAGAACCATCTTGACCTTCCTCCCACGTTTCAGTCGCTAGCACAACTTCGCGAATATTTGATAAAATTGCTAATTTCAATCAAAAGAAAATATTAAATAATCTCATTATTATAAAAAATTTACTTCTCGATTTTTTTTCTCTCCTTCCTTTTATTCAATCCATTTCCATCTTTCAATAACATACCACATGCTAAGACGCGAACCAAAATCATGGATGGGTCTTGGAACTTTTTAAGGATATCAAAGAGCATTTTAACATACTCTGGGTGGTTTTGGAATTCAATATAAATGTCCTTGTTATTATCCGTCAAAGTTGTTAAACATTGACCTATATATATTCGATAACAAAAAAAGTCGAATTGTTACCAATTTTTTTTTGTCTACATGGATATCTTGTTAGCCTTAATATTTAAACTTATAGTCAATATTTACCAGCAGCAATAACAACATGAGTTGGACACTGATCGGCAGAAGATAAGAATGAAATCAAAAATGCAATAATGTTGAGTCGATTCACTGCTTTGATATACTTGTCTGAAGCTTCGCTATTGATTTATTTGTTTTCCCATATCCATATTAAAATCCATTTGAAATCTTATAGTACCAATTTCAATAAATCGAATTATATATTTACCATACACTCCAAATAACATAGATAAAGTTCTCAGCAAGATCCCAGATAGTGCGACGTCTATCCTGATCAGCTTCATCAGTAAGAGGAGCGTTCTGCAATACAAGATCGATCGTTTGTGAAATCTATAATTATTCAAAAATCAATTAGTTTATAACCCACATGTATATAAGACATATATAAAATATTATCTACATTGCAAACCAACCTTGGGCAAAAGTGTAGAGAATGAGGTAATAATATCGCGCTTGAAATACTCTTTGGCAACTTCAGGATCAACTGAGACAAGATTTCTAGAAAGTTTAAGCGTTATTAAGATATTTCAGGTATTTAATAGTCCATGGTGCTTTTGGTTCTAAACCAACTAACCTTAAGGCACCCATTGATTCTTCTAACACTTCATATTGGCTATCAGATAAACGTTCTAATAAAAGAGGTACAGTACCCTTGGATAATAGAAGTTTTCGGACTGAAGGTCCTGCCATTACTAGGTTTGAAATACACGCTGCAGCCCATGCACGTTCTGTAGCATCGGGTGAAGATAACTATAGTTCGTATACCAAGATAATCGTTATTTTTTTAAACCATCATTTGCAATCATAGATCTAGCAAAAGAAAAGCCTTTTTCATTATTGTTTACCTTTTGAATGACGGGTAAGACTTGTTCTGGTTGAGGGGTTTGATCATTCATTCCTTGCTCAAGACCAGCAGTTGCTCGTGAGCCGATCGCTTGTGATCGACGTTTGCCACCTCTACGAACTTTTCCCATGTCAATCGATTTGAGCTGTAAGAAATAAAAAAAAAAACTTTCGCTTGAAACTCGAGAAGAAAAAAAAATCTTTTAAAACTCAAATTCTAGGTTACACCAAGTAAGTTATTTTGCATTACTTCATAAGTTGTCAAATCAATATAAAAAATGTGTCAATAAACCATAGTAATTACAGTCGCTACGACTACATTATCTTTAATAAGGTAAAAGCATATAATTCTCTATTTTTGGACAGGTGTATAAGCTTTCAATTTTAAAGATTACAAATTACTACGTACTCACACAAAAGCAAGCAAAATACTATGCTTTCGTTTTGTATGGTATAGATTTTTGAATGTATATATTCTACTTCTTTCCAATATTTAACTTCAGTCATGATAGATGTTGATGTTGTGTCGACTAATTCATTAATATTATACAATTAGTGAGTCTGTATTCTTTGTATCCAGTAAAGTACGTAAGGTAGGTATTTTAGCCTTGAAAATCGAGAAAACAGTTGAATTTCAAAATACTTGTCTGTAGGAAGTTGCAAAAAAAAACAATTGCCGGCATTTATTTTATTTTGGCTATTTCATATTCGTATAATTTTTTACTTGAGTTTATTTGTCCACCATTTACTGTAATAAGAGACTTAGATAAAAGCTATAATCTGAAGTATGTTAGTAGAATATTTATCAAATAAAACACATTTGAAAAAAAATTATACGTAAAAAAGACCCATTACAAGATCAACATAAGAACTGTTAAAAGGTATGCTTTCTTGGTGCTGTATGAAACAAAGTGCTGCTTATCTTTTTTCTTCCACAATAATATAATAAAATGGAATTCAATAAACAAAGAAATAGCCAATATTAAAAATACAAAAGAAAAAAATAGAGATGCAAAAACAAAACAGAAAAAGAGAGAAGAAATTGAGTGGAGAGAAAAAAAAATGTTGCACGTTGATTTTTGTTGTCATTGTGAATGTAAGGTACGAAAAGAAGAAAAGAAGGGGGTGAAGATTGTTGGTAAAATATATATATTTGAAAATTGGTGTATATATGTATATAAAGATTATGTAATAGAGTTATACGTTATCAAAAGGCTGGCGGTGAGGTTATTACAAAAAAAAAAAGAAAAAGAAAAAAAGAGAAAATCACCAAAAACCACGTTGTGGATATTCAGCATGGGAGTCATTTTTACCAATACTGCTATTACTTCCGCTTCCATTTTTCTCTTCTTCTTCCATGACTGTAGCCATAGCAACTGTGTTTTGGGGTATACTAGTACTGCTACTAATACGTCGTACAATCGTATTACTAACATCGTTGTTGTTTAAATCAGTTACTACTGGTGTTGCTGGTGCTGTTAATGCTGTTGTCCTTGGTGCTATTGTATTAGTGTTATTTTTATTGCCATTACTATTGTTATTACTAGAGCTAGAAATAGAATTGATACCAAGTCGACGAGCATAATCATGTGTACTTGTATGAGCATGCAAAACAATATTTTCATTTGTCGTCGTTGTTGTTCCCTCTACTGAATGGTGTGTTTCTCCACCTAGTTCACTCATTTTGAATACAAGTGAATCATCATCATCTAATGAACTCGGCCTTCCACCTTGATTATGTATAGCACTTCCTGAACTACATTGCAACCCGGTATGGGAATCATCTTGAATACTACTAAGACTTTCTTGCCGGCGTAGCATGGATGATGGTGAATTGCTTTCTAACACACACAGTCGTCGTAATTCGTCATGATGACGGTCTTGTGGATAACTTGAAAATGCTGTAGCTGGATGGTTATTACTTCTAATATCATCATGTTCTCGACTAGTAGTGTATTCTTTATTGTGTTCAACATTTTGTGAGGAATGATATCTTCGATGTTGTCGGACAGTAGAAGATGTAGCAGTAACAATTGATTGTCCTGCAGCAGTGATAGCCGCTCTTCTAGTATCAGACGTAGTATCGTGATCGACAGTAGCATGGTTTCTATTGTCATTATCAATACTGTTGCTATGTTGATGGTAACTACGGGGAATATACATTGGAGATGTTGATTGGTTGTTAGTCGTATTCCAACTTCCTTCTGAATGTAATGGTGAGCGAACAGCTGGTAAATAAGGTCGGCTGTTGGATGATGTAGATGATGACCCTAGCGATGTATAAACAGCAGGTGATTCTTGTCGTTCCCCACTTGCTAACACACTTGAAGATAGTGACTCGGATAATGTATTGTGTGTTTCGCGCAAATTTCTATAATGAGATAGTGCTTTCTATGAAAAAAAAACCCCATAATGTCTGCTTAGTAAAAAAGATACTTTTATAAAAATAATAAAGCGCAAAAACACATATATATTACCTTGGATCGATAGATAGATCCACTACCATATCCACTTGCCCCCAAACTACTGCTTGTCTCTGAACTAGGTGAGAAATTCGCACTTTCGATCATCTGACTGCTGTTGCTAGCTCGATTTTGAGCCAATTTTAGATCAGGCTTAGCTGCTGCAAATCTTATAAATTCTTCAAGCTCTGGATCATCTGTCTATTATAAATATAAAGCTTACTTCATTAACTCACTCTTTATTTCTTGACTTTGTTTTTATATAATGCTTCAAAGAATATAGAAAAATACATTACACTAACAAAATTAATAGAGCTGTGATCACTGGTACGCGACCATCGCCTTGCCATCATACTAGTTTCCGTCCTACTTGGGCTACTTCGTATCTTATCAAAACTTGGTGAAAATTCTATTTTGTTTCGACTATTTGGTGATGAATTTTCAACACCAGAAGCTCGGGATTTTTCACTTTGTGATGTTTGCGATCGAACACCAGACGATACTATATATATATATATATATGAATGGGAACGGTGTTTAATAGAGAATATATATTAATATAATATTAATAAGAATAGTGGTAATAAAGAAGACGTACAGATTTGTTCCGTTTGTGGTGAAGAAGATAGTGGCAACGATTTAAATGGTGACATATGTGGAGCTGATGTTCGTCTTTTTGTACTACTTGAAGGAATACCTATAGTAGTACTTGCCTCTCCTGGACTGGTACGTGTAGTTGAAATACTACTTTCTCGATTTAATGGCGATACAGATGTTGGTGAGCCACGCAGGCCCATACTAGACTGTCGCTGTCGCTGTTGAATTATTTCTCGTGGATCTGACGAGTCTGTACTTTCCCGACGGAATGCAATAGGCGGAGAATTCCGATGTGCATAACGAGATCCTGCTGATTCCTAAAAATAAGAACATAACATTACAATGCTTTTAGTAGCATTCTTCTCTAGGGCACTATATTTTATACACATTATCACACATATATAAAATATACATACTTCTTCATACGAATGTACAGATCGTGGTCGTTGTTCTTGTCGGTGTTGAACCATTGTTGGTGTAAAGAAATGCTCATCCATGTCAATCATTCTTGCGCTTAAATCACGTTCCGAGTCTTCTGCTTGGAAATCACAGTTTTTACGATATTCAACATGAAGTTTAAAAGTCCTATGACATAGAAATACTTTCATAAGTTCCTTTTTTCTTTTTTTTTTCGATACCATTCCCTCATATCACTCCTTTCAGAATATTTTTTTTTCTCTTCTTGTACCCTAATGGTGTAACAACATCTGAAAAATCATATTCATCGATACCACCATTGCCAGAAAGTATAGATTGAGCTGATGTACAATAAAAAGTGATAAGTTATTATGCATGAAAAAAAAGCTCTATTCCATAATATAACTAACGCTCCTTACCCAATGGTATCTCATCACTACGATATGTAGGGGATGAAGTCAGTCGATAATTTATATTTAATCCATTCGATTGACCATAATTTCTAAGCCGTCGATGTAAACTGTAACTAGGCAACAGTCTAACGAATGAATAAAGTGCACGGAAAAATACAATGCTTCGTTTATATAAATTTGGTAAATCGACTGGAAAATCGGGTAATGGGTGACTTTTATAATAACAAAATATAATCAATTATTAGTTTATAGTGAGAGAGAGAGAGTAACAATGTTATAACACAAACAAGAAAGTAGATTATCTTACTTAAGTGATAAGACCCATCGTTCAAGTAGAATAGTGTCTACCCCATTTGTATCAATTTTATTGAGACGTGATCGATCATCTGCCAGTACCAATATTTGACCATGCGTTAATTGAGAGACATCCAAAACTATATCAAGCATAAGAGGTGGTGGTTCTTCGTTGACTGATTGTATTGATAATGCACGCCAATATTTCAATTCTTCGCGTAAAAAATCAACATCTTGAGTTGCTATATTAAACTAGAAAAAAAAAAGAACGTGTTAATAATATTTCTTCTAATCAAAATTTGACCTTCATTATAATGTTATCAGCAGTATGTATAGATATATTACCCATTTGTTAGGTTTATTACTTCTACTATTACTGCTCCCTGCTATAGTGAAACTGCTACTGCTACTACTACTGCGCCTATTTGTATTGTCATGTCGTTCTGGATCTAAGCGTGCCTGAACTATTATTTGGGCCGTCTTTGTATAAAAATTCTATAGTAATAATAATCATAAACAATATACTAAATACTACTATCTAAGATGATTCAATCAAAATAACCAATTTACTTGTATAATATGCTCCAACTTTGAATTGCGTGTATTGGAAGAAGAGGATGTAGAAGGACCAGTAGGAGCAACGGGTGAGGATTGATAAGAACGTGGTCCCGCTTGCATAGTATTGCTATTAGATGCGGGTTGATTGCCGGGAAAGCTCATCGTGTATTGTATCGCATAATAATCGTAGCACCGTTCTTTTTATTGTTATTATTATTATTATAATTGAATTGTCTTTAAAGTATATTTTTTAGTTAAATGAGATGAAAATAATATAATAAGCAAAGGGACAGTAACAGCAAAAAAGTAAAAAAAAAAGAGAGAGAAAAAAAGAAAGGAAGGAATCGAAAAAAGAGTGAAAAGGAAATATATATATTAAATAATAAGATAGCAAAGAAAAGGGTAATAATATATAGTTTATAATTATTGGGCCAAAAGCTGTGTGTGTATTCCAACGGAGCAACACGTCTTGTAGATGTTGTAATCCCAGGTATTTTGTTTCGTTAATGAGAAAAGCAACTGCGCTTTTATCTATTTTTTAAGGTTCTTAACTCCCAAACATGTTTTGCGCCATCTATTTACTTTCTTCTTTGAAATGCAATATACTCAAATAGCCTGTCATATTTTAACTCTTTTTTCTCTCATTATATTATTTATACAACAGGTATAATTACTATTAGAACACTATACATTGTGTGGATCACACATCTTCTTTTATATTTATATCACAATGTTATTATAGACAATAAAAAAAGCAACGTATCAATATTATATTATTTTACTTTTTTTGGTAACACAGAATACAGGCGTTCAGCAAAAGCAAAACGATTCAAATCCAGCTTCAGGCGGGAGACAAGAACCAGTGTCATACGAACAATTTTTCCATGTGGGCGAGCAAGGAATTATAGGGATTTACAACGGGAGAAGGGGGGAATCGGTGTCTTCGTAGAAGATAAAGATTTTGATAATCCAGAAACCACGATATTGAATCCTCCAACTTCACCACGATTAAATGTACTTGACTGTGCAGGACAGTGTGGAATGGTGCATTTTAAGGCACCATTTTTGACAGACTTTTAGTTTGTTGTCGCGTCTAAATTTTTGATGGTTGGTAGAACTATGACAAACCGGGTGAGTACAATTACTTCTGCGCTCGTTGATAATATATACAGAGTCATGTTCAGGAGCATTTAGTTGCTTGATCAATTTGGAGTTCACACCTCGTTTGTGTTTTTTAATTTTACTGCTTGTTGCCCCATACGATCCAGGGAAAATAACACTTCCCAATGAACTTTGAACTCGCCACCTGAATCCTAATTTTTGGTGGTAAAAATTGTGGCGCGTCTCTTGTATATAGTCTTCTTTTTGTCATTTTTTTTGTCGCCTTCATTGTTTTCATGTTTTTGTTTTAACCATTCATGTCGTTTTTCATGTTTAGATGAAAAGGTAGCTGCATTTTTTTTGTCTGGCTGTATATTTGAATGCTTTAGGTGATCGGATATAGTTTACTGTTATTCCTTCTTGTGTCCCCATAGTTGCCGTTGAAGACGATGATGACAGTGAAGACGACGATTGATCAGACGTTGAATATATCATATGAATTGAATAAAATAAGAGTGAAAAAGAAACATAAAAAACATTTATAAGGTGAGTACACACAGTAGTATATAGGATATTATAAACATAGAATATAAACGAACATGACATTATGTTGATGTCGTATTCACTTCTTATAAAGATAATGTTACATTGTATACTGATGCCCGAGACCATCTTTTTCCATTTATTATTTTAACCATATCTGGAGATAGCTTACAGATTTAAAGAATTATAGCCTATGACATTAGCTCCAACAAAGTAATATTACATATTTACAGACTAGAGAAGATATTATTCAATAATAGTAGCATATATTAAATGGAAGTGAATATCATATATTTTGTGTAAATTTATTGGCTTCTAACAGCGTGTTGATACATGTAACTTGGTAGGCTCCATCTACAAATTGGAAATTAGAAAGGCAGCAGGATTTTTATGCGAAGCTTTAAAATTCGGAAATGATACTGATATGGCTGTTGCTAATGTGCAAATCTCTTTCTTTCTTTTTTTATGTCCACAGTAATTATTTGGAAGTTTGCAAATGAATTTCACCATTGATATTTGAAAATGTATTATGGTTTTCTGTAGGTTATCGTACCATAAACTATGTACGTAGCCGGGTATGTCGATCAAAGAGGGGAAGATTCCTTTGTTCATGGCATAATATTGGTGCAATTATTTAGACATTACGTTCTCCTCCAGTTTTGATTCAAATCACTTTTGGTGTGTTGTTATAAAAAATAATGTCATCAATACCCTCCAGCTTCAAATCACTAACAAATACGTAATTGTTTTTTATATCTCAAGGCCAATATATGTCTAAACGATTCCTATAAACAATTCAAACCAGACTTCGGAATATATGCAAATGGTCTTGCCAAAAGATTTGTCATTTTGGTAGCCGAATTTAAGACAGGAGAAGAAAGGCAAACCCAGGAAAATGATTTTGTCAAGATTGCCAATCAGATGAAGATTATGTTGAATAAATTAATCGAAAATGGCGTTGATAGACTTGCTGTTTCGGAAATATTAGTAGTGAGGGACAGAATGTATACTCTAAAAATCCATTTGACAGCATCCAAAACATACATTTTCACACAACTCTTCTCTGTACAACCTGTCAAATCAACCAGTGATTTGACTTTGATACCACCCATCATTGTGAGATTACAACAATTGAAGGTATTACATCCACACTTCCTACTCTCACCATGGCACACCACGGCTAAAATGAGTAATAGAAATGAATGAATTTCCATGAATCTGCATGATCACTAATGCCATGAATCTCTATGAAAAGTGTCAGTTCATAGAGATCCATAGATCTATGCAGATTCATTGATATTTTATAGTCTAGTTTTAAATGATATACAGGCTACCCCACGAACATATACATTATACTGCATCTTTCTCAAATACTGTTTTTCAGTAGTGAAATTTATGGAGTGTTAAAATAGAATACTAGTAATTACGTAATATTAATGATCAAAACACCACGGCTAAAAATTGCATGCAATTACCTAATTCTCCATGAATATGAATTTATAGGTCATGAAATGCCATGCTTCTCTATGAATATGCATGAAAAAAGACAATTATTCATCTTCATAAAAATAAATCCATGAATCTCTATTACAAAGATTAATGAATCTGAGTGACAATGTATGACTCTGAATGATATATGAATTTGCATAAAACTGAACAAATATCTATGAAAAAATACCTATGAATATGAATGAGAATGCATGCTTTGTGAATATAAGTGATAATCTATGAAATTGCATACTTATACTTCGTGAACCCATGACCGTTTGACAAGAAGTAGTATTCCCACGCACTTCTTTTACTACTTTTCTCATTATTTCACATAGTTAATGACCCACAAAAAGAAAATTTTGTTATTCAAAGTGCCTATCATAATATAGTAGAAGTGGTCTCAACCATGTTATATCTGCAGTATAATGTATATGCCCATAAAGTAAAATATATATCATTTAGAAACTAGGAATGAATCTGCTTATAAATAGGTAATGGATATGACTGAATATCTATGACTTTGCATAGATCTATGGATCTCCATGAACTGACACATTTCATAGAATTTCATGTCAATAGTGATCATGCAGATTCATGGAAATCCATTCATTTCTACTACTCATTTTAGCCGTGGTGAAAAGTTTGGGCGTGGTCTTCTTGCCAAGTCACTAAATGCCTTGATGGCTTTTCGGCAGCACAGATAGTCAGGACAATTGGCTTTTGATTGTTCTTGTGTTGTTCTGTTTAGTGAAAAATGGAAGGTATTGAAACAGCTGTCCAAAATTTGTTTCAGCCAAGACATTCGAACGATTTGGATGAATGGTATGGTTATTTTGTTTTTTTTAATGCTTCCAGGAAACTAATCATGTCGCATTTTTATGTATGAACAAAAATTATATACAAAGGGGTGAGAGAAATTTCTGTCTTTACAATAATCTGAATAATAATTATGCGCCAGGTACGTACATCTAATAAAATAAGTGTTTTGAGATTTGATACGTCAGGGGGGCGGTGTGAAAATTATCGGGGCTAAATCTATTTCTTTCTGAGGGTACATAAAATAGTAAATATGTACATCAACTGTGAAGTACATTTTATGCCTTGCATAGAAGCGTATACTATATTTTCCGTTTGAACTATTTACTTTATATTACTCGAGAAAAATTAACTACCTTATAATGTTTCTGCTGATTATATGATAATCATATCACATATGTTGTACTCTCCTCTATCATAAAAGATATATATTTATAATTACAAAGCATGGTTTGTATTCAAGTACCTTCTTCTTGTATAATAAAACTTATATCATATACTGTAGCTATTGCTTATATATGTCAATGTACTTGTTGTATAATTTTACAAAAAATCAAACGTAATCAAGAAAAAGTATCAATACACACTTTTCTATCATCTTTTCCTCAATATGATTTTACATTGTATATACTTAATCTACTATTTTTATTCAAACGACAATGACTATTGTAGCAAAATAATTTTAAAATTGGTGCTAATTATGGCAGACCAGCATTTAATGAACTTGAATCATTTTATTCAGTATTCTCATTTATTCCCCGTATTCCTGGGCGATTTGGCTGTACGGACCAGGACAAACAATGAGAATAATTAGGAAGCTATGATACTCTACCGTGGAATGGGCAAAACCATTATAATCAAGTATTGAATTTAATTGACTTATGACAAGAAGCAGAGGTTAGAAGCAAGAAATATTCTTGATCATAGATGATCGAGAATCCAGAAACACCAATGTGATTATCTACTTACCCCAATATTCAGAAAAACGAAATATATACGATAGTGCCGTGAAATAGGCGAAGCAGGAGTCAGATATAGAATTTTACAATCGTAATGTCGAATGTTGAACCAACGGGTTCAGTGCCTCCAAGCCTCCTTTGCTGCAACGTCTCATGCAGGTATCAAAACTTAAAAAAAACTTAAAAAAAAACAGAAAGCTAAAACATTTATTAATTTTTTGTAGGAAAGTATTTACGTGCGAAGAGATAAAGTACCTAGACTAAAGAAGATAAGATAGCATCAAGAGAAAGAGAGAACTAAGATGTATAAAAAAAAGACTAAGAAACTGGAAAAGCGTTTTATGTTTCAATTTGTCTTGGTCTACGACTAGCAGAAGCGACAACACCGTTTGGGTAAAAAGCTTCTTGTTCAAAAACGAAACGCCAGTGCGTATGCCAAATCAACAAATAAGTACACGGAATGAATGTACCTGAGGAAATGTGACCAATGTTTTGCAGTTTTGGCATACGGTCATCATCGTTCACTATAACGATACACTCCCCCGGTGGCACCGAAAGGGTATTGTGATATCAACTTATTGTTAGAATTGTCGATCTGAGTTATAATGGCTGGTAAATGCTATCCATGTGTACTCAGTCTTACACAGATTCATCAGTGTGCTTCAAAAAGTATAAGATATACTGCGAAAAAATATCATTTTCGAAACCCCTATTAAAAGCGTTTTGATAAACAAAAAAAAACAAAAATGTTCACTTTTTATTTATAGATTGTGAACAAAATATAGAATACGATATTCAGGTCATCGTAATGAAAAAAAAAGTGGTAAAGAAAAAAAAGGGGGATCTGGCGGTGTCTTTTTTATGAAACAAGTGGGATGCTAAATGGTGTGTGTGTATGTATAAGTTTGGTTGTGTCTGAATTGGTTGATATCAAATAAAAGAAGCGGAGAATTGGGAAATGAGGGAGGGAGGATAAAAGAAAAAAGGGTTCTATGCAAAAGCCTTGTATTTTACTCAACAGTGACAGACTTGGCCAAATTTCTAGGGAAGTCCACGTCGACACCTATAATTTATTAAAGATTAGATTATCAGTACGTTGTTATAATCAATAAATACCATATCACATTTTAAATCATTCATATAATTTACCTTGAATTACAGCAAGATGGTAAGAGAGCAATTGGAGGGGTAAAATGTTGACAAGACCTTGAAGACAGTCAACATTTTGAGGGACAGTAATAGTCTTATAGTCCTTTTGAAGATCTTCATCATCGTCATTACAAACAATGATAGGTTGGCCCTTACGAGCAGTGACTTGTTGCAAAGCACTTTGAACCTTGGGATAAAGGGAATCCTTGGTCATGATAAGAATAACAGGCATGTTTTCATCAATCAAGGCAAGAGGACCGTGCTTGAGTTCACCAGCTAAGATACCTTCACTATGCATGTATGAAATTTCCTTGATCTTCAAGGCACCTTCCAAACAAGTGGCATGTTGATAGCCGCGACCCATAAGCAATAAACTGCGTTCCTTGGACAAAGTATTCTTGGCCAGTGTTTGCAAGTTAGCATCTTGAGAAAGAACTTCCTTGATTTGATGAGGAAGTTTATAAAGACCATCAATAATGGAATTGCGACGTTCAGTCATGGAGATACGATCTTCAGAAAGCTGAAGAGCCATCATAACAAGAGCAATGTATTGAGAAGTGTAAGCCTTGGTACTGGCAACACCGATTTCAGGACCAGCGTTGATGTGGACACCACAGTGGGATTCACGAGAAATGGAACTACCGACAGTGTTGGTGACACCAACACACAAAGCACCACGTTCCAAACAGTAACGCATGGCAAGAATAGTATCAGCAGTTTCGCCAGATTGAGAAACAAAGACACAGACATCATCACGGAAGATGGGAGTACGTCTGTCCAAAAAGTCAGAAGCAAGGTCAATTTGAGCAGGGATTTCGGTCAATTCTTCAAAGATACCACGGGTAGCTAAGCAACTGTGATAGGAAGTACCACAAGCAATAAAGACGATACGACGAGCGCGACGCATAATGGGAAGGTAACCACGAAGACCACCGAGGGTGACTTGATGCTTTTCAAAGTTGACACGACCACGCATGGTGTTAACAACGGATTCAGGTTGTTCGTAAATTTCTTTTTGCATAAAGTGATCGAAGGATCCCTTCATAATTTCAGCAAGTTCAATTTCGAGGGTTTGGATGGAACGAGTAGTTGAAGCATTTTCGTCACGGCGGAGACGATGGATATGGAGTTCACCGTTAGAAATGTGAGCAATATCATCATCTTCCAAGTACAAGACACGTTTGGTGTGTTCGACAATGGCAGCAGCATCAGAGGCCAAGAAAAATTCAATAGGTTGGGGCATACCATCTTCGCTCAAGAAAGCGCGAGATTGGCTGCGGTGCAATTGAGGGTGACCATCTTCAGCAGACAAGAAGCCGGTAGTGGCTTCAGCAGGAGTAGGGGTAACTATAAAAAAAGAATCAACGGGCGTCAGTTGGTCAAATAATAACATATAACACGTTCTCCTAACTGTTACACATTAAAATTTAAGCTTACCATTTTCAGCAGTATTGCCAAATTCAACATCGACAAAGTCAACCTTCAACTTCTTTGCGGTCTTAACACCGACCAAAAGAGGCGAACCACGACGAGTGCAGACGACTTCATTAGGATAGTGGATGCTCTTGAAGATAAAAGCAAAACTTCCTTCCTGTAATCATAAATAAGTAAAAAATATTAAGCACACATGACCTAACGATTCAATATCCCTTTTTTTATCACTAATCCTTTCTATTTATTTATATCACAACAAGCTTTTTTTTCTCAAACTAAATCACCAAATAGCACCCCTTCTTTTATATCCCGTTCACTTGCATCATTTTCTTACTCCTCCAAAAATCTAGCCCCCCCATTTTACAAATTAGGAAAGTGAAAGAAAAAACTTACTAATTCCTTAACGACAAGCTTAACAAGTGCTGTCAAGGACAAGCTTTGATCCTTTTGGGTCTCATAGACATATTTGGTAAGCTTAGCGACACATTCGGTATCAGTATCAGTTTCGAATGTGATGCCCTTCTTTTCAAGAAGAGTCTTGATTTCCTTATAGTTGGTGATAATACCGTTATGTACGATGGTGAATTCGTTTTTGTCGTCGGAACGGTGAGGATGAGAATTGATTTGCGAAGGTTGACCATGAGTAGCCCAACGAGTATGTGCCTATTATAAAAACAATGTATATATATTGAGTATTTGACACAATGGTTGCTTTTTCCCAAAATTCTGCCCACTCAATTTTTTAAGGTACCACCATTACTCAGTTGCTAACACCACTTACCATGCCACAGTGACTAATGAATGTCTTTTCAAAGTCAACTTGTTGTTCGTTTACAAGCTTCTTAAGGGCAGCGACTTTACCAACTTGTTTAAAAATGTAGGTTTCATCAGAACTTTCACCATCAACAGCAAGACCTATAAATATATAACAAAAAATTACGCCACTCACGCGTTATTGAATCAAATTCCAAAAAAAATAAAAGATAAAATATATAAGATTTTTTTACACATACCAGCAGAGTCATAACCTCTATATTCAAGACGAGCCAAACCATTGGTAAGTGTATCCAAAATGAAACGTCTGTCTCTTTCGACGAGGTAGTTAAGGTAACTAGATTACAAATAAAGAAAATTGAAACGCGTTCGTTAAGATTAAAACTCGAACATCTGATGAAACTGGGTAGATGATGAAATAAATGTTAAAGATGGAGAATTACCCAAAGATGCCGCACATAGTTGTAGTAAAGATTGAAGCGAAAAGAAAAGGAGAAGAACCAGACCAACTAAAAATATAAGAGTCCCTTTTATAGAAGCAAAAAAAAAGTAAAATGGGCTTGATGTGATCCAAAAAAGACAGTTATAACCTCCGCGGAGTATAGCGTAGTTTGTGCTTCTGGATCTCTTCCGCGGACCAAAAATAGCTTTCTTATCGGGCAAATCCTAATGGCCATTTTATCCCCCCTTCGATAGCACTCCCCCCACACAAATAAAAACAAGGCAAAATTTAGATCATGGCACCCCTTGTGTAACGATGGCAATTAACGCTGGGTTTCTATTAAATTATTTGGTGCGTTATGTTCAAGATAGATTTGTGGCTAAAAGACACATATAGCATAATGGTTGTGTGTCCATGGTAACCTTTTTTTAAAATCTGTTTGCCAGCGAAAAAAAAGCGGATCACTCGTCTACCCCGACTGTCAACCTGTTTCATAGCATTCAAAAGATATATACTGGGTTAACTCAACAAAAAAGTTGTATTGTTATATAATTATATATATCGTTTTTGCATTAACAATCACATTAATAATAAATGATCTAATGTACAACAAGAAAAAAAAAGAACAAACAAGTTTTTTAGTCTCTCTATTTTCAATGCAAGTCCCGACCACCCTCTTACTATTACTCTTTTTGCTGCCTTTCTTTTCTTCAGCTCTTCTACTTTATCTTATCTATCAATACAAGTAAAAGAGAATAAGACAGAATGGAAGATCATTCATTCTTCTTCCTCTATAGTCACGAAAAAAGTAATCAATTTTATGATACAGAATAGCATAACCAGATCATAATTCCTAAAACAATATACACGTGTGAGTGGTTCCGATGAATCGCTTTGTTATGATAAAAAAAAGGGGGAGGAATTGGTGCAGTTACGAGGGGAAAGCAAGACCGCAAAAGTTCTTTAACATTTCCCTAATTTCGGTGCCAAACTATAAATAATCACTATTATTTTTCTCGTTATTATCCCTGAAGTCAAGACAATAAATTATGGTCGCCATTCTTTTTCTTTTTCAACTAACACTATGCTTACTCAATACTATATAATATAACTCAATGATAGAAAAAAAATATGAAATGCTTGCGATAAGATTCTGAAGCAGGAGAATTTTCATATGCATATTTCCCAACTCCTTAATTTCGCTGTTTGCATGCTGTTTGATCGATTACAATCTAGCTGTGTGATATTTATGAACCTTCTCTCTCTTTGTATGTGTGTGTGTGTGTGTTCCGTTGTAAGGACAGCAAATTTAAACGGCAAAGTGGGTCGGAGATCTATTTTGATATACTACAAAGAAAAAAAACTGCCTGTGCGTTTTTCTTTCATCCAACCAGCAAGAACCTCGTGCTCCTTTCTAGACTATTATATCAACTCGTGCACCATATCATATATGAGCTGAGCATTCTCTTACAACTTTACACGCCTTTCCCGATAATATTACAGATTTACTAGATTGCGTTACACGGCAGGTCGAGAAGGCATAAAAAATAATATGACGGCGTTCTATTTATTTGTTTTTTCTTTATAACGTACATGGTATTTGCATTGGGAAATTTAATGCATGTCAAAGAAAGTTTCTTCCACCCCGGAAAACAATAATAATATTAATAATAATAATGTTTGTATATGTGGCGTGATAAATATTGTTAGCGGTATGATAAAAAAAAGATAGAGTAGAGAGAGTAATTTCTTTAAATACATAACATATAGGCTTTTAACGAGTTAATAGCAACATTAATTATCATTTTTATTGAAAAAAACACGATGATGAGTAGAAACGTGTACACATGAATTTATCGTTCAGTGTAACATTGTACATAAACATTTACTTCACTTTAAAAGAATGTGTAGGTGGACTTGAGAACTTGTTCTTCATTGGTTGGGTTAAAAAAGAATAAAAATGAAAGAGCTGTGTATGATAGCAGGTCATAACAGATAGCTGTCAACGGAGAATCGTGAATCTATCATTTCATATATTAGCATGTACGGTATGTACTGCCAAAACCAAAAATGTGAGCATCTTTTGCAAAGGAAACATATTTTTGTTTAATATGGTGCGTCATCTAACGACATGGTTGCTGCAAACATGAATATATTTCTACTTCTCGGCCTTGAACGATTAATTAATATATCAATGATAAAAAGTTAACTGCCTATACAACTTTTTAAATTTATGATATTTCCTGTGCATACCCATATAGAAGAACTTGGTTGATGGCCCGCCATGGTGTTACAAAAAAGAAGAAAAGATAATTTTGGAAATTTTGCAAAATATAGCAACTCAAGCAAATCAAGATCACTTTTTTTTTTTTGAAACATTATAATAATAGTAATGATACCATATGCTTTCTTACCTTAATCACTTGAAAAATACAGAACCAAAACCTGCGATAAAATGAAAAAACAGCACCATAAATATGATAAAAGAAATAATCTGTATTTGGACTGAGGCAACACAAATCTATCTTTAACTTTTCAAATCAAAAAGTGTTTAGCGAGGCTTCAAGTATAACTCGTTTGCTATTTTCTTCTCTGTTCTATAATTAGCTTATAAAAAAATGCAAACTTATTATTTTTAAACTATCGCTTCCGCTCCCTTTTTTTCCGAGAATTAATTTTTTTTATTGATTTTACTCTATCTCTCTCCTTTTTTTGAAGAAAAAAGATTTATTTAAAATATTATAAAGTAATTGAATATATTTTTGGATTTCTGTTCGATTATTTTCTGCTCTCCTTGTCAAATACAAAAGTCATTGCAAAAAATTCTAAAAGCTCTTTTTTTTTCGCCCTTTCAAAGTACACATGGTTAGTTCAGTTACTGGGTGGGATTAATTTATCCAAGAATTACTTTCTTCCAATTGGTCGGGAACTTGTTGAGAAACGTGACTGAAATAAAAATCAGGAAGTGTCCGGATTTATTTGGAATTATTCATTGTAATTACTGATTTAAACGTCGTTTATGAAGAAGCTTCCTTTTTTATAATTACAGGAAACAAAGAAAAAGCGATTAACTTTCTTCGTTTATGACTACGAACTTTATATTGAAAACAAAACGAATCACTAGCTTCCTATAAACCTAAATGTTTGGTATTTACTTGTATGCAGCATCACCACATTTAGTATGTTTTTATATATATATTTGGTCAATTGATATAAATTTATTATCTTCTTGGGGCTCATACAATCGTACACCTACATAGGGCTTATATACAACAATCAATTCTTACTATAAATAATATAAAAATTAGTTGTTACGTATATAAAGTCTCGAGAATTCGCTCTATATGTTCCCATAAGTTCACAAATAATTGAACTGCAGCTGATGCAGCTACTATAATTGGGAGAATTAATATCTGTTTTCATTGTAGATTACATAAAGAAAGTGTAAATTGAAAGGGCGTCAATGGTAGGGTTTTAGATGGAAACAATTAGGAGATCAATTAAGCAATCTCATTCATGAAATAATTAAAGAAATAAATAATGGATTGGAGGCTATGATATATTCTATTTTCAATTTTAATTTATTACCAGTATGTAAAGCTGCATGGATTAAATAAAATAAAATCGATATAAGAAAAGTATACAAATGCTCATCTAATTAAACATTTTAAACTGTATTTTATTATGCAAGAAAACTTAATGCATTTATCATTATCGTTTATTGTTATAAATTAGCCACATGGAAGAACCCAATATGGTCTTAGTATAAGGATCATACGCTAGAATCTCGAAAATAATAATAACAGTAACAATAAATAATATTATTATATTTATACAAGAAAATACCATATTTTTATATATAAATAACTTTTTCACCGAGAAATAGCCAGGAACTAAGATGATCGTTGTATTTTTAAGATATATTGTTTCTCCCTGCCGGCTCTCCGTTCCATCATAATCTCAGCCTGCATGCCATATTGAGTACACATGATGTTTGCAACCTCGGTCGGTCGGTTTTCATTAATAAGTAAAAGATAAAATACACCTTGTGGTGATAATAATTGCTAATATACCAAAGCATCATATTAGATAGATAACAATAAACAAAGAAAAAAAACAAAAAAAAAACTTACTGGAACAAAAGGTAGTAACTCATCTATCACTTGACGTCCATCAATACCACCAGCCCATGCAGCTTCAATGCCATGACTCCCTACTTCTTCTGGTGGTGTCACAGCATAAGGCGGATTGAAACATAAAATATCAATCGCTTGTGAAAATCGTGGTAATAATGACTCAACCAAAGATGTTTGAATGGATTCGATACTTAATACATTGTTATGACGACCAGTACGTTGAGTAACTTGACATGCGTAACTATTTATATCCGTAGTAAAGAATACTATTTTGAGAAGATATAAACAACAAAACAATAATAAAACTTGCTGCTGACTGCTTTTTTGCAACAACAGCCACATGCAATACTTTTTTTTTATAAACAGTATAAAGTCATAAAGCAGTGTTATTGTTTGTTCAAAGATAAAAATAACATTTACCTGCATTGCTTGCGCCAACAATCTTGGCCAACATCGTTGTTACGCATCCCGATCCCGATCTATTAATGACGACAATTAATTTGGCTTTTTTTTTTCTGTCTTGTTCCATTACAATTTTAAATCTGTTTATTTTACCCGATCTCAAGACAAAGCGTAGGTTTTTTTGCTTGAATTGTTTTTTCGTCTTGTTCAAGCGCGTCCAAAAGTAAAAACGTATCCTCTGTGATATATATGTTGAAATTGTAAACATGGATCGCACAATATAAAAATAACAAGACGTCAAAGTACTTCATGTAATATTGATTATTTTACCGGCAGGTTCATAGACTTTGTCAAAATCTCGACTGGTCAGGTGCGATAGATCGGGTGTTGGGATCATGGCAAATGGGAGTTTTACAACCAGCAAAAAAAAAAGGGATCGTTTTATTAGAAAGGTGACTAAATTAAAGGAGGGGGTTTAAGGGCTGAGGTTTATTTTGGGGGGTCTAAGTAAATACTTTGGAACAGAGTGAGTCAGAAACATCTTTCTATGTTGACAACTTTATTTTCGATATATAAAAACAAGTATTTTTCTTGCGTTCAAAATATTTTTATCAAATTTATCTCTTTTTCTCTCTCTTCTTCATCTTTTTAGTTTTCATAATGGTGGATCTTCGTATTAAAGAATACAATGCTCTTCTATCTCCCAATTTCATATCTGAGGAGTTTCCTTTGGTAAGGATGCCCTTTCTTTTAAAATCATTGACTGGTTATGAAACAAGTTTATTAATATGCTACTTCTTTTGGATAGAGTCAGAAGTCAACAGAAACAATTGCGACTGCTCGAGAAGAAATATCTAAAATTCTTCGCAAAGAAGATGATCGACTACTTTGTATCGTTGGACCTTGTTCCATACATGATGTTCTTGCCGCTAAAGAGTACGGTAAGTAACAAAAAAAAATCCACAACAATATATACCTTTCACCAAACAACAGCAGATGATTCTCATAATTGAATAACCCTAAAAAATCATTAGCCGCTTTACTACTGGGTGCCAAGAAACGTTACCAGGATGAGCTCGTTATTGTAATGCGTTCATATTTCGAAAAACCGCGTACAACCGTAGGTTGGAAAGGTTTAATTAATGATCCAGATATTGATGGAAGGTAAAAAAAATAGCAACACATACAACAATAGCAAAAAAAACAATTAACGCCATGCTTTTCTATCGGTTTATAATGGAAACCTAGTTACAATATCAATAAAGGTCTTCGCATCGGTCGTGGGCTTCTCTGCGAGTTGAACAATATGGGTATGCCTGTAGCCGTTGAACTTCTCGATACCATTTCACCGCAATATCTTGCTGATACTATTTCATGGGGTGCTATTGGTGCTCGCACTACAGAATCTCAACTTCATCGTGAGCTGGCTTCCGGATCTTCCTTCCCTATTGGTTTTAAGAACGGTACTGACGGCAACCTTGGCATTGCTATCGATGGTATCCGAGCAGCTGCTGTTCCACATCACTTTTTGGGTATCACTCGCCAAGGTGTTACTGCAATTACCCATAGCACTGGAAATCCTGATACTCACATTATTCTTCGAGGTGGATCTAATGGTCCAAACTATGAAAAAGATTATATCACGGAAGCGCGAACCCAATTAGAAAAAGCCAAGCTACCATCCTCTATCATGGTTGACTGTAGTCATGGTAACTCGAGTAAAGATCATAGAAATCAACCCAAGGTTGCCAAGGTATTAGCTGATCAAATTGCTCAAGGACAAGACGCTATCACTGGTATTATGCTTGAATCTCATTTATTTGAAGGAAAACAAAGTGTTCCTGCCGATGGAGCAATGGCACTTAAATACGGTGTATCAATTACGGATGCGTGTATTGACTGGGATGCAACCGAAGATGTTTTGGATTGCTTAGCTGAAGCAGTTAAAGCCCGACGTAAAATATCATTATCAACAAAGTAAAATATATGAAAAAATAATAATATTTCATTTTGTAGTAGTTAATAATAGTAAAATGCAAAATACAAGTTTTATAATTTTTTTTTCAAAATGAATATGTATAATATGTTGTTGGTGTTGTGTGTAAAAAATTATGTTGAGTGTTTGTTATTATGGGTGAAAAAGGAGGGTTATTGTTATTGCGTGAGAGAAATTGATTATATGTAGATTTTTTTAGCCATTAGTTTTGGTGGGTCATGACACGTTCTAAAGAAGGCTTGACAGCCTGAATTTTTTCAATAAGAACGTTAATTCCCAAGGGGAAAAGATCTTGTGGAGGAATAATACCAGTGGTTTCGATATTGACTAAATTAAAAAATTAGTATTATTGGTATCAAATATTCTATAAATATCCAGCCCTCTCAAATTCAACCATATTTTAAAATAAACTTACAGATAAAGTGATCTCTTACTCGAGTCAATCTAACCTTCCCTTCGAACTCTTTGTGTCGCAACACTTCTCGACTGACTGTATCTTTACGTGCGTTTACAACCTTGGCAATCTTTTCTCCGTTCTCTTCAACCACATCCACAACTCCAGGAGCAAAGCATTTTTGGAAGCGGTACGCAGCATCACCAGTAATAGGCTGTAAAATTGTAATTTCAGGTAATAATCGATAAGATGCTGTTGCTACAGGTGACCATTTTGCATGTTCTTGACCGATTCCCTTATGACAATGCAATTCCATATCAATTTCTTGTCCTGGTCGAAGCTTTGCGATTAAAATATCATCTTGAACCGGGCGAATAGGATTATCAGCGTATTTTTCACCCTGCGAACCCTTGGGTTCCCATACTAGGTCACCAGAGTATACTAAAGAGCAAAATGATCCATCAGTATTCTCTTCCTTTCTCAATCTCTCCTTTCTAATAAATATAACTTCTTTATCCTTGTATATCCCTTACCGTGGCTGTTAATATATTTCTTTTTAGGATCAGTTTCCTCAGGTGCAGCGTTAGGATTACTTTCACATTTAACTTTAAGTCTAAAGACGATCGTGTTCAAATCCGTAGGCCCTTCATCGTCTATAAATATTAACAAATACTTTTTCGTTCAAAATACATTCTCTTCACATAAACATAAAATTGATTTAATGTGATTGAATATGAATACTTACCACCCTTAAAATGGAATAACTGTGGATCTGCAAGAATAGGGATCAAACCCAATCGATGTGCCAATACTTCGTCGTGAATAATAGATGTGTTGTTGATAACATAAACTTTTTCAATAGCCATCGTAGGGACCTATACAAGTTTGTACCACTTCTTGATCAATAAAAAAAATTCTATTCGTAACTATTTCCTCGTTAAACTTTACTATTTATAATAGATACCTCTGAAATCAAAATTCGACGGAAAGCATTAGCAATCGATGCATCAACACCAACGAGATCAAATTCAATATTGTCAGGTGTTAAACGATTGACCTTAATACGAAGATTCTATATCACGCAAAATACAACACATATTGTATATTAGAGCTGTTGTTGTCTCTTTCTATTTCTTATTTTTCTCAAGCACAAACAATATCTCAAACGAACAATTACCTTCTTGAACTCTTCGATATCCCAGGTATTGGCAATGCCAGGATATTGATGTGGATAATCACTGCCGCTGACCTGTCAAGAAAAAAAAAAGAATTTCATACAGTTAGATTTTAAAAAAAAGATTCCAGTTTTTCAGTTCCATATAATTTAATAATTTACACTAAATACGCGATCGCGTTCAACGACAACACGAGTACGTAATAATTCGACGTTTTCAGGTAGTTGTACGCCTGGCATGGTTTAAGTTATATAGAAATAAAGAAGCCGAAAAAAAATATGCGGCAAGTGCTTTTTTTTTCCTTCAATATATGGAACTGCTGTGTTACTCGAGCCGACTTATTCCGCAAAGCCACAGGGTAAGCTGAGCTTAGTTTGCTCTCAGTTCCTGCTATAACTATACTCTGTCATGGTAACTTTTAGCAACCATTACAGAAGAGTAAGGATTTCGGCACTAATTTTTTTTTGTATAAGGTTTTCAATCATGAGAAAGCTCGAAACTATTTTGATCGATATGAGTTAGTGAGTTTGTGGAAACCAGAGCAAAAAAATAAGTATAGATGCGCGTGATGCACCTTCAAGAAATTATTATCCTATTTTAAACCTTTCCAGCATATTTGTACATTTTGGTATATGTACTTTAGATAACAATTTTAAAAGATGACCTGATACATACAGATAATAAGTTTTGATTATGCTTATACGTTATGCAATACAAATTCTGTTACATAATTATGGTGCCTTAATAACATAAATATTACACATAACTGACTAGTAGTATATTATATCACCCTTCTAATATTTCTTAAAAAAACAGTCGATGTGTTCTTGATCAAGTGTTGAGAATTATATTGGTTTTTATTCTAAGGCTAAGGTATTACTGTTACATTAGAGATAATCTTTATAGAGCTATTAACTCAATATGAAACACCATCAAATCGAGTTACAGCCTTTTATAAGTAAAAGAAAAATGTCATTTATTAGCGTATCAAACATTGCGGAAGAAGGGACTACGATAGCAACTGCTTAAGAGAAAGATGACCAAGTTAACGGAGATCGATCCTACTTGTTCGGGACATAAATTGGGAGCAAAGCCTCTCAAAGGGAAAAAAAACATATAAAAGTAAGCTAGGAGGCTTGAGTTTGTTTTTCTTTTTTTTTCTTCATATTACCTTTTTATAAGACTCTTTTTGCGTGCGTATCGTTAAATTCAAATGGATATTTGCAGCTCCTGAGAGGGTCAAGAATAAACTTATGTAAACTTACTAATACTCAAGCGTTCTTTTATTATGAATGCCCAGAGTTTCGCGGTTTGCAGAAACTTTTTATCCTCATGATCTAGTCAATTGAGTAATAAGAAAATGAAAAAAAAATGAATGTCGAAAATGAAGATTATAAAAAAACAACTATGATCATTGTAATAGCTTTGTCCTATCACCCCAATCCATTTGACCCCACTGGTGTATGGGTTGTTTAGTATAACGTTCCAACTCACTTTGTCCATAAAATGCAAACTGTCAATTTTTTGTTTGGGCACTTGTTTCACAATTAAAATTTGACTTTGTACCCTTGCACTGATCATTCGAATAAACGGAAGTGTACACACGTTATTGGAAAAATAAGAAATGATTAGATCCATATTGACAGAGTAGTAATACGATTTAGTCTATAATAATAGATAATCAGAGTTTTAGTGGGATTTTTTTTCTCACTGATATTTTTGAACAAATATAGGTATAATATTTGAGTAACAAATGACACAAAGGAATGTTTGCTTATACGAGGCGTCCCAATAGCTTGGCGCAAACAAATAATCTAAAATTTGAAGACTCACGAAAAAAAAAAGATCACTTCTGCTTCTGCATAAAAAAAAATGCCTTGTCACCCCTTGTTGCCCAACTGAAAGACAAAAAGTAGGACGTAATGCATGCATACAAAACGTACTATTTATTAGACCGTTGGTCGCGAAGCACAAAAAAAAAAAAAAAAACAGCATCAGCGCGTTTGTATAGCGTTCGTCCTACTTTATTTGGTTACACGAACGACGGAGTTGTGGTCGTTCTTTTTTAGACTATTCCTGATTAGTATTAAAGAGAAGCGTTTTCTTTTTTTCGAGGCTGAAGAAGGACAATTTTTATAATAAAAAAATATAATAACAATTTATATACTCTATCTTTTCCTTTTTTTCCATTCCTTTTTTTTTCTTCTTTTCAACTTAGTTCTATTCTTTGTTTTTCTATCGGTCAAATCAATCAAAAATATAAATGTACGAGTTTCAGCCTCCTCAAAATATCAACGCTATCCGATGTTCAATTGCCCGCCGTATTAAAGACCAAAGAGAGAAATACAAGAAAGAAGAGGAGTTGAAGAATAAGACGCGTCTTTCTACCCTTGCTGCAACAGTTACCACAGCAACAACAGACAACGGGCTTCCCTCACCTCCAGTTGAAGCTTGTCATTATGAACCATTCAAGCGACCTGAAGAAGAAGAACAAGACCATCCGAACAATGAACTCGCTGCGAATGCCTTGTTGGAACTGTCAGGAGCCGGCACTCCCCCTTCGTCATCTGCAAGTGTAGATTCCACAAACACGCAAACACATTTATTGGATGAAAAGATCATTCGACAAAAAATTCAAGAATTACAACAAGAAAAACATGAGCTTTTTCAACTCATGAAGAACTTATTGTCTAGACCAACACCATCTCCTACTTCTGTTGCTGTTGTTGCTACACCAGAACAACCACAACCACGATCTCCTCACACCCCTTCGCCGCAAGTAGCACCTCGAGTATTACCTACACCACCGTCATTACAACAAACACGAGCCTCAAAACCACCACCTGTACAAACAAAACAACACTTAACTGAACGACCGAAATCTCGGGAACGTCTTCGATCGTGCAGTAACGGTCGTGCTCGAACTCCACCGACATCACTTCCATCAGCAACATCTTGTACTTCTCCTACTTCCCGACCTCCTGCGATTCGAACGGCGCCACCTACTGATCATTACCATCATCACCGTTTCCCACCACCGAGATATGCTCCCTATCGAAGGATGTCCCCTCCATCATCGTCTCGATATTATAGTAGAAGCTATGGTAATAGCACAAATAATAGCAATGGCAGCAGTAGTAACAGTCGACTATACAGCAACCCACCACTATCTGCACCGCCATTTCCACCTTCGTCGTCTTCATCTTCCATGCCTTATGCGGTAATGTTCTTATGGCCCTAGCCTTGTTATTCTTCCCACCCGCATACCTGCTGATATATGTATTTTTTTTTGTTTAGCATCGACGCATTCCTCTGCCCTATGGTTCATTAAGGGCACAGTCCCCACCATTAAGGTCTAATTTTCGACCTTCAAGACCCATGGCTGATAGACACATTCCAAGATATTAAAATCATCCCTTTTTTTTTTGTTGACAAAAAAATAATAATATAATAGTAATAATATTCTTCATAATAATCATAATAATATCATCTTATACATAACATAAATATTTATATACATAACTTATATACACACAAACATCCGTTTCCCCTTGCTTCCTTTTCTTTACCCAATAATCCCCATCTTCACATTTTGTATTCTCTTTTCTTCTTCTTCTTTGGGGATGTATATATATACATATTCAAATCTTTTCCAAATCCCAACATAACCCTTCTCTACACTTCCCCCAACCAAAAAGAAAAAAAAAACTCTTTATCATCATTTTGTATAATATTTTGTAAATTAATGTTTGTTCTTGATCATCTTTTTTGCAAAAGAAAAAAAAAACGTCTTATTTATATATATATATATATATATGCTTCTTCCTTTTTATTATTATTATTTATAATCTATTGGTGTTTATGGAAACAAGTCTTACAATGACCTTTCTTAAATACATTAGGACTGAAATCTGTACATCCACACTCTTGGCATGCTGGTTCATCAGTTTGCTGCACGGGATCAACTGCAACACTTGCTAATGCACGTGCATGGGCTTGCGGAGGTGGAGGAGGAGTTCTTGTTGATGCTGACGAAGAAACACTAGGTGACATTCGAGATGCTGGAGGAGGAGGAGGTGTTCGTGTTGATGCTGTTGCTGCCAAAGGCTTTGTATCTAGTGGAACATACGTTGAACTTACTCGAGATGGAGGTGATGGACTACTGATATTTCCAAATGAATTTGAGCGAGAAGAATAGGGTCTTGGCTGTTCATATGCAGGTGTATAAGAGGATGTCATGGATCCCATCATTGGTGCTGGATTGTCACCAAATGGAGAATCGTTGTTATCCATTCGAGGTGCGTACATTTCTTCTTCGTCGGGTTGCTCTTGTATAGATGTTGCAGGGGGTATTGATGGTCGAGAAGGCATGGGAGGTGAACGGCTATTGTTACCCAAAATATCTTCAGTGTAGTTCACTGGAAAAATACCTCGTCGTTTTGGTCCAAAATGTTCAACTTCACCTAGCCACCACCCTTCATCTACTTCTTCTACAACTGTAATAACGTCTCCGGTACGGAAGGAAAGTTCATCTATACTTTCACCTTCAAAGTCATAAATAGCCTTACGACGCTTTGGTGATGCTATATAATAATAAAATACCATTTAATATTTATTTAATTTTGTTAGTGACCGAATGAAAGTACGTGTGTGACACGCACATACGTATTTTCACTCACACACACACACTTTTTTCCTTCCTTCTTGATTCCACCTGATTGATTATCTATTAATCTATTAAATTTACCTTGTTGAGTACGCCGAGGCATAGGGGGAGGTTGTCGAACAGAGCCTGATATTTCACTCGTACTACTACGGATCGAAGCAGCACTTGGGACTCGTCGCGGACCATTGGGTAGAACATTTAAGCTATCAATACTACCTTGTCGTGTACTAAGTCTTCGTTGCATAGACGACAAAGGATTTCCAGGCGATCGTGCAGGAGTTTGGGTATCCAGTGATTCAGAATAATCAAAATAGTCATCACCACTACCACCACCACCATTCATATTATGGTTATTAAAAGATCGAGGGGTGCTCACTGCACTGTTGGCAGATGCTGCAGTATTACGTGTTGTACCTGATCTTGCAAGAGGGTTGGCACTGCTCTGATTCCAATTTGCTCGCATACTGTCCAGCAGTTCTGCAGCTCGGCTATGATACAAGTATTGTGCTTCCAACATTCGTCGTAATGTTTCATAATGTGTATCCTATGCATAAATAAACTAAAATAAATATACGCGCCTATTGACTAACTAAAACAATGATAGCAAATATATTATATATACCTCAAATTCTTGTAAATAAACCATTTTTTGTATCAAATCATATTCAGTTTCTTCATACTTGAGTTTAGATGCCTGCATTTCTTGCTCAAGCTCGGGTTTTTCTTTTTTAGCTTTTTGCAAACGACCGAGTTTTGCGTCATAATCAAGACGACGTGATTCTAATTTCTTTTTTAAGGCAATATAATCTTTGTATTCCTGCAATCCAACTTCTAAGGTACTCATATAGTCATCCTTTAAACTACATGAAAAGTCTTCTTGCAATACTGCAATTCTCGATTCTACTTGGCCTAAGCTCATCAGTGCAGCCCCTATAAAAAAAAGACATCATAATATTATCCCCAAAATTAATTCTACATTATTATAAAGCCCTCACATTATTGATAATAAAAATAATAATAAAAAGGGGTAAGGGAAGGAAAGGGGAAAATTTGACTTTTTAGGTGTGTACATAAATATATAAGATAGGTAGTGTAGTAAATGAAGGGACAAAGGGGGTGAAATGATACTTTACCAAGAATAGAATCCTCCTGAAAAGCACCACCATGATTCATCATAGTGGAACCAAAGGCATCACAAGGATATACTTTGGTTTTACCATCTTCGGGTGATACCTTTTTCTTAGATAATTGACCATATAATAATTCGGATGCGCCATATACTTTTTCGAATCCGGTACGTTTCCGCTCCGTATCTGATTCAAGTCGTTGGAAGTCTTCGGTTTGTAACGTTGATTTTGCTGCACCCAAGCGTTCGCCCGTCCACTTTATAAAAGGAAAAAAGACAAGATGGTCAGTAACTTTGGCATAAACTCAGCTTTCCTCAATGAATGCAATTTCCATAACTCATCCATCATCTCAATGCTGTACATTTTATATAATAATTCAGGAAAAGAAATAAAACTAAGAAAGTTGGGACGTGTCTTATTTTTATTTTTACAATATTAACTTACTTGTTTTAATTTACCCAGATTCTTAATCATATTTGAAGTATTTTTCGTTTTTATAAAAGAATGGAACTGAAAAAAAAAGGAAAGGGAAAGGGAAAGGGAAAGGGTAAAGTATGAGGTGAAAAAAGGGTAGAAAGAGAAAAAAAAAAGGGTTGGCTAGATCGACAAAAAAAGAAGAGACCACGACTATTCTAAAATTGGAAAAAGCATTGAAATTGATCAACCAAAAAAACAAAACATTAGCTTCACTTTATTTGAGCTAATAAAAGTTTACACCGCTACCTTCTTTTTTATTACACAGCAAGTAATTTTTTTTAGGTACTGGGGAACTTATTTAATCATATAATACTCTAATGATCCGTTTTTATTATGCATGTAGGACCGACTACTATTAAACTATCATATATATACTTTAAAAACAAAGTCAAGAAATCCTCAAATTCCGTCAATGCAAATGATTTTATCTAAATATAGATTCATCCATGGGTTCCTGTATCCTTTTTTAGATACCTGCAGAAGAAGTCATGTCAAACAATCATATAAATTATAGACACCAGTAATACATAATGCTAAAAAAAGTTACATTATAAAATTATCTTATTATTGGTATTAGTTATTATTATATATTTTTATCATTATTTTTAATTGTTGGGAATGTATTTAGAAAGAATCATTTCTAGTTCCTATAGTGAGGATGTAAAAGAATATTAAAGAAAACCAGTTAGTTAGTAACATGATTATAATAAAGGAAAATATCCTATTTAGATTTATACGCACTTCAGGATCCATTGGTGTTGGCACTTCACACCGCATATAAGCACTAGACACAATTTCTTGTAACATATTACCCATCCATTTACTAAATAAACATATATTAGATAATCATGTTAGTTAACCAAAAAGCAGTACGCATTTTCTCAGTATTCGATACTTTACTTGTCTTTTTGCGTATATGGCCATAATATCAAACGAAGATATTCAGAATCCACTTGCAATTGTTGATAGTCATTGTGTTTCAGTCTCATTTGTCGCACAGTCTCATGAAATGCTTTTAACAATATCCTTAGTAACCCGGTACATACACCAAGCGGAGTCGGTTCTACATGTCGGTAAATATCGACTCGATCAGCAAAAAGCTTGTCAATATTGCTCATCATGTTGACCGTCATATCATATCCAAACTTTGGCATGATACCTAATCCCGATGGTTCACCAGGCGTTTCGGAGGATGCGGTTGTAAGACTATGTGAAGATTGCGTTGGTCGGGTATATAATCCTTCACTAGTACCACCAGCTGCACTACCACTGCCAAATCGATACTCATATTCAGTGTCAGATGTTTCTGCACCTACATCTGGAGATGTTGATTGAGGATATACTGTTTCCATTAGTTGTTCTAAATAGCGTACTCGATCAAACATGGATTGCCACACCCCGGAAACTTGCTTTAGTACATCTATAGGTCGATGAGGTCGAAGGTATTCTTTTTCGATCAAGGAACTCAATGTATATCCTTCTTGCATTGTTTCTTCATCAAGAAGACTTTGGCCCTTTCGAGAAAACGTGTCCATTATCTCCTGAGCGTCAGCACTAATGATTTGATCCATTGTACTATTATTATCTTTATTTAATTCTTTTGAAACACAGGCATAAATTTGTGAAATTCCTTGTTCTGACAAATCATAGTATAGTCGAGAACCCACAATTAATCTTGCAGCGGATCTATCACATCCATTTGAACCCTAAAAATAAACCATAAATCATGTCAATTTGGGCACGTAATCTGATCCAATATAAAAAGAGTGAAACATACATCAATGATTTCAAGAATATCATTCCACATCGTTCGGAGACTTTCGCGTACACGAACAGTAAATTGAGATTGACCTTCATCGTTTTTAGCTGCCGCTGTCGCATTCATTAAATCACGTAATGGTTCAAGACAACTGTTTTGTACGTGTTGTACTATCCATGTACCTGTTTCAATAATAAATTCACCTAATACATCACGATGCTCCGTGATACTTTGTAATGAGTTGAGCTTAAATTCGTCTAAACGGTCCAGTCGTTCTAAATCATCCAATATTTAATTAGCACTCATGATCCCTCGTGGATGTAACTTAATTAAAACCTTGTTTCTATTTCAGCTCCAGTGTACATACCTTTCATCTTTTCAGTCGTAGTTCCCATTAATCCACCAATCAGTGTACTCTCCCAGTTTGCCGTTAATTCATTCATTCTTTCTGCTGTACCCATCACTCTTCCCAATGATTGTCCATGTGTGGACAACGATTCTCGTAAGTTACTTAAAATATGAATTTGTGATAATAGTTGATCTCGGTCCATGACACTCTATTTTTCGATGTATTTTTTTTTAATATTAAAACAACATTTTTCAAGTATAAAATAATTTAATCTGACTACTGCAAACAAAGAAAAAAGCTTACTGGCAAACTGATATATCTTGAAACTTTTTCAAAAAACTTATCAACATGTGGGTTCATAGCTTGCACTAGGTCGTTTTTGGCTTCGAGTATGTCCTATATAACATTTTTTTAAGAAAAATTAATATGCATTGATGAAAAAAAAAGTATTCTTTAAGCAAAACTTACATCATCATCCAAACATTTTACTTTATCAGCATCTTCATCATTCGTTGAAGCAATTAAAAACAATGTCTCAAATTGATCAACAGTATTATTAAGTAACACAAGACATTTGTTGTCAAGATCTTCAAGTGTATCATATTTTTGGTTTGTTGTATTGTCAAGTCGTGCTACTTGGCTACCAAAAATAAGAATAAAACGTTAGTACATTTACAATTTTAAGTATGGATAATTGCACAAACCCATAATACTTACACTTGAATAAACTCTTTCCAGAGTTTTCTTGGATCCTCTTGTAGTATCCGTAGCAATTTCATACTTGCAGAGACGGTATCCAAGGAGCTTTCTGGATTTCTAGCATCCTCCCATATCTTACTTTTAATTTTTCCCATAATTGTATCACAATCGCGTTCGATACCTTTGAATGCAGATAAATGTTGATAATGATTTAGTAATCGTGTTGCTCTTGAATAATATTTGACAGCCTGAGAATATTGACCCGTGGATAAACATCGACTCAGTCGATTTGGTAAATCGAAAATAAATTGTAATCGTTTTAATAAATTATGCACGTTGGTTAAGCGTCGTATTTTATCACGGTTTGGTCCGAGTGCATCAATGATCTCGGTACATTGTTGTGAAATACCATTCATATTATCATTTAGATTGGCCATTTCCGATTCCATGCTTTCAACGTTTGATTTCATCTAAACAGGTATATATATTATTTGTTATGCTTTAAGCTTATATTTTCTTTCAAAAAAAAAGTTTATAATACTCAATTCTAACCTTTCGAATGGTATCTGTTGCACTAATGAATTTACTATAGTTTTCATATACTAGTGTCTTCATGTCACCATCGATCTCACGTATTTCTAAAATGTGTAAGTTGTTAGTAAAGTGGAAAAAATAATAAGTCTCGTTCTTTCCCACTCCCAATCCCCGTACTTCGAGATGAAACAAAAAACTATATTTTTTCTCTTGTTACCAGTGACAAGTTCGTTATCCTTTTTAACAAGTCCATTAAGTGGTTTTTCTTTTAATATGCGGGCAAAGTACTTATTCGGCTCAAATGTATCACCGTCTAATATAATAGTAATAATAATAAAAAAAAAGGAGTAAGTTGATTGCTAATGAAAGAATACAAAACAGTGAATTGTTTAATACCCCTCTCTCCCCTTTCTCTTTTTTCCCGACCATCTCTTGTCATATTATTCACAAGTACCAATATCAAGTGGTCGTCGCGTTTCTCCTTTAGAAGCTCCAATGCCATAATATTTCAGTAAATTTAAATTTCGATCGCGCGATCGCCCATTTTTTTGACGTTCTGGAGGACTTGCGTTCATGAAGTCAGAAGTCTTTTTATGTAATAAGGAAAAAGGGATAATTCACTTTTTTCCTTTTTCTGGGTGCTACTGAAATCGAAAATTGGAGTAACACAAAGACATTGTTGACCATGCTAATAATAATTAATACTTTCATTCCCATACATTTTATTCCTATACATTCTTTTGCTGCATAATAATTATTGTTATGACGATATCCACACGAGTTTACCACATTATATTAACGTTTAAAGAGAATATTATTATTCTTCTATTATTCAGGTACCATAATATCTTTCTTTTTTTTTATCAATTGCAGATATTACTCAATGATATACTTATAGTTCTCAATTAAACTTTATACAGCACACTTGTTATAGCAAGCAGTAAATTCAAATTTGAGAGTATTCGAATAATGATGATGATATATATACAGTCATCGAATTTTTTATAATAATAAAAAAAACTGGTTTTTAACGTTCTACATGCATTTTTCAGCCAAGGACTCATAAAACCTGTTAGTTCGACCACTATCGCATGATGCAGACTTAGTTTTGTTTCATATATCGTTAAAAAGAATTTTTCGTTTATACTTTTTATAACGATACTATAAAACTAAAAGTATACCTCCTTTTTATATATTATGTATACACAGACGTAGTAGGAGCTTCTTTTAAGAACCAATAATAATATGTACGTATTAAATATATTATAAGGAGGATAAACCTTTGATTTTATATATATATTTCAAATATGGAGGATGAGTAAAATCCCTTTTATTCGTACGCATATGCAATCGTGATAGAATCTTCTTTTTATTAATTTTACAGGTAAACAAAATCAACATTTCCCTTCCCTATCTTTCCACTTACCTTTTTACAACTAATAATTATTATGTTAGTAAAACAGAGGTGCTAATGAACTATTTTAATATATGTTAATAAACATCTACACACAAAGAAAATCTCTGCTATTTATGAAGAACAAGAAGAAAGTAAGCAAAAAAAAAGTACAGAGAATATATAATATTATTATTGAGGAGAAAATGAATTGAAGAGTATGTATATATATTGATATAATACGTATAAAAGAATAATAAATACAAAAGATGATAATATGTATATTTTTTTTGAGGGGTTTGGGATTCTCGTACGTATACACAAAAATGATATTTCAACATGGGATCTGTGAGTATAATTTGATTGGTTAAATAAAAGAAAGAGAAAGGGGGGTTTGTATAAAGGAAAGGAATGGCTATTAATATAGAACAGTATGTATGTAATAAACAAAAAAAGTAATGATGAGTTTAGAATATGATTAGAAAAAATCACGCAAATTATACAGCCGAATGTACACGCCCAAGAAGAGCCAGCTCTCGATAAGGTTGCTTTGGAGGGGGATAGGGTCCATTTGTCAACAAGTAAACTACTCGCATAAAAGATTTGGTGACTGGTCTTCTTTCTTTTTCTCGTGTAGTTTTGACATGTTTTTTTATCGAGTGTAGGCTGCTATTATAATTAGCTTTTATAGCGCTCGTAGAAGCCTCTTTATGTTGGTGACGATCTGACGGGGATAATATAGAAGTAGGAGAGGAGGGTAATGGTAAAGGCTGTTCTTGCTCATGTTTTGACACTGATATCGTTAGAGGTTCTGTGTTACTAGTCACTAATGCACCACATGAGGATGAAGCCGTGGTTTCGTCATGATCACTAGTATTATTAATATTATTATTATTATTATTAGAGAGCATTATGGATGAACAAGGCTTGAGCCAAGGGTGAAACAAAATGAGATCGAGAGATGCACGCGCATTACTCGGAGCTAACATGCGGCGAAGTAAATCTTTTGCATCTATGTATGTACAAATGTTTTGTTGTTTGATGAGAGTTTAGTTAAGTTTACTCTCTTTGTAACTAGCATGTGGTTTAGAAGAATTATGTGAATATATATAAAAAGAATAAAGAGACTTACCATCAGACAATTGTCGGGGAATGCTAAAATCTCCATACATCATCTTGCTAAAAAGCTTACGATCGTTCACTGCATTGAACGGATACTTCCCTACAAGCATTCGATACAAAATGATACCCATAACCCATACATCCGCTAAACTTTGATTATAGACACCGCATGGAAGTTCAGGGGGAAGATACTGTGAATTTCTATACTCAATAAAAAAAAAGACATTAGTTGAAAGAAGCATATTATATAATACAGTTTAGAATATATATAAAAAATACATTACCCACTAAATCGCCAATATTCATCACTAATTTTATTATCATCTTCTGTGTGTCTAGTAATGATTCGGATTGAACGCACATTATCATGATCGTCGAATAAAATCTCTGTTCGGGCATTTTGATCATGTTTTTGTTGCTTAGATGCTGCATTAACAATACGAGCAAGTTTGAGTTGGCACCGGACTTCGTCACCAATAAGCATATTATCATGAGGTGCGTCGGGCATTTCGGTAAACCATGTTGTTGGAGATTGGTACATGATACTAGATGAACTAGAAAATACAGAAGAGGATGAAGGTACAGAAAAAGAAGAAGAGGAAACTTCAGAAACTCGTACGCTAGATGGCGGTGGATAATGTTCCGTCAAGCTACGAATTATCGATGTATCTAATGTCTCTCCTTCTTCAGGTATCGTATATAAATGTCGTCCTTCAATAACACCGGCTGTTGCTGATATTGATCGACGACGATATGAATGTGAAAAATTAAAAGATGTAGATGATACAGTTGATAAAGAATTGGTAGTATTATTAGAGGTAGTATTATTATTAGCAGTGCTAAGCTATAAAAAACAAAAGAGAAAGAAAGACAGAAAAAAGGTTAATGATTTGAAGTGAAAGTAAGAAAGTGGCGTGAGTAGATGACTCGGCAAAAAATTAGAACAAAGAAAAGGGGAAAATAAAGAAGAATATATTTCTTTTTCGGTTTTTTTTTGGGGAGAGAGGGATAATATTCATTTTACTGAATAGCAAACACCGCACGATAAACAAGAAATTAATGTTTTGGCATTTACAATACGTTCCCGGTCATGCCGTTGTTAATAGAAAGAATGTATACAAATATGCACAATCATGTTGGTCTGAGCAGCAGATTTTAGTACGTAATAAAGTATAAAAGTAATACCAAAAAAGAACTTCTTTTGCTTTTTGTTCAGATTTCTCCGAAAATAAAGAAGTGATTATAAAAAAACTACTAATATGTATAAATATATACACGATAAAAAGATAGATTACAAACCTTTTCTGTCAAATATGTCGAATTCTCAGCACTTGAACTAATGTTATCAATATTATTGATATTATTAATATTATTATCATTATTATTACTATTAAAATTAGCTATGATATTGCCATTAGCTGTTGTACTGGAAGGGGAGGAATCAACAGCTGGTAATGGTGGGAATTCTGGAGATAATGTTCGCCAGTCACGTCCTTTTTTACCAGTGAATTGTAGATTACCGTTCTTGGTACCATCATTCTTATTATCATGTTTACGCTTTGACAAAATCTTTTGTATGTTATTTCGTAAGCGATTAAAAATGCTGGGATTACGCTGTTGCTGTTGTTGTCGCTCATGGCGCGGCATACTATTATTACTATATGTATTACAAAACAATGACTCGTCGTTATTGATGAGATATTATATATTGAAAAATGAATAAAGAACAAAATTTTTGTCGTCCTCGGCGGCGGCGGCGGTGGCGTCTCCCCGTTATTATATAAATATTATTAAAATTCGATATTAAAATGTACAGTAGTAAAAAGGTCGGTTTCGCGTCGACTGTTTGCACAAAAAAAAGTGTGTACAATAGGAAAGAAGAGGAGGAAGAAGAAATAGGTCAGATATTTTGATAATGCCTCCTATGACTACCATCGTTATATGCAACATGTAGCCACGCGAGACCCATTGACAAATATAGAAAGTCAACATCAAAGTAGCGGGTGAACCGGATCCTCTCTTCCTTCCCCCTTTCCGAACGGAAATCTCCTTGTTGTTAACTGAAACTTATTATTGTTGTTATTTGGCTCATCAATCTACCTACAACACCTTTTACTATTATTAAGACCGAATTATATAATATGCATGTAAAGTATATTTTATATTACAAGTGTTTTATCTACACGCTCACTCTCTTTACTAATACAACGAACATGGTGATGAAATATATTTATACTTCTTTCTTTTCTGATATTACTTAGAAGAAACTAGTATTCTAAATATATTTATTTAGCTTGCAAAAACAATTATTATTGTGCTTGTTGTAAAAAAAAAGAGAATATACTATTTTTATACATAATAAACAATCAAAAAATATATGTAAAATGAAACATTATTATTACTATCTGCTGACTAAAATAACTACAGAAATTAGCGAATTGTTCAGTGGCAAAAAAAAGACATCACTGACGCAAATTACTTGATCATGAATAATCTTGGATTTCTATTTTATTTCTTTCTTTCCCCCCCTTTTCTTTTCTTTTATTTTTATTCTTTACTCCTGCATTTTACACTTGGAACAAAATGATAGACGTTATTGTTATTACTAAAATATAAATTGGTTTCTTTATAGCTCTTTCTATTTTTTTTTCTCCGTATTTATATTTATTTCCATGCAACTTTAGTAATTGCTCCTTTGAATCTATTGTTTAATAATAAAACAATAATATATACATGTGTAAAATATTTTTCAACTATTCTTATTGGAAATTTTTTATTATGTCTTTATGTTATGAACATATATAGTCCCAATATCCCTTCATCAGTTGTCATTCAAATATGATATATAAATATATTATCACGTACTGCTTTCTCTTGTTGTCATAATATATAATATATAGTCCGTATATTGCAAAGCCTTTATTACAATTTATTATTAATATGTGTACGTATCACGTCATATCAACTCATCGTTCGGAAAAAGAATATGTACGTAGTAACAAAAAAAGAGCATCAAGTTTTTATGTCAAAAAATAAATAAAATAAACAAAAAACTTGTTACAGTACTTATGTTTTATTTTTATTCATATAATATATACATCTGATAAACAATCACTGATAATGATTTGATAGATGATGAAAATCTTATCACTTTCGTTTTGCCACTTTTGCTTTTTAAAAGAAACAATAATCATTGATATTATATTTATTTTTGACAAGAAGATCAGTAGACTATCTTAAAAGAGGCTAGAACTACATTAAAGAAAGGGCTACTTTAAATTAATTGACTAGTAGATCTATTCTTGGCATATCATTTCAGTTGTTTTATACACAATTAGTTACAAAAAACTTGTATATGTTTAGCACTTTTTACCCCTTTTTTTTTCTTATGTGCAATCCTAGATCATGGGATATGGGATTATAACATTATACATGTGTCTTGCATATACTCTAAATTTATTGGATTAAAAAAACTAGTAAAATTATGTACTTCCAGTATAACATAATCTTGATATACTATCTAATTATAAACAATGAGAAAAGATAATAAATAAGGACGAGCTCTTTTTATTTGTTCGATCGACATACTGATCGCTATTAGAACTATAATTTCATAAAATAAGTTCTCCTTACATAATATATTACTTTCTTCATGTACGTACTAAGCATCTAAACTTTATTGTATTATGATACTGGATCGTCAGGGTTTCGTCAATGATAACAAGTGATATTATTAACAAAAGGGACATTTATTAAAACAACTTTTCTTCTCCGTAATTCTTTCAAAGTAGCCAGTCTCTTTTATGTTTTGTAATATTCCTTCATCAGCCACTTCTTGACTAGTTTGTAGCACTTTATAACGTATTTTACATACAGTTTACTAGTATTGGTTTTTACTAGATTATAGAACAATTAGTATTAGTAGCACTGACTAATAATATAACAATGACTATAATATACTGTTGTTGTGTGTACATATCTATTTTTAATATATAAGATATAATTTTAGCAGCTACATTCTATGCAAATTTTTATTAAAAAACAATACAGTATGAGGGTGCAGTATTGATAAGTTATTTGTGATTTAGTATAATGTTAATGTACAGTTAGACTTTTTTTTATTAGTAATAATAGGCATTTTTCTATCTTATCGCGTCAATATAGCTTTTTTTTTCTTAAAACGTAGCATAATAGGGAGGACTATTTAATAGTACTTATAGTAGCATTAATGCTTAGAATGGTACCAAGGAAACACTTGTCAGGTTATTAAAGTTTCGTTGATTTTCCTTAGCACGTAGCATAACCTCTATATTTGACCTACTTTAACAATATAATAAATTCAACAAAACTTAACTTTTCTAAATTAATGTATCTATTCAGCAAGTATAGTGTAGCACTTTTCACTTGTCAAAATGTGATTTACTTCTCTTCTTGTCAACAAATGCCATCACTTTAATTTCCCACTGCATGAATCTGCTTAATACAAAGCAAAAGACGATGCTGACATATTTAATCTATATATTTCTCCATAAACTAACAAATAGTAATTTACATTGACAAAACCTTGAGAGAGAGGCTATACGTACATCCGGAATAGACACAACAATATTATAAAAGTAACATATCCATGGAAGATAACTCGAAAAATACCACGTCGATGTGTAATAATAGAATATATATGATTTAGAGTACCATTTGGTATGAATTAATACACAAAAGCAATAATTATCATTTTGTACTTGTAGGTGAAATATAAAGTGAGTTGTTGGGTCAGATTGTATGTATTCATGAGAATAGTGATTGGTCGTTTATATCAAAATATTTTTCTCATAGATGCAGACCAGTTAACACAAAGCTTATCATCTTTACCGAACTTAAAAAGTTTCCTGTTTAGTTTTTTATTTTTATTTTATTTTTTATAAAAAATGTCATTATTAAAATGGTACAATCTTATTCATTATATGTTTTGATATTGATAATAATAACGATACTATACCATAAAACTTTATATACTTTTTGTTTCTTTTTTTATACAAATTATCTACATGGTTTCTTTTAAGGTTAGGAAAGCATAGGGAAAGGGGGGGAGGGATCCTTTACTATAATACATCAGTAATTTTGGGTTTATTCTGTTTTTGTTGCATTTCTATAGCCTGTTCCGCTATTTTGCGTTGACGGTCAAAAGCTTGCTCTTCTAACAATAGCCGTTCTCTTTCAGCCATCGCCAATAATTTCATCCTCTCCAAACCATGATTTTTAGAAATATAAACAGCGTATGCCAAATAAAAATATGCTTTCCGTGCTGCCAAGAAACAGGACTTTCTGGCCGTCTTGTCGACTTTCTTGGTACCTGCCTCAAGTAATTCCCAAAGATCACCCATCGCTCGTATCACTGCGTCTTGTTTTTCCAAAACTGATAAGGAATCATCTAAAAGCACAAGCATTAAACCCGTCCGTCTGCTCATATTGTTACTTTCTGAATCCTCTTCTTCATAATCCAATATATCATTCACAAGATCGTAAAGTACTTCTGTTGGATTTCCATACGCATATCCAGGTGTGGATGAAAAAAGGGTAGATTTGGATAACTTCGATACCACGAAAAGGGTATCCTTGACCTCTTCACGTATATCACCAAGGAAATGTCGCATCACATAACAATATACCATGGTAGTATGCATCAAACTCCATATCAAATCGGATTCAAGTCCTGGTGGTGATTTTGGTTTCATCATGGCTTCAAGATCAGGTAAGGGAGTCGGTAATTTAGGTATAGCATTTCTTTCTTCCTCTTCATCATCATCATCTTGCATTATTATTTTGACTTTTTTGTTGAATCCATTATTTTCTTCTTTCCACCATGGATGATATTCTGGTAAGGGTATGCTGCTATCGTCACCATTTTCATGGTGATGTTGTAATAATGATTCAAATTCTTTACGCTCTTCTTCCGATAATAAAGCCCATATGGCATCTTCATCTGCGTTATCGAGATCAATATTTGCAAAACGTTCATGTAAATCTTCTTCTTCTTCGTCTTCGTCTTCATCAGTGCCTAATTTTGTTGCTTGTTGGTCATTTTCAGCTTCAAAACGTCGTAATAACTGCAACATATTCTGTTTATCTTCTTCACTTGTTCCACGCGATCGAATCTCTTCAGTAATACTGTCTTTGTAAAATGATTCTGTACAATCAGCATGTTGTATATCCTTATAACAGCCTAGAGAACAGTAACGTAGATTACAGCGTGGGCAAACATAGTTGGCGAACTGTTTTTGACAACTAGTAAAAAAAAAAAAGGAAGGTTACTACGATCGGGATCGTCTATAATTATTGTTATTGTTATTATAAGTCATAAAAGCTAATAAGTATACTTACATATTACAGAGGGATTGATCATTTGTCTGTAATTCCTCTTCATTAGATTCATCGCCATCAATAATGCGAATAGTTGGCATATTTCTCTACTTATGTTGCCAGGAGCAGAGAGAAACTTTAAATATATATGCACGGAATATGGATAGAAAGAGAAAAAAAAAGCTTATTCGGAGTTCTAGTTTAGTCCATTTAAGATCGATGGCTACGCCAAAAACTGCGGTTCGATTTCTTCCTCACATTTTTTTTTTGTTAAAACTAAAGATATTAGCAATGAAAACGACATTATTTGTAGCAGGTTTTGGTTCGCGAACGCGTGCTCGTGATCTTGCTTATGAATTTGAAAGGTAGATTGAATATCTTTTCATTTAGAAGAAGGAGGAATAATAAAAAAGAAGAACTAGGCGTATTTACTGATTCATAAAAAATCAAATTGAATATAGATATGGTCGACTCGTACGTTGCGACATTCCTGCACCAAAAAGTTATTCATCCAAGCCATATGCATTCGTTGAATTTGAGGATACTCGTGATGCAGAAGATGCTTTCAACGAAATGCATGGTAGACGCGTTGATGGATATACAATCAGTGTTCAGGTAAGTTTTTTTTTGTTATAGTTACAGGGACCTGAAGTAATGAGAAAAAAATAATGTGTACTTAAAAGGAGGGGGGGCTGTGCGTGAGGAAGGCGTTACCAAGGTGATTTCGTTTTGGTTTCTTTATTGTTGCTTTTGTTAATGCTCTCAAAAAAATAAATAAATAAATCTAGTGGGCTAGAAATGCACCCAGACAATCTTGGCGTTATGATCGTTCTCCTCGTCAACCTTCTTATCGTGGTAGAAGTTATAGTCGTTCCCGTAGTCCACCTCCACGTCGTGGTCGGTCACCTTCTCCTCGTCCTTACCGTTCCCCTCCACGATACCAATCGCGTTCTCGTTCTCCACCGCTCAGACGTAGTGAATCTGCTCGATCGCGTTCACCAGTTCCCCGTCCTGAATCCAGATCTCTTTCACCAAGACCCGCTTCACCTCCAAGCTAAAAGAAAAAAAAGTAAGGTGATTGCGCACGGTTCATTACAAACATAAAAAACCAACAACAAAAAAACCAATGATTACTAGTAAAAAAAAAACAAGACAAAAAAAAATGAAAGGAAAAAGGATTTGTATAGGATGTAGTGTATATAAATAACACGTTTCATGGTGTGGAAATTACATACACACCCTCTCTTTTATAACCTTTTTTATATTATATTCTGGTAGTCTTCTTTTTTTATCGGGACAACGGAATTGAATAGTAAAAACAAAAAATCAGAATACCATCATCATCATCATATACATACATTCACACAAAATATCATCTTGTACGGCCCACATACAAGAAAAACCATTAAAAACGAACTTTTTTCTATATACACACTTTATATACAACCTTATTTTCTTCTATTATTTCCTCTTTTCCTGTCAACTCTTTTAACGATATTATCGAACGAATAACGAAAAATGAACAACCAGTCTCTTTTACACACAGACACACACATATATATATATTATTACAAAAATGGTCTGTTTTACTATATCTTTATATATTATACAAATCTATCATTACACGCTTTCTATAACTTGGCAACAGTATCGATAACAGGGGAAGCAAGGACTCGGTTTACGATCTTTGCGATATGGGGTGCTTGTTTTTTTTAAAAAAAAGAAAGAAAAACATACATGTTAGTAAAAGGTTATGTTATGAATTTATGTTATTATTCTCTTTTTGTTGTTGTTGTAAGGTAATATAGTATAGATATAGGTAGATACGTGTGCATAAATATATAGAAATTAGCTTACCCATTCCCTTTGGATTTTCGTTTGGTACCATATGGGAACCTTCTATATGCTCAACTGTGATTAATGGGGACTTGCTGGTAATGTCGGTGACGTGTTCCGGTAATAAGCTATATATTTATTATTTTTGGATGAATTGTTAATTATCAGTTAAAATTGATAAATGTCAAAGTAAATTATATAACTCACAAAGGTGATCCAAAAGCGTAAATCATATGGACTGGAATGGAGAGTGTTGGAAGGGAGCGATAACCTGTTGTTCGTGCGTAAGATTGGACATCAAAGAGATGCTAGATATGATAGAATAAATATAGTAAGTTAATGCTATCACTTAGATTCATCATTTTCACAAACAGTCATATCACTAATATTTAAATAGCTTACAAACTCTTGGGTTTTGGGACACTTTAGTGTATATTTCCCATCAGGAGTTTCATACATGCCGTAATCGATATAAAGATTTAGTACTTCTGGATCAAACTTTTTCCAAAATGGACGTGGTGAAAGTTTCTGAAAGCATTCTTCGCTGCATTATAATTTATACACCCAATAATTAGTATATAATAGTTTTTTCTCTTTATTTACATCCATACATCTCACACAAACTCTCCTATCCTCACTTTATGATTAAGATCAAAAAAAATTTTACCGATTAGCCCAAGTATCTCTACGATTCTTGGATGACATAGTAGGATATTGTGCACGTATTTCCACATCATCAATATTACTACCAATGACTGGCTCAATCAAGCATAATCCATCAAAAGTTTTAGGGAAGAAGAATTCGCATACAAGCCTATTATTATTGATCATGTTGGGAATATGTAATAGAACAGGGAAGAAGAAAGCACAAAAGTGATCAGACCGTTTATCCATGTATCTCTTTCATCATTTTCTCTTGTATTGAGTATACCTACATTGAAGTAGCACCAAAACTATGACCCACACCAATGAACTTATCATAACCAGTCTTTAATTCGAATGTATCAATAACTTGTTTGGTATCCATCACATTATCGAACCAATTATCTATTTTTTTATAAGCAAAAGTAATTCAATTTCACAAAAGTTAACCTCCCCCATCCTTCCGTGGAGTAATTATAGTATTAACTAATATCGAAAAAAAAGCTTACAACGATCAAGAAAAGTTCCTTCGTTAAGTCTTGCGGAGTCACCGTGGTTACGTGCTTCCCAGGCAACAAACTCAATATCAATGGTATCAAAATGAGGTTGACTTCTCAAGTGATTCAAAAAGTGTCTCATGAGAGGATGAAGTGTTTCTTTATTAAAACCGTTCGAGTGTGACCACAAAAATGCATATTTTTGTGTTGTAGCCTTTGGAGCGGGGAACACATGCTTTTCAACAGCAAGCTTTTGTACTTTATAACCGTGAGTAGCTTGGTGAACTGGAATTACTTTAGATAATGTAGGAATGAGCCGTGGCATGATGTGTTTATTTTCTTTGAGATTAAAGACAGGCTAATGAAAGAAAGTAAAAAAAAGGAGAAGAATCATGGAAAAAACCTTACTCACCTTTTATTTCATATGTGGAAAGATGATCGCGTAAATCAATTCATCCGGTTGATATTAAATTCTCACGTAATTTTGATCTTTTGAAGCAGAAAGTTTTTTTTTTGTTTCCCAGCAATTAGTTGCTTTAGAAGTTAAATAATGCATATATAATTATGAAAATAAAAATAATAATAAAAATACAGGAATATAATGATACTAATGATAATAATAATGATGATAATGATAATAAAGTACTGATATGAAGAGAATGAAGAGATGGAGAAGATACTGGATATGCAAATATTATAAATAATATAATAAAATATAATGGAGGATTGAATGTCATTTGAAGGTTGGGTAAAACAAATAAATATCTATATTAATAAACGAACTTCATTATCGAGTCCAACGAGGGGATACAGATAAAGAATCATAAGGAGGAAGAGAGGATGACAACGATGCAGGTTCTTGCTGAGCAGCAGTTCGGTAAGAAGGAACTCTTGACAATTCCATACCATGCCACCATAAACCATTCGAGCTTTCAACAGATCGCGGTTGGTAACCAGCACTATTATTGCTATGGTCATTGGATGATCTTGGTACACCCATGGGTGTTGTTCTTTCTGGTAATGTAACATCATTATCATCATCATGTAGACCTCCTTTTGTAGTTGAAGAAATCGACACGGCCCGTGTGCGACCTGCGATAGTAACAGGTTCCCGCTGCTGTTGTGATTGACGGGATTGTGTTGGATGTTGTTGTTGATTTGAGCTTGATGATGACGCTGCTGCTCCTGTTGTTGGCGCAGAACCTTCTGCGGATACTGATGTTCGTGTGCGTAGAGCATCCCAAACAGCACGATCATAAGGTACCGACCGCCATGTCTCATCATAAGCAGGAAGAATATTTCCTTCACTACGTTGTACAACGGTGTCAATAACAATAATCGGAACACTGCAACGTAATTCGCTTGTATGACCATCGGCATTTTCCAAAGAAATGACAAATTTTAACTTGTGCCGAATGCGGATCATTTCATTATCAGCATCACAAAAAATAAATGGAGCTCGTTCGGGTACGATTACCTTGACAACCTTTTTCCACTCATTTCCATCCCCTAATGCTACTGATAAAAATGGTTTATCTTCCTTTTCCATCCTAACAACTCTTGTATCTGTCTTGGATCGTTCGGTTGTTGTATATGTACAATATTCTTTTAATGTTCCCGAGAGTGACCGTACTCTTAAATTGTTTGCTATAGGGCGGATATCAAACGAGATGGGAATCGTTTCACCATGAGCATAAATCTTTGAAGGAAGTGTAATGGCATATTCCATCTTGTCGCTCCAGGTATTATGAATCTCGAGTGTCTGTGAAAGTTGGTATTCGGAAGGCAAAATACATCGTACAATACGAATGGGTCGTTTTTTGACAATGTTCTGTATAAAAGGTCGTTCAACCACTGCCTTTAATCTATATGAAACGCGACCTCCTTCTGCTTCAAGAGATTGAGGAAGATTACCAGGTATGGGAAGTTCAAAGAACCACTTGTGTTGTCCACTAGCTAGGGTATAGGTTTTTTTGGGTGTCATTTCGGTCATGGGAACATATTGCCATTTGTGGGATATAAGTGAACGCTCTTGCTTGTGATAATGTTGATGATGGCCTATGCCTAAAAAAAAATTATAAATTTCAAAAATTCCGTCAATATTTGATCCAGCCAGCATTTTTTTTTTCATACAATAAGAAAACAAACGAATGTATTTTACCTTCTGACCAAGAAACATTCATTTTACCAGAAAACTTGAGATGAACAGCACGTACTTTCATAGGTTCCGGTAAATCCAAGATAACACTACCTTGTAATAACTTTCCTGCAGATTCATCTGCTTGACCATGTAATATAATAGAATCATCTATAACATTTATTTGTAATTGAGCAGGCCTCCCTCGAATATTGTTAATCATATTCGTGTTTTTGTCTTGTTGTATATAATAGTAATTGGTTTGTATAATAATAATTGATAAACAATTAGGAATAAAAAAAAAAAAGAAGCAAAAGGAATTAAATATAAAAAGAATTGGCGGGAACAAGAAGAATTTTAAAATAATTTTTTGAAACACCTCGCCCTATTTCTATTTGATTGGTGTAATTGAAGGCTCCGAATAAACAAAAAAAACATGCATTATATGGTAACTTTCTTTTTTGTTCTTATGTATTAGAAGCAATCTTTTTAATCTGTGTAGGTGCATAAGCAAAATAGTGGAACTTATTAGCATAATCAGTATGAGATCGAACATAATAACCTCCTAAAGATTTACTTGCATCTATTAACTTGACGCTTTGATCTATTTCGATATCTGTAGGTAATCCTATTTCTCCTATCGCTTGATCTCCAGCAAGAAGGGTTCGTAATAGTATTCCAAGAGTGATATCTTTTTGTGAGTAATATATAATAGTCTTGCTTCTTCCTAATCCTCCTGTACCTGAACGAATAAGTGGTATAATATCAGATGCTACCAATGCGGGTGCGCAAAGATGAATAGCATCCGGTCTTGAAAATAAAAATTAGTACATTTTGTATATATATATTAATGTTATACTGTGTATGTGTATTCCATTAATAGTAGGATCTCTTTTTCTGACTCATCCAACCCCCCAAAAATTTTTTGTTACCTGTCTTCATGATTCATTAATGAACACGCTTCCACTATATGACGACATCCGAGAGAATGGCCGACAACTCGGAGTGTATCATGTTTGCGTCTTAGATCAAGTAATCGCCAGGCAAGCATTTCTGCCCTTTCATGGCTTTCACGTGTTGCGGTGGAGAATTGATAGGCCAATCTTGCAGCATGAAGTCCAACATCTACAGCAACAGCACCCACAATAGAAGCAGGTGTGGGTAACCGAAGATGACTTAGACGTTGCCAATTACGACTTACAAAATATGCTGCCGATCCTAAAGTTGCAAAAGGTACCGGAATTTGAGATAACGGGGAACCTGAGGGCCATGAATATCTGAGGCGAAAAAAAAAAAAAAAATTATTTGCATTTTCATCACTTTTAACAAATTATCTGTTTGTTATAAACATTTATCCTTTTTTTTTTCTTAACTTACCCTAATGCTGACGCTCCCCATTTATGTTTTGAACTTAATACTAATAAACGATGAGAATGAAGCCAATCTTCGAATCGTTCTGGTGATTCACCTTGTGCTAAAAAACCTTTTTATTTATTTTTAGAAATGAAGGTAGCTTATTAGTCTGGAACTGACATGAACAAATTTTTATTTTTTATTTTTTACCTTTGACATAAACGGTTACTTCAGATCGTGTTTCATCGGGTCTTGTAAGAACCTTTAATTTAGGTAATTCAGTAAAAAATTTCTTTTTTACAAGAGGTGAAGTCTGTGCTGCTGCCATATAGAAATTATTATCGCAGAATATTCAAAAAAAAAATTATATATGCTCAGGTACTTTTTTTTGCTAACGAAATTTAGGCTGGAACAGCCTCTGAGTTTTGTTAACATTATTAGTTTCCTGTTTTTAGAATAAAAATGAATCTACTTCTTTATATATAACTGATGTATATATTAATAGAAGAAAGGTTGGTCCAATCATTGACTATAATATGAAAAAGAAGAGGGTCCATTATCTAAAGAAGTACACTAAGTCGTATAGTTCATTGTGATACATACATTTGCTCTACTTAAATAAAAAGTTCCAATGATATTACCAACCTAAAGTAAATAAATGACACCTTTATATATAACTTACTCAAAAATAAAACATATCAATGGCGTACAAGTAGATTCTCGATGATTGTTAAATTCGATATCACAGAACGAAAAAAAAGAGAGGTGGTTGAAAGCAATTATCGATAACAAAATATCATAACAAGAACGGCAAAACAAATCATCCATTTGTAGGGTAAAAAACCCCCTGCTTACTATTTAACGAATCATTGTTTTCTTAAATTAGTAATCTCACGAGGTTAAGTATTTTTCATTGTATGCTGTTGATGAACGTGTGTATATCAACAGGTTTTCTTAAAAGTTTATTACTATAGTAAATGAGGGGTTTACAAATATGATGCTTTTCTCATTGAGTACAAAAAAAGAAGTCTATTTATTTTTTGGAATCCATTATACCAAATTAGTTGGATTATGCATTGATTGTAATCCCACTTTTAGTTATAGTGAATAATTAAGGTCGAGTGTTTTTATACGTACATATAATACAAAATTTAATGATGTAAAAGGTCTATTGTATAGTAATAAATGCAAATTGATAGAAGAGAATTTTTATTTGATATCATGATTGTTGTAATTATGTGATTTGATGATAAAAAAAAAGCATGAGTTAAAGAATTACAGCGTATATTAGTAGGAAGAAATGCAAAAAAAAAAAAAAAAAGATGATGGTTTGTATATTATTATTATTAGTAAGGCAATAAAAGAAAAAAAAAGGTTTATGTGGGATGGGAAGGATTGGGTATCATGCAAGAAGGCGGGGTTTGTTGATAAGAGTGATTGATTATTATTATATATATGTAAAAAGAAAAGATCATTATTATACAAGAGGACAAGAAAAACCATGCGGTACGGAAACATTTCTCGTGATAGACCAAGAAATTCCATCAATTGAAACTTCTACAAGGAAATCAATATTAAAAGAATTGGCTGCGGTAAGAGTTGGGGAATAACCCCGAGGACCGCAGGCATTTGCCACAGCAACATAAGTTTGATCCGATGCATCGACTTTATGATAAATCCGGATGGGAATTTCGATTATTTGAAAGGAACGTGGACTTAATTGTAAGCTACCCGAATTGCCGTGGCCAAACGGCTCATTAGTGTCACGGTAGACTACATCGACGGCCATGTCACGGATATGCGTCGGTATCCAATTTGCGGTATTATCAGCGGTCATATTGAGCACCCACGAGGCATTAAAATACATTTGCTGGGTATTGGTATCATTAACATACTCATATATTGGTGAATCTACATCGGTAAACTTCAATTGAGGAAAACGTGGCCAAACAAAAAACCAGACGAGGGTAACAACTACACAGAATACTACCACAAAAAGAGCAATGATTCGCTTTCGAAGTCCACACCAACGCCGCTTCAGTTTACGTTTTGAAAATTCTAATTGGTCCCCTTCGTTTACTATTGTTGTTGGTTGGTGTCCACCAATCACGCGCTCAATAGCTCCTGTCATACTTCTTGCCCCGCCATTATTATTGCTAATCATTAATTCCGGTTGAATTGATATCGTTCGATCTTTGTCAGCTGCTGCAATAATAGATGATGGTGTATCCTCAATATAAATGGGTGCCATAGGCGCATTTGGATCTCGTTGATGATTTGAATACGGAAGATATGAATTGGCTCGTTCAGCTATTCGTTCGAGATAACTCGCTTTATAACTATTTCGTTTGTTGGTATAATCATTATGATTCGTTTGTCGTACATAAGGGTCGTCTTCGTAATAATCTCGTATCGGAATAGGTGCTGGTGTGCCAGTTAATTTTCGCGTACTACTATCAGATGCAGATCGAGAATGAGCAATGTCAGATCCTGGACTTGTCGATAAAATCTCGTCAAAATCTGTTCACCATGACCACACATGTTAAAATAATTAATAAAAATAAATTTTTACTTTGCGTAGGAGTTCATTTCCTGTGGATTATAAAAAAAATATTATTTATTAATACCTGTCCCACTATCACCTCTTCGAACAGCACGATATGGGTCATCAATATAACGACGTAATTCACTGTTATTCCGCCCCAGGGGTGAATGCCCTGAATAATTGGACGCCATTTAAGGGAATAGGATGAAAGGAAGAAGAAGATAAAAGGGGGTTAGCGGGAACAAAAGAAGAAGATATTGGAATATGTTGGGAAAAAAAAAAAGACACAGCACAGACACTCAAAAGGAAGAAAAAAAGAAAAAAAAAAGAGAGAGAGAAAGGTGGGAGTGGGGAGTTTATGAATGTGTTGAAAAGCGGAATAAAAGGAAAGAGAGGAGTGAAATAAAGAGAGAGCTAGACAAGAGTTTATTGATCAAGTTACAGAATGAGGAAAAGAGTGAGCGAGAAAGTTAATTTTAGACCTCAGAAAGAAAAAAAAAGTTTCTTTCATGCTTACTCTTCTTCTTCCGTTATTTGTACTACCATGAAAGCGGAGACAAGTACTAAAATTGTCTCGGCTGCTTAATAGAAACATAACACACAATCGGTTTCCATAACACCACTTTTTCTTTGAACACGCACTTTTTTCTTATAATTACATATTCATTTACCTTTCTCGTAAAAGTGATCCGTCTCGCAATTACTCTATCTCTGTTCCTTATAATTCGATTAGTTTAAGTTCAAATTTAGTTGATATCTAAGAAATTGAGCTCATAATATACAGTTTGATTCATGCAATGCGTTAATGACACAAGGACGGCCCTTTTTTTCATTTTCATGTGTGCTACATGACATATTCAAAACATAAAGTTTTAAAAGTTTATATTTAAACAATTAAAACCTTTCTCCTTTATTTTTTGTTGTTCACGAGGAAATAGAATAAAAGAAAGAAACAAATTCTACCCCAGTCATCATCATTGCACGCGCTGCTGATATTTATGTACAATATACCCGCTTTTTTCATTAATAAAGTTACGAAATACAGCCGTATTATTTTTACTCATTCGATGTTTGTTACTGTATCCAAAAAAAAAAGATAATTGATGTCAATAAGATTAAAAAGAGCTCGGGTATCTTCAATAGATTACATAAATTCCATTACATCATCATCATCATATAACGACTTCTTCCGGTTGTAATTTATATGTTCCATATTAAAATTCCTATCTTTTTAATCTTTTGTTTTTTTTACATTAATATATTATTCGTGTTAAAATCATTTGATTCAAATTTTACTTGGGAAGATTATACTTCTTTATTCTTCTCTTAAGCTGTGTTCGGACTTTACAAAATAATATGTAAGCAATGTCCCCGAAACTTTTTTTTGTTCGGCGTTGTTTTTAATATCTCATCACCATCACATTTCTAACAAGTTAAAAAGATAAATGATACCAAAAAAAGAAAAGTTTTATTCGAACGTCATATGTTTTCTTTTTCCCCTTTCTCTCTCTCACTTTATTTATTTCTCTCTCGGAAACAATTCAAAGTTATGTTTGATGAAAACGTGGTGTGTTTTTTCACAGAAAAGAAGAAAAGCAGTGGTACCACCCATTATTTATTTTTATTTTCCGCATGCATCCGAAAAATGGGGGCTGAGAGTTTCCTGTAAAAGTACTCAGGGCCCAGCTGGTTTCTCTTTTATTTATTTATTTTCAAGGTTATATATATTCGATCATATAAAAGGCAATTTCAAAATAGATATCAATTAGGTCAAGTTTTGGTTGCTTATTTTGGCTTAAACTAGTTATCTTTTCATAATCTTACTATTGTAATTACATATCCCGCATAGCTGCATCTGTGAATGTGTACGTATACAGTGATTTGGTGTAACGAATACACGTTTTGACTTCTCCAATGAAATTCCTCGCTTATAAGAAAAAATTGTGGATTGGTGTAATTTAAAGTATCCAGTATAATGATTGTTGTTCCTTACTTGTAATATAAAATTGAACATACTGTTGATACTAGTGCAGCATAACATATTTATAAATGTGACTCGTGCAGTCGACAGAAGCCATTCCGACTGTAAGGCTTCTTCTATTAATAATATTCAACCAAGACAACAAGAACTTATATTAGATTTAACATTAGATTATAGAAAAAAAAGTTTAGTTATTTGTAAATAGCACAAAATGCAAACTTTTTACGTAGTTAAGAAGAACCTGATTGTATGAAGAAGAAGAGTACCAGTAGTGAGTAGAAAGTTATCCAGGTGATACAGAGCTTTTGCTTTTTTTTTATTAAATAAATTTAGTTGAGCGAAATTGAAAAAGTAACAGAATCCCAAGCTTTCATATTAGATAATAAAAGCCAATGCTTGTATAAACAGAAACATCTGTTTCACAGATCCTGCATATTTATTATTAATATTTTAGGCTACGTACACACTACTGTGCAATTGCTATACAAAAATTATAATGGCTATAAAGATTTTTGGGGTGGTATTTCAATAATCCCAAGTTACCTTTCTAAGACATCCTGAGTTGTATGTATGCGGGCACAGATACATGTATGATTATCCTTATATATACAGTATGTGGTCGATGAAAAATGAGGACCTTTACAACTACGCATATTATCATCAATCTCCCCATTTATCAATGCATTTAGTTAGAACTGTTATTCGGCTCCCAGAAGGACAAAGACGAAAAAGTGTTTTTATTATGTATACGTGTATGCAAATAGACTTATAATTTATTCCAAATACAGAATGAATTTTGTTATAGTTAATGTATATGGGTATTGACGAGACAAGAGTTAATGTGTAAGCAAGATATTAAAAAAATTATATATAAAAGATAAGAGTGGTGATGATTTGTTACAGAGTATATAAACAGAGAATAGGGATATGTATAGTATTGATTAATGATAGTTGATAGAAAACTATAAAGAGACAATAGAATACGTAAAAAAAGAGATAAAATAAACATACAAATAATAGTAATATATACATGGATTAGTGTGAAATGAGATAGAGACAGAAGAGCGATGGAGAGAATACAAAGGATTGCTTGAAAGTATAAAAATAAAAAATTAGTAAGCTACGTACAAATAGCGTTTTTACATAAAATTCACGTTAGATATCTTTCTTTGTCTTTCGGGTTTTCTTTTGGTTGTAATGTGAGATCCAGAGTTATCGGATGAAGTATTGTAATCACCTGAATCAAGATACGAAACAATCTGGTTTTCTGTTTGTTTTAATTTGACCTACGTAGCATTTATAATTCAAGTTATGTTAGCTTATATGTGCTCAAACCTTTGTTTTGTCGTTATATCTCCCCCCTCCTAAATTATCACCAAGAATAATTATGACTTCTCAAAACAGAACTTGCAGTCTGGCGAAGGGAATCTGCATATTCGTTCCATTCTTCTTGAAGTAATTGGACATTGTAGCCTATCAATTAATTATTTGTTTCATGAAGTATTCCGTTTGCTTTTTTATACTTCTTCAGAATTGTTCGTCCTAAGGTAAGTTAAAGAGATTAATATTGCCTAACCGTAACTAGATCATCAAGTGATATTTAGTTATCAAGTGCTTTGAACTTTTGTTCATGATAACGGTTTACTAGTAAGTTCAAAAAAAGATGGCGATTGAACTCTGTCATATAACGTGTTGGTATGACGAACAGACTCATAAAAGACCAGAATTGTTCGAGACTTTCACCGTCAATTAAACCAAGGTTATGGATCGGCTTTGGATGATATTGTGCTTAGCACGAAACTTCATGACCATAAATATAGAAAGCACCGGTGGTCAATGGTGCTTCCTTCAGATCAGATACCTTTTCAGTATACTTTTAACAAAGAGTTAGAATCAAAGAGTCTATAATTGATCAGTTTTAAAAATACATACGTACCTCAATGACTTTGCCAAGTTTGCATGAGACATCATATGCAATGTATATGTTCGTGTCGTAGGCCTCTTTAAACTCGTTCAAGATGCTCAACGGATACTCGACTCTAGAATATAGTTATCAAATTATTACGTTTATCCTTCCTTTGAATAATATATCAATTTCAAGTAAATTACTTTTCTCCAGTCGTTTGCATATCCATAAGTCCCAAAACAAAATCATGGCGAGAACATAGTGCTGCAAAAACACCAGAAGTTGAAACAAACATATTTCTTGAACCTGCTTTTGATAGGGATTTCCACCCTTTACAGTAGCTATCTGTGGCAGCCGTTATAAGACGTTTACAATTCTATATGGTATCAAATTAGCAATATGACATTATTTCATAAATTCAATAACTATTCTTAATGGTAGATCTGTTCTTATTATAATAATGCGTACGTTTTTTTTCATAGTCAGCTTTCATCAATCCAAAAATAATGTTGATCGACCAATCTCATATTTTGGCAGCGTCGAATTACTTCAATATGGATTGCCACCTTTGTGTTGGTGGGAGTTTAGTCGGGAAAAGATGCTTTTCGAGAAGTACAACAGGAAAGGAAGCTACTCATTGGGACAGTTATTACAATGTTGAAAAGTATGTTGACGTACCCCTAAACCCAAAATATGTTATGTGTCAGTATTTGATCGCTTAATATTTTCTCTAAACATAGATGCTTACCACAAGAAAAGATGCAAGTAACTGTTCTCTGTCCCTTGTGTTTTGTATCGCAAGTACAATCAGGCATTGCTGATGTATCCAATGATTGGATATTAATTGGGACCCTAACAATGCCACCAAGATATGAATTTTTGAGCTTTGGAAGCAAATCTATCCAGCTAGTATTAAAGCGTTCCTTTTTGCTCAAGCGGTGCGTTTTATAAGGGCGCCTTTGTGATACTGGTTCTTCATTCCCTTTATCGCTACCGTCGCTTCCATGATTTTGTTTAAACATGTCATTTACATGTTCCCATTGACTGTTCCTGTTGTCAATATCTAAGTTCTGGGATTCTTGCTGTTGGTACCGTTCCTGCTCGCGCTGCTCTTCTTGTCGTCTTTCGCGACTATTGCTTCGTTTTGAACATTTCGGTCTATTTGCAATAATATCAAATTCCTCATCGCTGCTATTGTGTCCATTAATAGAACCATGTAAAGGGTGGTTTCTCGAGCGACCCATAATTTAATTATAATAAAGGGAAAAAAAAAGGCAGAGGAAGAAGTGAATTTATCAAGCTACACAACAGTGAATCTGGAAAATAAGGTAATGGGTGGTGGAAAGCAAAAAAAAAAAGAGAAAGAGCAGTCAGGACAACTTTGTCATTTTTTTCTTGGTTAAAGAATCAGGTAATCGATCAACAAAGGCCGTTTGAGAACAAGAAATACGTACAGTGCTGCATTATTATCTAAGAGCAGAAATATGTGTATGATCATGCATAACAACAAAAACAATTCTCTGTGGTTGAATGAGCGATCAATCACTTCAAAGGTGTGTCCTGCCAAAATCATTACTTTTAATTTTTTAATGTCAGAGGGAACAGACTCATGGATAAATGCGTTTCCTTTATTTTTTATTGTTCCCACTCTTTTTTTTTCATAAAACTATCATGTTCAGAAAAGATAACTTCTTGAAAAATAAAAAATATTTTATTTACAAAACCTTTTCGGTCGTATACTCAACTCTCTTACCACTGACCTAAAACGTGGAGGGGGATAGAGTGATCAAGTTAAAACAGGGACCATATAAGAATTTAAATACTGCGTGATCTTGATGTACTCACTCGTTGGATTACCAAGGTCAAGAGTTGTGTTGAACTCGACGACTAATAAAGTTGTATATATTCTAATTTATGTTCTATCTTTATCTATTCAAAACTTAAAGGCGAGCTAGAAAGCTGGATGAATGAATACACAGTATTAGTAAAGATGCGTTTGTTTATCAGCTGCTTCAAAGATGTGCTTTGCAATGCTGGGGCAGTACAGATGCGTTTGTTGTCGGTTGCCTCAAAGGTGTGCTGTGCGTCCTTAATGTATTCACTCGTGGGACTATATTTATTTCTGGTTAGGAAGGTAAAGCATTGTGTTGCACTCGCTGATTAATAAAGTTGCACTGTATATGTTCTTATTTTTTTCTCGCAGACTCTCGAATGTTTACAAAGCTCGTCTTTTGCATCTATTCTTCAACAAAATTCTCAATAGGATGAGATTGTTCGCCTGTAAGTCGAATACTGTTCTACTCCGGATTCCAGGTAAGCAGCCACAAGCTTCATTTTCAATCCATTTCGTTAAAACCTATAGGACGCAGACCAACTCATTAGAAAAGATTTTTTAGTATGTCGTTTAGCTTTCAGTTCTCATTGTGAATGAGACAGATATATAGTGTCACTACGTATCTATAAAGCTGCTAAGGTTCTCAAGCGATCCATGACCATGTTTACGTCGCTTTTTATTTGAATCCCATAAAAGAGTGTATATAAAAAAAGATGTATGATATGCAAAATTGTACTTGAAAAAAAACGAGTTCTTTCACCTGCATTCAAGAAACATCGAAGGTAGTCACTGCCAAACACTGTAAAGGTTATATTCGAAATGCTCAAAAGTACTTTGGTAAATATGTTATTAGTATGGAAAAAATATAGTTGTCATTTTAATAACTTTTTTTGTTCTTGGTAAAGTCTTTGAATACTATACTGAATAATGAAACACCACACTAATCTAACAAAAATCACCCTGTTCATCAAAAGTCTATATTGACTTTCCTTATGAACGAAAAATCTCATTGGCGAAGCCAAAAAGTCAAATTATATCAAAGATTACGTGTATAAAAGACTAAACCTAGTTTGGATGCAATTAATGCCGAAGACCTCCCCTTTTTATTTTTCTTCTATTTTCGATGGAATATTCCATTACTACCACACAAGCCACACTTTAATCTGATTAAATAAGATGCTTGTCTAATGGTAGACAATAGTACCTATTTTTTTAATATCTCTACCTGTCAAGAAAAATAAATAAATTCTTTAATATAACTCATTTCCGCTGTTTCTTTTTCTATGTCAAGCTAATGAGTGAGCTCCTTTTATCCTTTAAGTTTTACATGTGTGACATTACGCACATAGCCGTCCAAATATTTGAGTTGGATTGAAATAATATATCCTTTTTCTTTAATCATGTTACTAGTATTCATGAATTGATCAAATAAGCCACTTGTTTTTGTGAAGGCGGTGAGGTTCTTCATTTTTAGGAAATGAAGACTTTCGTGGAAAACATTTCTTGCCATGGAACTGGATGAACTATCACTACTGAGTATGATAACAGCAAATATATCTCACTGATGGTTTGCTAAATATACAGTATGGCTAAAAAAAAGCATTATACAAAATTCTGAAAGAGTGGAAACATAAGTCGAGTTCAATTTTTCGCGATTTGCTGATAAACCACATTTGCTATATTAACTATCACTTCAATATCGCATATATAACATAAATAACATTACCATTCTTTAAATTCTTTTGCATGCCTAATTGATGTACGTATCATAGCATCTTTGTTTACAACTTTGATACTACTACCAGCTACCACCATGTTATTTCAAAACAGTGGATGATATTTACGTATATAATTCAAAACTAGATTTCTTTTCAATATAGAGTAGCTTATATGTTTCTATAAACGTATACAGATTGTGAGTAAAAACTGTCGTACGTACTTATTACACTTTATTTTAATGAGTCTATTATTTCGAGTGAAATGGTCAATGTTTCATCAATAAAAAAGTTCTACCTGATACATCATGATTTTTCAGTACTGTATTTGTCAATTCAGAAGTTTTATTTGCTGTCTAAAATGTCTCATTGATTTCTGTGGGAAATATATTTTAATTGGTACGTATACTGCTAAAATAAGATTTGAATACGTACCTAGTTATATATATATATATATGCAGACATAACGTCAAGAAAGTGTATGATCTATTGCATATTATCCTATCTACATCTATCTAGGTAGAAAGTAGTTTTGGGTTTGACAATCTAACATTTACATGATATCATACTGCATAATGAACAGTCTCTATCAATGGTACGTAGTAAATACCAAAAAGGTCTTTTCTTTGATAATAATAGGAAACAAATATATATTTACTCTTTTATTTGAAAACAAATAAAGAAATAGAAAGGAGGAGAAAGAGGACCAAACAGTAAGTCAACATGCTGATTGTCTTTGTTAAAAAATAAAGAAAAATGAAAAACACCATTTCACATGTCTAAAAAAATAACAAATATAATTGAACCGAAAAAAACAAAACAAAAACCAGCTGTATTTCTTTTACTATATATAAGCTATTCAACTTGATCTTTCTCCTTCATCTCCTTCATCCTCTTTATGACCATCCTCAATTTTTATACTTTCCAATGTGGGTAATATACTTTCCCATATAGAAACACCCTATGTATACATATAAAGTTACAAAAAAAAATTGATTAACTTTTCTATCTTCAATATATTTTTTAATTATCTATTTTTTTTCAAGAACTCTTACCGTTTCATAAAACTTTATATGAGAATCAGCATAGGCAACCAGACCTTGTTTCATTTCCTCAGTTTTTGCTTGTTGAAACAATTCAAATTCTTTAATAACTTGTTTGTTAAAGGCATTCGATTCATCGTTTGCATTAGCAACTTCGCTTTCCAACTAATAAATATCATGATACATATAAATAAATTATTATACGAGTTTTTGTTTTCACTTTTAATCTAATATATATGTATAAATACCTCTTTTATTTTTCGTTCTAATCGAACTAATTTTTCTCTTCTTGCACGCACCATATCGATACCTCGAACTTCATTAATTTTATCAGTTACTAATTCACTAATATTAACTCCTCCATCCAAATGCCGTCCAGGATTCAGGGTCCTTTCACGTTCTTGTCTCGTTCGATCCAAATAAGCTGATAATTCTTCAAAATCTAACTGCTTTTGGTCTCTTGCTCTCAAAGTTGTCTATAATAGTAATGTGTTAAAATATATCATCAATCATCCCGGTCATTCGAAACACTACTTTTATTTCGTCTTCACATATATAAATATTCTATAAATATGAAATATATACCTTGGCTGCATGACAATACGCTAATAATTCATGCACATCATTCAGATACAGTAAATCTTCGTCATGATTCTAATATATTGATATTTATAAAGAATAATTATTCAATTATACAGATCTCCTTCTTTTTTCTCTCTTTAATAATAGTAACACTGTTTACCATCTTCTTCATTGACTTTTCATATTTTTCCGTAACATCAGCAAATCCTTGTAATTGTTTTGATATACCGGTTTCCAGAGTGGAAAGTCCTTGTATACCTTGCCCAAAACTAGCATAATCCTGTTGTAAATCTTAAATACATTTTTTCTTTTTCGTTTAGAGACTTTCGAAAACAAAATAGGTTTATACTCTTCATCTAAACAAAAGGTTTTAAATCAACTAAACTAACCGCTTTGTCGTTTCCCAATTCTTGAATAGAGTTGTTCTACAGTATTTAAATTATCTTCTAATTTATCCACTGTTTCTTTCATATCAACAAATCGTTCATCGGGTTTTTTAATTTTACTAAAAGCATTGAGTAACGTATCACTTAATGTATCCAGAACAGAAGCAGCTGGCGGCACCTTTCGGGATTGCATCCGTTTGTCATTTCTCTAAATTAGGAAAAAAAATATCAATACTATATCCCACGCCCAATAACAATAATAATATGACAAGAACTTACAAAATCTCCTGATTCAAGAAATACGCGAACAGATTGAGATTGTTGTATCTCTGGATGACGAGCTATTCGATTCAAAAACCATTGTAAACTAAAAAAAAAGGATAATATTAGTGTCCATTAATGTTATATGATTTCAAAACAAATAAACTTTACCTCATTTTTCGTCTGTCAATAAACTCAGAGCTAAATCGATCTCCTTTGATATATTCTAATAATATACGCATACGTACATAGAGACATATTTTTATACAAAAAAATAAGTTTATTATTATATGTAATAATTGTATCATATGTATAGATATAAGTATATATGTATATGGGGAGATTTTACCTAAACGATGCTTTTCAGGCAATGGCGGCACGATAGCAGCAGGGTATTCTAATAAAAGAGCATTATGCAGCCATACAAAGTCTTGAAATCTCCGCCGAACAGATCTAGGTTGAGCAGATGCAAAAGTATCAAGCGATGTCTAATTATGCATTCAATTAATTAATAGTCTATATCTTTTGTTATCATCATTATTGTTGAACATAATATACACGCTACTAATACCGCCTGTTTATATAATTGTCTCTCTCTCGCACACACACACACACACACTAATAGTCACATCCTTTCTTTAGGTAGATCCCGAATAAGTGAAGATCAAATCAGCTAATTATTTAACTTTTTTTATACATACGACAGTAGTAATAAGATATGTAATAAAAGTTCCTTGAGCACCATCTGTATGCTTCTGTGGATCAGCAATGCTAATGACCATTGGTTTTGCTACAAAAGGTTCACTCGGAATAGATGAAGAAGAACCAGAAGTAGTAGAAAATGGACTTTTTTGGTATGGATAATGGTTGTTGTCAAGTGTTGAACTATTAGTATAATGGGTATCAGGTATCATTGAAGAAGGAGAAGAATAAGAAGAAGAAGAAGAAGAAGTTGTAATATCATTTTCTTTTCGATTGATAGTTGGTAATGTTGCAGTTGGAGTAGTCGCTGATTTTATTGTTGTTGTTTGTGATCCATTGTTAACGGTCGGCATAAAAGATGGAGTTGTAGGTAATGTTGGTGAAGATGGTGAATTGTCATAATGTCCATTAATAGACATGAAGCCTTTCTTTTAAACAGTCATTGTCAGTCCCCTGCCTTATATATATATAATTGTTTTTATTCTTATTCTTATTAATAGAATCTAAAATATATCATGTACCATTTGACCGACATTGTTATTATCGTTTTTATTTTGATATCCGTTACTGCTACTAAAAGCAGATAATGGATCGTCGCCTTCAACTTGTGGGGTATAAGCATCCGAAGTCGCATGAACATTCCATTCTACATTTTCATACTCGTCACTCATATTTCAACTATTATATGAAATTGAATAAAAAGGAAAAAAAAAATATGAAGTGCCAAGTTTGGAGAGGTAATAATAATAGTAGAGTGTGTACGTATTATTAACAGCCAAGTTTTTGGAGGTGTGTATTAAAAAAGCTTGGCGGGTATTAAAATCCAGCAAGGATAAATAATTTCTTTTGTCGAGGGCATAATAATTCAATCAACAGTAATGTACCCCTTTTCTTTTCTCTCTTGGAAATATATTTCTTGGGATCCATTATTCTCAATACAAGAAAAAAACTAGTTTTTGAAATAAATTGATGTGTTAGTATTACTTGAATTTATTATTGATAATAAAGAAAAAATTATAACTAGCATACTAATAGCTGATAAAATCTCAACTTCAAAATCAATCATGCAAACGTGATAGCAACTTCAAATGATGTTACCTATTATTTTCATTAAGCTAATAGTGGCTATTGATTCATTAGCAGTAAATATAATAAGTTCCTAACAAATTATTATAATTATTTATTATATTTCAATCACACAGAATTCTTGGCTTTGTTTATTGATGATTTGACAGCACAGTAAGAGTTATAGACATAAAGAAAAAGAATCAACAAATAGTAGCATAGTGGTTGCCTTTGCAACCTTTTACCTGCTCATTTTTTTCTGTGTGATTAAATTGATTACTTGCATATTCCCAGACAAGCTAGAAAAAATAGCGGTTGTAGTAATAGTGTTATATTAATGCGGGGTCTAGATTATTATTATCATATATACATACGATAAAAAACAACTATTCGATTACAACATGTAAGTAAAGCAGTAGTGTAATAACAGTTTAACAGTCAAAGCATATTTATCCTTGCATAAAAATTTATCTAATTCTAGTCAGCAAAATGGACGTTTGCCTTTTTGTTGTCATGGATATCATAGGGCTATCTAGTTACCATGTGTACATAGATACATTTATTTTTATCCTTTCTCTATTGAATGTATGATGTGTTATAGCAATAACTATAAATATAGATTGTTTTAAATTAATATAAAATGTATTTAATGTAGTTAATACTATGATGACTCATCATTATTATTTCTCTTACTAATACTACATGCTCAATCCTTGTTGTAAAGCGATAACGATTAATAACGGTGGGAATTCTGCCTCGGAACTGCTTACTTTTTTTTATACATATATATATATTAGGATATTACAACTGTATAAACTTTTCATTTTTTTTTTTTTGGTAAGAACAAAAAATAGAACATAGTTAATATACATATGCATATATTTTTTCCTCGTGTGAATTTTTTTTTTAAATTTGCGGTGGGAGGACTATCATTTTGGCGGAAGGACGTTTCATTTTTGGGATTGGGAAATTTTATGATGTTGCGTAGAGTTCTTATCAATTTGGCGCATGACATCACATTCACGAACCTTCCTCTAAACAAAAACGTTCTCGAACAGAATTCCAATCTATCAATAATCAACAACGCTTTTTAATACTATTATGAGATTTTTGTTCATTTATTTTATCAAGATAACAAGTATAGGAAATAAGAGTATGATATAAACACAAAAAGAAGGAATAGTAGTGAACTGTGTTCCACAATGAAAAGGTCCCCTTAATTACTGTGTTATTGCCGGTATTCCATAAAACACACATTACTACTTTACAAAAGTGCAAATGTTTGCTGGAGAGACAGTTGATATTGATGGTTGTATTTGTTGCCAAGTTATCAGAGTATGATAATGTTTAATGTAAAAAAAATACATGAAGACAATATATCAATAAGCGTTTTATTGGAATCAAGAAAATAACAGGGGAATGGATAAAACTATACTCGATAGGATAATAATGTGGGAATACAAAGCTCATTCATTCTTGACCGAATCGAACCGCACAACTTCGTTTCCTATATCCTTGCTAGCATCCAGTACTTCATAATTACTAGGGAAAGTGGGCCGTGACCAGGAAGTGAGCCATTTTTCATCTTTTTTGCTGAGACGCCAAAACACGTCTGTTACTTGTAACAGAGCTCTCATAGTTTTCATATTGACAAAGGCGGGTAGTTCATTAACAGATCGTGGAAAAGTAAGGTTGCCAATTTCTTGTTTGATATAAAGTCCGTCAGAGCATGCCCAACGGACTCCCCAAATTAAGATTTTTTATTAAAAGGCACAGAAGGGTGTTTGGAGATCAGCCAGAGGCTCCCGTAATCTAGAGAATGTTGACTCTGAATTTGGGTTTTCATGGATTTAGCTTTTCATTTGGAGACTCCGTTGGGGCAATGTATCTCCAAATTGGTTCTCCAAATCTAGCAAATTTCATTTTTCGGGAGTCCATTGGGCATGCTCTCATGTCGCAAGCGAGTCAAGAAAAATGTGATTTCAAAGCCTAATGAATAAAATGTGAGTAATATATATATTTTTTCCCGTTTTACGTCTTACCATGAATCTGAAACGAGAGTGATGCTTTCAATGGGTTGATATCAAGAGTATCCTTGCAAAAGACCGCCAAACGAAGTAGATCATGACAGAGGGAAAACTTGTCGCATGTCGGTTGTGATTTTTTCACCTCACCAAATCCAAGACTTTTGCCAAATTCCAATGATTGATAGTAGAAACAGCCGCGTCAGGTCGTTGGTACGCTGTTCCATCGCATTCCACATTTGCCCAACGTAAAATGATGTTTTTATCAGGATCAGCCAATATGCTTGAAAGTATTGGATCAAAGTAGGTATTCCACAGTTCACATTCACCAATAGATGACTTGATCTTGATGGAGTTCATTGGTAGTTTCTTCATGCTAACAAAAAAACATTTATAAGAATGAAAATTCGACAATTACTTTTTCTTTTTTTTTTTTGTAATATAACGTACGCCAAAATCAGTCCCCAAATCACACAGTGTTTCGCGTAATCTAAATCCGATGCCATGGTCAGTAATTCCAATTCAGCTAGGGTCCAATTTAGGTCCAACTTGGGGTCCAACCTAGGTCCAACTTGGGGTCCAACTTGGACCAACCTCAGACCAACTAGGGTCCAACTTCGACCAGCCTCAGACCAAGGCCTCGGTCAAAACTTTCAGACCCATTTGGTCTTAACCTTTTTAACTAACTTGGTCTTATATTTTAGACCAAGGTAGACCCATGGGGTCCCGACTACCCTACTAACTTAGACCATCCTAGACCATCTTGGTCTTGAGATATAAACTAAGTTCGTCTACCTATTCATCGAAACAACGCGTCTACACGAAACATCGCGGCCACTTCCTTAGGGTCTTTGTTTTCATTTTTCTGGTCAGTTCTTCAACGATACGAGCCACCTTGATGTATTCATTGTCAGTCCAAGATATATTCATGTCCAAGCATTCACCTAATAAAGAGTTATGAAATGATAAGAGAACTTCTTCTGGGATATATTCCAATACCAAATTGCTATGTTGGTTCGGTCATAAAGTAAGATGTTTGACAGTGCTGGTATTTCATGGATATGAGTTTCAATTGGAAGCAGTTTTTCCGTTCACAGCCAGCTTTTAGTTGTTGAAAGCACTCGCGATATCCATACCAGCAAATTCCCAAGGTGGAATAGGTTTTATGCCACTGAAAATGGAAGCAGTAGGAATGGAAGTAGATGATTCACCAGAAGTGAGGTCATTTTCTTGAGCAGAAGTACAATCTTGAGGAGCATGAATGGTATCAATTTCTGGACGAGTAGAAGAACCAACGGAGAAACTAGTTGTTGTGGTTGAATGTCGTCAGTTGTGAGACGATCCGTTTCTTGTTGTAATATGTTTTCGATGTAGGTTGCAATTGTTGAACATGAATTAAGTTGCTTTTGGGTGCGTTCACGTTCCATATAGAATATCACGTAATCACTTGATTGCTTCCAGGTCTCCAGGTCGGCTTTCAACCTAGTACGGTCACTCATCAAATACCGGTATATGATACTACGATATCTATTCAATGCACGTTGTTTTAGGCTTAACGTACTTCAGTTTTTAATGCACCATTGAGCGTCCACTGACAGAATTCTTTGTTTTTTCTGAAATCCCATGAGGTAAAAAAATTAACCTTTTTAAACCAAATGTTAGAAGGAACACGATTAAAACTTAATTGTAAATTCACAAAGTCAATAACTAAAAAGAAAAAAAAAAGTATGGCAAGTTAGAGGCCTAACTTGATGCCAGCGTTCTATACTCCGTAAATACAACTTATGCGAATCCTTTAATCAACTGAAAATATGACTGCGAAATTTTCCCACCAATTTGAATTCACTAACCACATATTCATTCATCCTTGCTTCTTTAACAGCATATCAAAAGGATGCTCTGGCTAGTAAATTAACTACTCGCTAATCGAATGCTCTTGCTACTGAGGCTTTGCAGGACAATCTTTATTATGAGTTTGAAGGTTGAAAACTTGGTCTTAGGTTCCTTCATATGGCATGTATAAAGACATCCAACGATCATGTCGTGGCAACTTGACTTGGTCATGAAGGTAATCATTTGAAAACTAAAGAAAAAAAGGGAAAAACACGAAAAATAAAAATCGTTACTAATTCATTTGTATTCTGATTATTTTTGTGCACCATTCTTTGTCCTGTTATCTTCTTCCCTATTGGAACCGAATTGTGGAAAATATGTGGCGAGTCTATCCTTTCCCTTCGTGATTGGTCATTGAAAAGAATGAAGCCTATCAAAAATAGTCAACTATACTTCCTGGGACTCTATGCTTACGCGTGTTTCTTGGCAACGAATATAACCATCAATATCAACTGTCTCTCCAGCAAACATTGCACTTTTGTAAAATAGTGATGTTTGTTTTATGGAATACCGGCAATGACACAGTAATTAAGGGGATCTTTTCATTGTGAAACACAGTTCACACTGTTCCTTCTTTTTGTGTTTATATCATACTCTTATTTCCTATACTTGTTATCTTGATAAAATAAATGAACAAAAATCTCATAATAGTATTAAAAGGCGTTGTTGATTGTTGATAGGTTGGAATTCTGTTCGAGAATGTGATGTTGAAATCAGCGGACTTACAGACATAGTGCTTGCATTAAAAACAGATTTCAGTAAAGCTCCCACAAAAACCACTGGATGGTTGACATTACGATTTAATAAATGTATGGTTCGGGGAGAAGAATAGGTACTAGTCTCCAGGTAGCTTGCCAAAAAAAAAAAAGTCGCTTGCAATATGATAACTCATAAAGCATATCTTTATGGATAATACAATCTTACTATCAAACAGTATAATAGAATTAGATATAAGTTGTTAGCTGCCAAATAATAATTCACTATGCGCCATTATGATATTATCAGTAAAAGCAAAAATAAACAATCAAGTCGCAAAATTGTATTTTGTCATGCGCCAAATTGATAATAACTCTACGCAAAATCATAAAATTTCCCAATGCCAAAAATGAAAACGTCCTTCCGCCAAAATGATAGTTTTCCCACAGCAAATTTAAGCGTCAAATCATAGAAAAAATCCTGTACTTCGCTTTGAAGCGAAGATCTTTCTCTCCGTCTCCGATCCAAAACGAACAAAAAGAAAACTCAATTCCCGCGTTTTCTCGATAATTTACCGTCCCAATCTCATTTTTTTTTTCTTGTTTCTTTTCCCCCACATTCTTTTTTTTCTTCAAATAAAGTAAAAGGTTACTTTGGTGTGTACCTTTTTTTTTAAAAAAAAAACAATCTTTAGGATTGTTTATCTTATACTTCTTTATATCTTTCTCTTTTATCAAAATGTATTTTTCGAATGGTTCATTACGATCTTCATTCATGAATGACGAGGAGCGAGAGGTTGGAATGACTTTTACACCATTCGACAACAACACTATTTTTTCTGCATCACCATTACCACAACAGCAGCAACGACCACAACAACAACAACAACAACAACTGGCTTTATCACCTATGTCTTATCAACATAAGAACATCCTCGAAGAAAATTTTATACCAGTAACTGAATCATCATCTTTCATTTCATCACCAACAGTAACAACAATAAAGCATTCATCAACTCTTCCGGTTGCAGGCGGCATACTCGGTTCATCGGTTAAAACCGGATGTGGAGATACATCGGTAAGGTGCTAATTTTTTTCGGGGGGTGGCGAGTAAAAGCAGCTGAAAAGTAAAATAGAGAAAAAACAGCTGTTAAATTAAAAACATTTAGAAGAAAAAGGTAGAATACGTGCTAACTTGAGAGTGATACTTTTTCTTAAAAAAGGCACAACACATGTATTACGGAAATACAATTGAACAACTAACTAAACACGAGGAAAAAGAACAACAACAATCACAACAAACTTCATTACACTCATTTAATTTATCATCATCGTCATCACATCGTCAAATATCATCATACCCTACTTCTGACACCATGTAAGTCTTTGTTCTTATATTTATTATCTGTGATAGTTAAATAGACTATTTTCTTGTTTTTTTTTCTCTCTCTTCCCCCCCCCCCCAAAAAAAAACATACTTTCCCTCATATACTTGCATTGTTCTAGTATAGTTTGATACTATTCTTTGCTTTTTATTATTCTTTTTTTCTCTCACCCGCTATTTCCTCGCCACCCCAAAAAAAACCTGTAATATTTACCTCTTCAAAGAAAAAGGAGATAAATGGAATAAGCTTTTCATCGATGAGTTGTCAACTGATATACCTGTTCTATTAATACATAATTATTAGGATACCAACAAATACAACACAACAAATAACACCATTACCACCACCATCATTATCAACATCATCATTACCACTACTACCCTCTCCATCATCGCCATCAAGGTAATGATAATATACACATTATTATGTACCTAAAACGTCCAACTAATATATATATCTATATGATTGATGGTTATGTTTATTTTACAGTAATACCGACGACAAGATGCAGCTTCGTATCCTGGGCATTGCAGAAAATGGTGCAAAAAGTAGAGTAGAAACACAGATCAAATTATGTGTTCAATTAGTTACAAACCAAGGAACCAAAGTACCCCACTGGTCATTTATTCGAATACCCGAGTCTTTGCTAGCAAGATCCAAATTACGTAAAGCACAGCAAAAAAAACTTACTGGAAAAGGCATCTTTTCTACAGGAAATGAAGGTCCTGATAGATCAAAAATACTTGATCTGAGTGCTACAGTTATTTGTGTCAGTGAACCGAATAAAAAGTTAAAAATGTGTACTGGTTGTGTTCGTCGAGAGGTAATAATAATAACTATAATAAAAAGTATATTGTTATTTTATTTTAAAACTTTCTTTCTACTCATGCACTAATTCCATTCTGTTTTGATATTATTTGTAACTTTTTTTCTGTTTTATATTAAAATTAGCGTAAGCGTGCAGAACGTAAAAAAGATAGTCATTTGACTGAAGCGGCTCTTTCAGCGACTATGTCAGACGACTCATTCGAACAAGAACGCAAACGTATTCTGCTTTTCAATTGTGAACCATTCATGGAGTTTACCTCCGGTGATGCAATATTACCTACACGAATTACATGTTATTGTCGACATCATAATGAACGTTCAGGTTTTCGGTATATGTTCTCCCAGTTTTTTCTCTTTTTTTTTAGAAGAAAATCGTTCTATATACATAGCAAACAAACAGATTTTTTTTTTACTTATTGACGACAAATTTTAAAAAATGTCACTGTTTACTTTAGAATACAGTTTATGTTACGTGATTCTATTGGTAATATAGTGGCTACTGGAGAAACACCTTCCATTATGATAACAGATGATCACAAAAGTTCAAAACAATCCATACCGCCATTGCCACCTACATCACTATCATTCCCTACAACGATCAATAATAATGATAATTATATTGTAACTAAGCAAAAAAGACGTCGTACTAACTATGCACCGGTCACACCAGCATCTTCAAGACGTGGTTCTACATGTACTACAATAGGAAGAACAAGTTATGATAATAGCAATAAAAATAATGAAGAACTTTCACCTTCTTCGACATCTTCTTTACAATCACCACAACGATATCAATCAAGCATGATATTTCAACTACACAATCAGATGAATGATCGACAACAACAAAACTTTTCAGAAGAATATACTAACTTATTACCCACACCAGCAGAAGAACAAATATCACCAGTGTTTGGGAAAACAGAAAGTGAAACAAATAATAATGATACTTCATCATGGTATATATCAGATCGTCCAACATTACCAACGAATTCATCCTTATCTCCATTGCCCATTTTAAATGAAAACAATGACAATACTTTGACAACAACTACATCAGCAACAAACTTACAAATAGCTGCTACTACTGCAACGATGTTACAAAAAAATGAACAGCAACAGACATTTATTAATCAGGATAACAATAACAACAATAATAATGTCTCATTAATGATACCCACTTCTTATCCTTATTCTATAACTACTAATACCACCAATAACTTCAATAGTCGTAACAACAGTATCAACTTTACGAGTACTAGCAGTACTTCTACTTCACCTTCTCTCAATACAAGTACTACCAATACTACCCCTTCCCCTATCATGGTGTATAATCACAACAGCAATAGCACGCATAATCAAAATAGTAATAATTTATTATCATTATCTACCACTCCTACTCCTACTCCTCACATTGAACGGCTTGTACCAGGCCAAGGACCTGTACATGGGTCTATTGAAATTACGATTCTTGGTTCTAATTTTATTGAAGGACTGACATGTTTATTTGGTGATCGACCCGCTCATACTGTTTATTGGAGTCCAAGTACATTGGTTTGTATTTTACCAGCATCCACACATCCAGGAACCGTTACTGTTTCTTTTAAAGAACATCCTATCGTAATAACTCGACAGGAAACCAGTTTATTCACCTATTATGATACAAATGACCACACGTTAATGGAACTTGCTCTACAAGTGGTGGGTCTTAAAATGAATGGCACACTACAAGAGGCAAAACATATTGCTATGGGAATTGTACAAGGTGGCAAACAGAAGCAACAGAGCACAAATCTATCATCGATATCATCACCGTCTGTTATGAGATCAACCAACAAAGACAAGGCAACGACCCACTGTATTACTAATGTGGAACAATACGTTGCTAATGCACTGGAAGCAGTAGATGTGGATGATATGTCCTTAACGAACCTACAAGGGCATACACTTTTACATCTTGCTGTTTTATGTGGCTATAAACGACTTGCATCATTATTGCTTACCAAAGATTCATCTAATATTGTGGGAGTTCAAGATCGTAACGGTATGTCAGCACTTGATATGGCTTTCTTGAAAAATGACAAGGTGATGATAGAAATGCTATTACAAGATTCGTCCAATCGACACACTAAAAGCTACTTATCAAAATCACCTTTTCCTCAGGGTGGAACAACAGAACAGCAACAGATGACAATATTATCATCCCCATCTGGTGAAGTACAGAAACAACTTCCAGAAGAACATTATCAACAAGAACAACAAACATTTTCATCGTTATTCACAAAGAGTGAACAACAACAACAACAACAACAAAACGTAAAAAAGATGCTGGCATCAAACCTTCTTTGTAGTATGGAAAAGAATAGATTAGGATTCGCAGAACGAAAATATCATGATCTGTTTTGGTTACCAATATCATTGAATAATATGAAATAATATAATACTTTTACATGTATAGCATATGTTTATCTATCTACTATTTATCTATGTAACTCCTCAAATAGTGTAAACTCTTCCTTTTTTTTTTCTCTCTCTCTCTCTCTCTCACTCTACCACACGCATACACATATATTCATCCACCTTATGTAAAATGACACATTCATTGAAATTTTTCTTTTTACTTTATCAATAACCATAACTAGTACCATAAGGAAAAAGAAAACAATTATCCATTCTATTCTATTATTAATATGTACCAATTATATTAAAAGCATAGATAATTCTGTTAGCCTTCTCTCCTTCTCCCTATCCATTTCCTTTCCCCTCCCCCTTATCAATTTTTTTTCCAAGCCAACCAAAAACTGATTATTATGAACCTTTTTACTCTATGATTTATTAGCTATTATTTTGTGTGTCTTTTTTATTTTCTCCTTGTATTCTTATTGTATAATAAGGTAACTAGTTAGTCCGCAGCCATCACACAATAAATTCTTTCTATTCCATAATAATTTATTAGTAAAAAAAAACAAAAAAAAAGTTGTTTTGCGGAATTAACAAGATTTATGATGCGTAAAAATGTGTAACCATATCTACGTAAGCACTTGCATTTTTTTCTTCTGATTAATTTTCTTGTGAAACAAAGGGATTTATTCCAATCAAGGCTGATCCAAAGAAACATTTACTTATTTGTGAATTCATCAAATCATCTTGCCATATTCCGAAAATGATCTTTTTTTTGGGGGACCAGGGGGTTGGGGGAGGGAAGGAAGATCAAGGAAAGAAATGGGTGACTTGACTCTCTTTTTTTCTATAACATCTATTATTAAGCATTACAGGTAAATCTGAAAGGAAGAAAAGTTTGATACATGAAAAGAATAGCTTTTTTATTACTTACATTATAAGGTTGATGAGAGAAAACAAGGAAACTTTTCTTTTTTGTGTCTTAACTATTTTGGATGAGTGTGGGAGTTGATTATTACTAAACTAGACTTTTAAAACAAGTATAAAGAAAGCCGAAGAATATGAAAATTCGTTTAAACTTCTGGTTTTATTGAAGGACAACAAGAAGAAGTATCTGTTGTAATTATAGTAGTAGTACTAATATTATTATCCTTAGTTATAGAAGTAGTAGTAGTAGGAAAGCTATTATTAGGACGACTAGTTAAATTACTAATATTTTGTTGTTGTTTTTGCTTCTGTTGTTTCTGAACATAACCATGTAATAACGTATACCATTTGTCAAAAGTAGGTTTGCTAACATATAACTTGTAATCAATTAAACGTAAAAAGGCCAACTCAGCCGCATTGATTTCTTTAATATCCAATCCAGATATTTTGGCCCACGCTCGGTTACGATAGTTCTTGTCATGCAAATACTTTGAGGAAACCATGAGAGATGCTAAAAACATGCGTCGACCACAACACATGATATCATCCAACCGTTCAGATACCTGTCTTTTTTGTTTTTTTCGTGCAGGTCCATCACAATCTTCATTATCATTTTTGTTAATGTTATGATGTTGTTGTTGTTGATCATCAAAATCATCTTCTTGAGATGAAGGTGGTGTTGGAGGTAAAACAATGGTATGACGACGGACGAGTTTTTCATGAACTATCTTTTTAACTCGAAAAAGATAAAAAAGAGCTATTTGAAGTGTTGAATAAGTTGTTTTAGATCGTTTTAAGATTTCTTGTATAAAATTACGTGTTGACATTATTTTCGCTTGTCGTTGATTATCTTGAAGGAATTTAGGATGCCATATCGAATCAATGATTTCAGCTGAAATATCTAGAACACCAAAAAAAAAAATATGAAATTAATTATTTAGTTTTGTTGTTTTATATATGAATATATATTTATATCTCCATCCTCCCTTCTCTTCACCCCCAATAATAACAATAATATAACCCTATAATATATATATATATATAGAGTAATAAGAGAAGAAAGGAAAAGAAGATAGAATAGAAAGAGATAGAGATAGAGAGAGAAAGAGAAAGAGAGAGTGATCTTTGGGTTATAAAGAAAAAAAATGAAACGAAAAAAAAAAATATATAAACCATGTATATATATATGGGTACAAGCACATTTGTATGCGTTGTTCGCATATATATGTATTGTAACGTACATATAAACATAATAAAAAATGCGCTTTTGTTCCATTTGATGGTCGTAATCTATTATTTTTTTTTTTGGTTTCTCTAATCTCTCTCTTTTCTCGTTTACTCTTTTCCTCTTACACACACACACACACACACACACACATGTAGAGATATATTCTCTCATACACAAAACACATTCTTCTCTTGTATTTCTATTTGGCTTGTGTTTTTTTTTTGTTCTGTTTTTAAAAATCACTTGTATAATGGATTACTCACCGACTAGTTTGCCAATCATCACAGTACGTTCCTGTCGTGATGAATGTAAAAACTGTCTATATTTTTCACAAGGCTTTTCATCGGTCGGTAAAAGTTCACATGTATTTGGAATACTGCTAGCTGTTGTACTGATACTAGCTGCATTACTGAAAATACTACTACTGGTACTAATAGTACTTCCACTGTCACTACAACTGCTGATGCTGCTATCACTGCATATAGTACTGGAACTAAGACTTGCTGTTGATGATGGAGGTGGTGGTACTGATAATGGTACTGTTGTTGCTGAAGAAAAATAACAGTTATTAATATTATTACTAGTGTATGTACATGGTTGTAAACTTGTAGTAGAAGTAGACGAATACGCGAGTGGATTGTTAAGTGAATATAAGTTTGGATCGGTTGACGAAGAGTTATAAAATTCAAAAGTAAAAGGTGCATAAAATGGAACTTGAGCCGTCCTCCCTAAGTCGGATCCGGTGGGGACCGGAGCAGGCTCAAAGGTAGTTGCTGATGGTACATGAACATCAGATGTAGTCATTTGTTCAATATAAAAAGAGAGGTGTAAGAAAGAAAAACGAGGGGTTAAAAAGCTATAAAAAAAAGAGAGAGGGGGAGGAGGAGGAAGAGTAAGGTTAAGCTTTTTGGTTTAGGAAAAAAAAAGTGTTGTTATAATGTTTGATTTCTTCTTATAAAATGTTATTCAATTGTGAGATGAAGAGAGTAAGAAAGAATAAGAAAAAAGAGAAAAGAAAAGAGAGAGAGAGGTTGTGTTGTCGATGATTGTTGCTTGTATTAACAGGGTTATTAAAAAAAAGGTTATATTTTTTTTAAAAGAGAAAAGAAGAAAAAGTTAAAGTCGCATTGGAGGTAATGATAAAGGAGAATGAGTTATAAACAAAAAGAGTAGAAAAGTTAATCGATGAAGTTGTTGTTGGTTTTCTGAGGTAATTAAATTACTTTTTAAAAGATTCGAGCAATAAAAGTCATGTCCAAAGTTGTTAAAAGATTGTTGTTTTTGCTTGTGTTGATACAACGGGAAAAAAAACGTAAGGTTTTGTTGTTGTTGTTGTTGTTGTTGCTGTTGTCGTTGTTGTTGTTGTTAAGATCTTCCAAAAAAGACGTATGTTTAAATATACTTCTCTTAGTCAAATAAAAATAAAATAAAAAGGCAAAGGAAAAAAAAAAAGAAGAGCTCAACAATTGCCGTCTTTTTTACTTTTATACGGGGCTTTCTTTTTTTTGTTGAACTTAGTACGATTGCGGACTTTTTTTTGGGGGTGCAAAAAGCGAAACGAGGCGGAGGGGAAAAAAAGGGGGGGGGAGCAAGAAACATCACACCCAACCAATGATTGAGTGGCTTAAAATATGATGATGATACTTGAAAGTGCTGCGCAACAAAGTCATCCTAATTGGGGGAGACAGAGAGAATGATGGGACAAGAAAAAATATTAGACCTTTTCTAAACATTAATCTCTCATTCTCTCTCTCACATACATACACACCCACACACATATATATATGAAGAGAACTATCAAGTATATATATCATCAGATTTATCAGTTGAATGTTTTTTTTTATGTTTGCTGCGGGACAATCTAAAAGAAAAGAAAAGAATCATGAATGATATGATATGTTCACACGTTTTTTTTTACTCTTTATCGAAGTAAGAGGGAACATTTTTATATTTATCGTCAACATGTAAAAACATATAAAACTTTTTGGTCTCAAAAAAGTTGAGCGTGACCAAAACCCCATGATGATGCTCTTTTATTGGCTAAGGAAAGTGATTTGTGAATTTAACATCCCAGAAAAAAAAAATTGATTTCTATCTTTAACCAAAAAAAAAAAAAAGTCGTCTTGTCCTGCGGTCAAACTGTGCTTATAATTTAACAAGGAGAAATGGGTACACAAAAGTACGACATTGTAGCACAAAGTACAAAATAGATTCTTTTCCGCAGCTGTGATTTTTTGAGTAAAAAAAAAAAAAAAAAAAGTGGGGGCGCGGACACAAGTTTATAAATCAGCCCGTATTTTGTGAATCTTTATAAAAAAAATAGTAGTAACTACATTTATTTTTTGAGAAATTATTAATCATTAATCTGATTAAATAACTGACAATAATAATAATATTGAAACTTTGATATTCAAATAAAAACCATCAACTGATATCGTGTTCTTTAGATAAAGAGTTACGTATATATATGTAACATGAACAAATATCGAATAGGTTTTAATAACAATTATACTCACACAACAAACACATGCACGTGACATGAAAGTTTTTTTTTTTTTTTTGTTTCTCATTTATATACGTAAGATTAACTTTAGTATTAAATATCATATACACATCATATATGTGTGAATATATAAAGTATTATTACTGTCATAAGCTCATGATTAGAATAACTATCCATTACTAAATGCTAATAAAAAAAAGCATTCAATTCAATTGAAAAGACAAGAAAGGATTAACTCTTACGTACATCCGGTGACAAGTTCCCGCGATGATAAATATAACGGGTTTACTAAATACTGGTACTACTGATACCCATAATTGATATAAATCTCATCACGTTAGTAATCCTATCATAATTGTCTTTCATTCATAATTTCTTATTAATGTTCTTTTTTTTTTTGGTATACTAAATAATTATAGTATTGTTGCATTGTCGATAATTATGAAGCGTAATAAAAATGTTGTATTATTCAAATACTATATAGAACATTCATGACGTTGACTTTCTACTTATGTTTTATTATCTATTATACTATTGGTTGAGTAGGGATTAAAATGATTATCTATATTGCTATTTATTATTATGCTAAACGAACCCCGGCAAAATAATTACTTGTGAATTTTAGCTGTTGTTATTGCAGCACAACAGGACGCCACATTCTTGTTTATTTATTTGTTCAGTTGGCTTGATGAGAGTTGTATTATTGTGCTAAAGAGTATTCATCCATGTTCTTTTTCTCTGGTATTATTATATTAATATTATTGTCGTTGTATAGTAATAAATGAGAGCAATTTAAAGTGTACATCTATAATGATCCCTTGTCATAGTGTCATCAGGAACGAATGCTGCATTCTACAGTAATTTTGATGTATGATTGTAGCCTAAGCAGCTTATCCAAGAAGAAGAAAAGTATTTAATGCTGCACTCATGTTTCAAGATACTGAACAGATGTCATATTATCAAAATAATAATTGTTTATCACTCTTGAGTTCGATTATCAAGAAAATAAAGCCTACCTTTATACGTAGAGAATCCACCCTTGTCTTTTTTGTAAATCAGTAATCTCGCGCCACATATACAAAAAAAATCAGTAAGTAATCATAGAGACAAATAAAGAAGATGTGATTCATCTTGTATTTCCTTTAAGCATGTTAATTACTATTTAGATATCCATATTGCGCCATATCATATTTGGTATGTATGAAAAGTTATTAAAATTTTTCACGGTTTCGGAAAAGTATATTGTTATCACTATCACAGACTCTGACATAATATTAATATACCTTTATCAAATCTCACTAGTAAATATAACAATGTAAATATTTAAATATTTTATAAATGAACATAATAAAATAATTCGTCATTGTAATTGTAGATATATATTATGTTTACTGTTAAGTATTCTCATCTTTATCTTTTTTTTGATGGCACAAATATATTTTACCTAATTTGGAAGGATTACGTATGATAATTATGTTTGACTACTTATTTTCTGCTGAATAATAGTGATTGTTATAGTAATAACACACAATAACCAATTTCATAATTTATTTGTCTTGGTGCGGATGAGAGAAACCGGTTTATTTTTGTAGCAATGCTACTTCAGGTGCGCACCCGCCCCCCTTTTTTTTAGTTGTTGACTCCCAAAACCAAACTATATGTTATAATCCTATATAATAGTGTTCAAAACTCAATATCGTAATTTAAGTATGAGTAAGATAGAATCACAAAGTTGAGTAAATATATATATATATCTAAACACTTGCTAGATAATAATGCTAGTACATGTACATTAACGAGGTACTTTACAATGGGTAAATGGTTTTAGGGTGCAAAAAAAATTGTCAAACCTAGACGATATTTTTATCCAGAAGGTCGAACATGGAAACAGCACCACGTAACGCCGCAAAGACAAATATAAGAAGCGACAAAAGTATGTTGAGTTTTCAATACTGTTGTAAACCCGAACTTATTATTTCCATTTTATGTTGTGCTACATAAACTATTGATATAATAAAGTTTTAGATAAGCCATACGTATATCGGGCATAAGCGCGAATAGAGATAAAATAGTACGAGTATACATATATATATATATACAATCAGACATCTTATGGTAGTATTTTAAAATTTTGGGTTGAGACAAATAAAAAACTTTTTGTTACATTGCTTCCAGCCTAGTTATAGCAAGATAATAACATGTATGCAGATGATTTTAACTTATTCACTTAGGCCATCATTTTTAATTTACATGATGTTGACAAAGGTTAAAAGCCGTTCAACTTTTTAATCAACCATATGAGTCAAAATGTTAAATTTTGTGCTTTCAAGAATAGAAAAATGTAACTGCTAGTAATGTCACATGAATATCTTCAAGAGACTAATTAAAAGTACGTACGTAGTAATCGTCTTTGAAACAGTTTATTTATTATTTTATTTTTATGCAAATAAATGCAAAAAAGATGCACAAACAACTTCTTTCTAGTAGGATTTTGGTTATTGGTCATAAAAAAAACTTAATATCTACATTTCTTATTAATACGTATTACCACAGCGGACATCATTTAGTTTTAAAATTAGATTGTGGTGCAGTTACTCATAGTTTGCTATGATACGTATGCTGTATATATATATATATATATATCACATAGTAGCTGTATCACCAAAACTAACCTTTGTTCAGCTTTATTTGTATGAGTAATATATTGTTTGATTCTTGTAGATTAAACATCTCTATCATTATCACTTTAATTTACTTATTCTGCTGAACCAAGAACATAATTTATGTATATATATTTTTTTAAAAGACTGTATGAATTGAAATGATTTTATTTTTGCTTTTAAAGCTGTTCTCAAAAAAAATTATGTAAGTACGTAGTACTTAAACAAATGTAAATATCTATTAAACATGCAGTACAGTTTATATTTTGTTTATTCTAATACTCGTATTTAATTTGCGAATTTATTTTATAATGAGAATCAACTGCATTGTAAAAATACAACTTCATAAATGTTATAATATTATTTTACAGTGGTATAACTAATTCCGAGGTGCATACTGATAATAATTCATATATATATATATAAGCATATGTATTATTTTGTAAACAGAAAAGGATGAAATGCATATTTTTTTACTTGGAAGTAGTAGGAGAAAAATGGGTAAAGAAATAACACCAGGAATTCAAAACTAGAGACACGGTGTTGCTGCATAAAATGTATCAAAATAATACATCAAACTCAAATTTATTCTGAAAATCTAGATGATGTAATATACTAACAAATATAATAATGGTAAATAAAATGCATAACTTTATGTGCTGTCAAAGTCGATGATAAAAATAATACACCATTACTATTAATATGGAGTAATTTATAAACTTATGTAGTTAATAAACATATGGACGAGTAAATCTTGTTTGAAACCGTAATTTATATTATTGAACCTAATTAACATCGACAATAGTCTGAAGTTGCTGTTGTTACTTTACTGAAACATTTGTAGAAGCATACAATATATCTAGAAGGCCTGATATTTGAGTTTTGAGTGACAATAACTTTCAATTCTGTTCTCACTAGAAGTACACTTTTTCCAATGGTGCAGAAGTAAACTTCCCCAATGATTCTCCCTTTTCTATTGCCTTATTTGTACTTTTTATTACTCACTCATCTCTTTCTTCCTGTCTACTTTGATCTACTGATACGTATTACTGATAATATTGCTTAAATCCCCCATCTATATGATGGACCTTTCTTTTTAATCGTATAGCATGAGTTGTACTTATGCACAATGCAACTTGTAAAAATTTATTAAAGTTAGAATTTACTTTATTATCATGTGATGACAATACGTAATCAATTGGTTGTAAAAAAACAATCTGGTAGACGTGTGGTAGGGAGAAAAAAAGGGCCAGTCAGTTCGATTCCAAATTGACTTTGATTTAACATAGTGATTGATCACAGAATACACGTATTTACTTTGGTCTATAATTGTGTTTCCTATCACGACCCACTTTCTTTTATCGATGAATTCTGAATCCTATTATCCACTAGAAGATTCCAATTCTGCACTGCTATAAACATATCATGGTCTTTAAGTATAAGGGCCTTATTTGTTCTCCTAATGTCTTTGCTATCTTTAACTCATCTTCTGTCCCAACTACAACATTGGGGATATCTTTATCTACTATGATATTACAATCACACAGAATTTATAGCTGATTGATAATTTTCATTTCTCATCTCTTCTTTTGTGAGTTATTTTTTAACAGAATTATTTTAACAGCATATATAGTCAATATTATACCGTCAAACATTCATTTATTCGAGCGAATTTTTATTACTTATTTTGTAAGTTTTTTTTATGGGTATATATTTGATATATTACAGACAACCCCCACTTTTGCACCTCCCGCTTGTGCAAATCTCCCGGTTCTGCACCATTGGTTTTTGGGAATGTTAAAAATACTTAATAGAATCGTATTACAGCTTGCAATCTGCATCAAGGTTTTTGGGCGAGCTACGCTAATCGGGAGCAAACCATACTATAATTTTATAATTTTGCATATTATTCTTATAGATCTTTATCCAAGTATGGAAATAACCAAAATGGCAGCAAAGAATAATTGATGAGATGCTATATTTCAATATATATCAGGTTTCGTTTGTTGGAAGTCTTTGGTTCTGCAACAAAAAATTAGGAAATCTCAGGTGTGCAAAAACCGGGGGTTTGCCTGTAGCTGAAAAATTAGCATACAGTTTTGAACACAGCTGCTACCTAGCGCAATGAGCCCCTTCGGGTTCGAGGGGGGACACTTTGCGAAGATGATCGCTAAAGGGCCCGGAGCGAAGTGTATTAAGTAGGGCGCAATTGATCGAGAGACGGCTAGTAAACATCAAGATCTTTTGAAAATACGCAAGTATCTTATGAAATAAAAAGTAATTTGGTATTTTTCTCGACAAAAACTCATACACTTATTGAATGGTTACATAAGGTCGTAAAAGTAGTATATAAGTTATTATTTATCTCTGTTTATAGCTATTATATTATTTACTAAGTATAGAAAGTAAAAATAATACATTTTGTAGTACGTACAAGTTACATCAAAATCAAATATAGTGAATTTCTCCACAGGTCATATATATGTAGTTTTACTTATTGACAGCAGTACGTAGTGCCCTTACAAACAATCTTTCCTTTGTGATCAAATATATTTACTTGATTTGCTGCTTTATGTCCAGAATGACTATCTAAAGAATTGTCTTTTTTTTTATTATATTATGATTTTGCATAATTTCATATAATAGTAGGAAAAGGTTATTTTAAATTAGTTATAGATTAACAATATAATAGTTATACTGTTGAAAAAAGAAATAATAACTACGTATGACTTATCACGTTTCAAAATAAATCCTAGTATTCTAGATCTTTACATGTTATATAACTGGTAAAATTTTTATTATTTCTATGTAATATTATCGAAATAAAAAAAAGCAAAAAATAGCAGCTACTTTTACGTAGATAGTAAACTAGTATATTCTTCATATTCATGATATATATAGTTCAATAGGTACAATTTTGAAATTAACATCAATAGAAATACATAAAATACTTTTCTCTTTTGTATTTACTGTTATTAATGTAAACAAAATATCAATGTACATCTAGATTTTAGGCTGATGCTCGTGAAAGTATATAGAAGTTGGTCTAGATATATTTACTCTCGTACATGTATGACTCTCTCTTCTGACTCTGAGGAAGTTCATACAATTCAGTGTCTGGGTCTTCTCACCCCGTTTTTTCCTTGAATGTGAAATTTGAGGTTTTTTTTTCTACCTTTTATATTCTAGAGAGTTCTTTTTCTTATACAGGCTTTGATGCTTCTTTTTTATTATCAAAGTAGACATCCAGTAATTTTAATCCCCAGATGATTCACTTGCCTTGTCAGGAATAGTTACAAAACATAGTGTCAATGCAACTTATTATTATTATTATTACGTATTTCATTCCAATCTATTATTAAAAGAACGGGTTTCTTTAATTGGTAAAAAAAATATGATGTAATACATACGACAACATCGTACGAATACTGTGGAAAGATTTTTCAATGAAAGTTATAAAGTACAGCGAATTTTCGGAAAAAGAAAGAGTAAAGTTTATCTTATCTAATAAACAATATACTACTTACATCATACAATATGAACCAGTATCACATATTTTTTTTGTCTGGTGTAAACTGACAGCTACTGCAACTAATTATTTTTTAAAAATTTTGAAGTGTATCTAACCTCTTTAATAAGAGATGGATATATCCAATAACAGATTATGAATGCTTGTTATAAATATTATCGACTATTAATGCGTAACAACAAATTGCTGCATAATAATGTTTGCCTAATATTTCTTTTCACGACTCTCCGACAATTTAAAAGATTGGGGTTGATAATGGACAATGGTGTGAAAAATAATAATCAGCATTAAAGGATAAAAAAAAGTTCTACTCGTTGAACCAAAATGTAGTATCTGTTCTTATTTCCACGTAGTTTTTATCTCAAATTAATATAAATAATTTCAAATCCATAGAATTGTGTATCATTCATCTTAAAATTAGATAAAACCATGCAGGAAAGAAATTGTGAAAATAATAATGTGGGGTGGAAAAAGAGAGAGTATACTAAAAATTTAAAAACCAGCAACGCTTATTTTTGAAAAGCATTAAAATTCAAAGATGAGAACTTCTTTCTTTTTCTGTTCTTTTTTTCTATTTGCTTTAAATCAATAATACTCATCAATGACTACTGGAATATTGGGTGTGTATTAGAAACTTATTACGCATATTCAGAATTTTGGAACATATTCTACCAAAAAAATAAGCTGTCTTATCATATATTACCAACTTTTTTTTTTTTTTAGCCAAACATCTTGTAAATGATCAAGAAAATGTAGGTAACAGTTAATAAGGTTCTATATGGTTTCATATGAAAATTATTAATAAATTTTTCTCTTCTGTTTTAGCTTGTTTCTGAAAGTATCCAAGGTTTATGTTATGCGAATCCTCATTTGAGATGGATTCCTTCTGAGCGTGGTAAGATTTTTCTTTATGGATGGCGGAGATGTGTGTATGTATGCATGTATGTATGTATATATGTGTGTATATTTGTCCCCCATATATATGGTTACCTGTAAAATCATACACTCAGTAAAAGATTAAACGTTATAACACCTATATAAATATATACATAATAGTTGTTTGTAGAGCAGACGTAGAAAGTGTAGCTCAGAATCAAGTTACTCTCATTGCAGGTGGAGGTTCAGGTCATGAACCTGGTTTTGCAGGTTTCGTAGGCGAAGGAATGCTGACAGCCGCTGTTTGTGGTCATGTCTTTGCTTCTCCCTCATCCAGTCAAATCTTGACTGCCATTGAACGGGTTCAGTCACCTCATGGTACTTTGGTCATTGTATTGAATTATACCGGCGATTGTTTGAATTTCGGACTAGCAGTGGAACGTGCCAAAGCGCGTGGAATTTTAGTGGATATGATAAATGTTGGTGACGATGCAGCTATCAAAAATAAAAGTCGCGTGGGACGTCGTGGTTTAGCTGGAACTATTGTTGCTGCAAAAGTTGCTGGTGCCATGGCAGCACAAAAGGGGTAAAAAATTAAATCATTAAACTGTTATACTCATATATAAATATTTTTGAATACTTAATATGTATGAAAACGTTTATTCTTATTACCAGATCCACATTGAAACAAGTGCGTCAAGCAGCAGAGTATGTGAATAAACATTCTGCTACACTGGGAGTGGCACTTGATCATTGTCACGTACCTGGTTCTACCACTGTACAAAAATTACCCGATGATCAAATTGAACTTGGTTTGGGGATCCATAACGAGCCAGGAACTTCCAAGTTACCACTCTTATCAGCCAACGAGTTGGTACGTAAAATGGTTACCCTGTTAACTAATCAAGAAGATCAAGAAAGAGCTTATCTGAAATTAAGCCAAAACAGTCCTGTTGTTGTGTTGGTTAATAATCTTGGCGGAATATCTCCTCTTGAATTAAATCTTATGGTCAAGGAGACTGTACAAGCTGTTATCCAGCAAAATTTGGAAATTAAGCGTGTGCTTTCAGGTACCTTTTTAAGTAGTTTGAATATGCCTGGTGTTTCTATTTCATTGTTACGATTACAGGATGATTCTCAAGAACAAAATCAATTGTTGGATCTACTTGATTATAATGTTATGGTACCTGGATGGCCACGTACTTCATCTATATCTTTACCTTTTACGACGAATATTGCTATGACTGACGACAACTACAATAAGAAACAAGAAGCAAATAATGATACAAAAACAAGTACTGATAATGGTAATGATCAACAAGATACTAATAAAAACATTGACATGACAATACACTTTAAAAATTAAAATTAATCATCGAAAAATCTGTAGTGGATTCTCGGCTTCTGGAAAATGCAATTCGGGGAGCAGCCAAAAATGTTATCGAGGCTGAGCCTGAAGTGACATCGTTTGATACTATCCTTGGAGATGGAGATTGTGGTATCACCCTGAAATCTGCAGCAACAGGTATGAATAGTGAAACTCACTGCTGGCTGCTGGCATGGTGATGAAAAATGAAATTAAAAAGAGTTTAACTTGAGAGATATATCTATATTTATAAATAGCAATTATTGAGGCTTTGCCCAAACTTCCATTGGATTCTGGACATGGTACTATGCTTGCGTTAGCTGATATCATTGAACGTACTGTCGGAGGAACGTCATCTGCCATTTATTGCATCTTCCTTAGCGCATTGGGCGCAGGATTATCCAAGTATGGTAGTAGTAATGTTGCAGAATGGGCTAAAGGTAACACTGCATTTCCTCTTTTTTTGGATTTTGTGATCACATATGTTATACAAGATAATATTTACAAATATTATCATGGCGATTAATAATCCTATTATTATAGCATCTTCTCATGCACTTGATGCATTGCAATCCTATACATCTGCTCGGGTAGGTGATCGTACTTTAATGGATAGTTTGATTCCATTTGTTCAAGTGCTTAGTAACACAAATAATATCGATGAAGCTACAACGGCAGGGCGTCAAGGGGCCGAGTCTACTCGAACATTGGAAGCTCACATGGGGCGAGCTTCCTATATTTCTACTGAAGACGTAAAACAAGCTGCATTACCTGATGCAGGTGCCTGGGGGCTTGCAGCACTATTGGAAGGATTAAACTCGGGATTAAAAAAATAGTAATTTCATAATGATAGTAATTATAAGAAACTTGTTAATAATGATGTTGCTTAGTTTTGAGTTACTGTAGCTTTTTCTTTTATGAATGAATGTCGTTGATTATATTGTTATTTACGATCGAATTGAAAGTGAAAGGGGTGGATTCTCTTTTTTTTTTGGTAAAGGAAAAAGGGGAGAACTGTACAAAAGGGGTGTTATATTTGTGGGGTAAGAAAATCATGAATTATAATTATCATCAAATAAACAAACAAACAAAAATAAAAAAATTAATGGTATCATCAGCAACATTAAATTAAGATAACCAAGAAAAAAAAACCATTGCTTGTTTTTTTAAGGTTGAATCTCTATTGGTAAAAAGTTACCAACAATGATGGTCTATACATATTCATAATCATTAATCAGTTCTCTTATTAGTTTACTATACATATATAAAACAAATTGATCACCCCCTTCTGTTTCATAATAATTCTTATATATTACCGGTCTGAATCAAATAAATAGTACAATGTTAATATAACGAAAATAAGAAGATAATTGATATTATAATCGATAAATGTTACTATATACTTACATATTATATTTGTCGCGTCGAATTGTAAAGGAGAAACAAGAAGGCATTACAACGCCTTTTGTTTGATGCTTTATTAAACACGAGGTTAATACTGCTTTTTGTTTTGGGTCGAATGCGATATTTCCATATTTCTATTGAATCCATTTGTGAGTCAAAAAAAATAAAAGTGACAACATTCCCTTTAAAGAAACTTGGCAGTAGATATATAATGAGAGATCATCTCTATAATCGATTATTCTTACCTCCCAATAATTTACTGTTGAATCTTCTTCCATTATCTCATAAATACAAAGCTGACCCTATTATTGTTATTATTATTAAGGAGAGTAGTGATGATAAGAGTTCTGCTATTGTTCGTGAATCATAATAAATAGCGCTAATAATTTATAACTTACATCTCGAAGTTTCTCAACAGGCACGTCAATTAATGACGCAAATTCTTTATTACCCTTATATATTTCACCCGTTCTCCGCCATAAACATGCAGGTACTGCCATTGCACTAAATACTCTGTCATAATCCTAAATAATATATAGATAAATAAAAATTTAAAATTATATAATCTATAGGGTGAATATGAAAAAAAAAAAAAGTAAGAAATAGTATTTTACCAATAATAATCGTTCAAATGCTTCTTCAACTAATATTAAATCGACATCGGTTAAAGCTTGTGCCACATCTCGAAATGTAGGTCGAAAAGTCCCCATGACATTTAAAATTCGTTGTCGACTACTGGATGACATGCTGCGCAACACAGACCAAAGAAAGAGTAATTTTTTAAGAACAACCCCGATTTTATAAATTAATATAATCATTTCCCTTTAATATGTTAAAGATTATATTTTATTAATTATTAAAACTTACTGTTGATCCATATAACGTTGTAAACGAGCATAACCGCTGACATAATTATATGGTTTCAAAAATCCAGCTTCATATTTAGCATTAATCACTTCATTTAATCGATCTTCTAATTTACCATCTTGTGGATCTGCTGCTGTAAGAAAAAATTTATCTTTACTAGACGTTACTGGTGTACTTTTTGATGGAGATCGTTGTTGCTGTAGTGATGATGTTGATGAATTGGATTTTGTTGTCATGGTACTGGTTGTATGATTACTATTACTATTATTTAGCTTTTTATTATGTGTTGATGATATATCCTCCAAAAAATCACTATAGTTGAAAAAATATTACGTATTTGCAAAGTTTTTTTTTTTTTTGTTTGAATGTTAAATAAATAAACAAGCAAACGGAACTCGACTATTCTTGAAAAAAAAATGGTACGTCTCCCTTCTCCTGTCCCCCTCCCTTTTCCAAGCATTAGAAAATGCTATTATTATTACACATCAAACACTTACTTTATGACTGTTAATTCATCACCCATAGAATCACTTGTAAATGTCAAAGCAAGTTTACCATTACTATTATTTAAATGATGGTTCATCATATTTATAGTAGCAGCAGTAGTATTATTGTTCGCAGTCGTAGTGGTGGCAATAGAAGAACCTAATGACATAAGAAAAGAGAAGTTCTTATAATGAGAATATATAAATCCTCTCATTTCCCACGCCCGTAAAAGAAGATCCTTTTCATTGAAAATGATATATGTTACCTTTTGGGCGTTTGTTCTCTCCAGCATTCAATGCCACTTTTTTTGCATCAGGTCGAGGTTCATCGTGACACAAGTGGCCAATGCTGCGTTTGATACATCGTTGGCACGGGCGACCTATAATTTTTTATTACACCACGAATTTTATAAATATGAAGTTTTTTTTTTTTTTTTTTTTTGTGGATGATGGATACAACTTGTTATTGTTATTACCTTCGTCACATGTCATGTGAGATCGTCTACAAAACACACATGCTATAGAGGAGTAAAAAAAAACATAGTGAGAAAAAAAATTCATTTGTGCAAAACATATCATAATATAAACAGGTGAGAAAAAATCAAGGGGAAAAGAGTTTAAAAAAATATATATATGAAAAGGCGACTAACCTAAAGAAACTTTTTTTCGTTTTCGTTTAATGCCATGATCTGTAATGTTGGTAAGTGATTGTGACATATTCAAAGTAGTTGAAATTGTAAGAAAAAAAAAGTGAAGAAAAATTTGAAAAGGAAGAAGGAAAGAGAAGAAAGCGAAAGTTTTTTTTTTTGCAGAGTGTGCATGATGAAAAACACACAAAAAAAAAGGGTTGTTTGATTCCCCACACACAACATTAAATTAGTTAAGTTGTTGCGGAGTAAGTTACCATAACATCACCATTATTATTATTATTATTATTATTATTATGAAAGCTCTTTTCATTAGGAAATAAATGAATGATATGTTATTTGTTATGTGTGTGTGTTTCACTGAAAGTATTATCCTTTTAAGAAAACTCACGGGACAAAGAGAAGTAAAGTTATATATTTACCCTAAGTTTTTCTTCTGCAACTATCAATAATAACAATAATAATAATAATAATAACAACATGATTCTTTTTTAGCTCCCACACAAAAGCACAGGACCATGCTGGTATTGGAATGATTACACAAATGATTTTATTGTCGAATAATTTTCCACGATCAAATTGGTTTGATTAGATTACAATTCACTCTCCTCATATTATCTTTTTTTTTTATTTTACTCATGTGAGTTACCTCTCTTGGAACGCTGCTCTCCTCCTCTTTCCTCCCCCTCCTCCATATTTTGTTGGCAAAATTTGTATGATGTTTTTTTTTCCTTTTATTTAATTCATTCGACTAGCAATTTTTCGATCACGACGTTGTAAAACATCCAATAAATCTTCTTCATGAGATGATGACAAGCCTTCTGCTTCACTATTTGATAATTCATCAGGTTTATCAACATGTGTAACTGGATAAGGAGTATTGGATGATGATGGTGCATTGTTATTGTTTTGCCGTATTATTTGGAGTCTTTCGACTTGTGCCTCGTTTACATTTACCCCAGAAACACTATTTGGCTTTTCAAAACCCGCCGGAGTGGTTGCGCAATATTCTTGTTTTTTTCGGATTGATTTCCGTTTCTTTTTTTTTAACTTGTTTTTTGTTCTCCTTTGTTCTTCTTCAGATGATGATGACGAGTCAGATTCTGGAAACATATAAAAATAATGAACTCCACCTTCAATTGCTCCGGATGATTTTGATGATATTAATTCATGTCTTTTGTGTTGTTGGGGTTGTTGTATTGCTGATGAAGGTGCTGGTGAGCTGCTATCGTTATTATTATTATTATTATGCTTTAAATCTAATATGATTGAATCACTATTAATACGTCGTCGATGATGATTTTGTTGTCCTTTATTAATTATTAATTTTGTTACTTCTGTTGTCAGCTTCGTATTATTATTATTATTATTATTATTAGCATTACTGTTATTATTACTATAGGGTTCTTGGTCGATTTGCTGTGGTTTGTCATTTGATATAGAAGTAAGTATTGGTGTATTCAACTCAGGACCCAATGAAAGTCGATAGAGTGCTGGTAAGTTCTTTGTTTCAGGTGTGTTGGCCGATTGATGTCGCTGTTGCTGTACTGTTGGTGCAGGCGATGTGGGTGGTGGAGGAAACATTGTTTTTTGTTGACTTATAGAAGATTGTTCACTTGAGGAAGAAACAAATGTTGATATGGATGAATGTCGACCAGCTGCACTTGTCGTACCTGTCCTTATACTACTTTCATCACTATTGTTACTTTTTAAACTTGCAGCTTCTTCGAAAAGTGAGAATAATTCATTTTTGGTCATAGGCATATCTTGTTCATTGTTATCCGGTATGAGTTGTTTAGCAGCTTCAATCTGGGAAGGGGAAGTAAGACGTAACATTCTTTGCATTTTTTTTAACATGTGCACCTTTTCTGGGGTTGTTGGGGACAAATTATTCTTCTCTTCGTCTTGTTGAACTATCGTTACGTCATCTTTTCTACAACTATCAGTATCCACTGTTGATGCTATTTTTGCTACTGATGCTGTATCGAGATAATTGACAAATTGTGGATCAAGTGGTACGGGGGGTATAAATTTATCTGACATAGGTAGAGTACCGATTTCAATAGGTAATTCAGCTGTCAAAAGTGCGAGACTTTGAAAATTCGTAGGAATATTAATCATTGACATATTATAACTTCTTGTTGGATCATCCGGTTGTAATTGTGCACGTACACGTATTTTATAGCTGATTTCCAATAGTTGTGCATTGACGCCGATGGTAGGTGATATATTTCGTGGTATCAATATAGATCGTATAACTGTCTGGGAAAGATTATTTTCATTGGATAAATCAATGTCTGCCTTGACACTGTGTATGATCGAGTCTGGAAGAATGTAAGATCTAATATATATATAATCATTTTTTTTTGAGTTTTATAAATATACACACATCTATAATCCCCAATAATTTACCCATGCTGGTTTTTTTATCAAAGACTTACGCTCCCTTACAAAGGATACGACATACACAAACAAGTGCGATCGTCAATGCTTGTTTACGTTTAAATGGTTCGAAATGATTAATATCAACCGTTATTGGAACTGGTTGATCTAATATTAATGAATATAAAAAAATTAGATGTTACTATGGTAACCAACAGTAATGCTTAAATAAAAAAAAATATATATTTACTTCTAATAAACGCCTTCTTTGGTACAGTTGCTGTGATCATGGCCATACCGTCATTCTCTCTTCCTTCTCCTCTTAACCAAGGCGAACCTCGACATTCAACTTGTACTGATTGTGGGACTATTTGCTCAGGACGACTGGTATCAATACGTTGTAATACAGGTACTCGGATTTGTGCTTTAATGGATGATGAAAAATCGGAAACAGGTCTTTCTAAGTATGCTTCAATGATATATTCAACTATTCCACCAACATTAATTTCGCTCTAAATATCCATATATTTTTTTTAATAATTTCACGTGTTTAAAAGTTACTAATATGGATAAATAAATATATATAAATATATATATCTTCATTGGTACAAAAAAAATAAAATAAAATAAAGTATAACCTACCTCAGTACAACTTGGCAAAATTGTATTTTCTGGTATGATAAATGAGAACGGATAAGAATAAAGCTTATCTGCTTCCACAAAATGAGCTAATTTGGAGGTGGAAGAAGGGACTAAAAATAATCCTGTTACTGTCATCGCAGCTTTTTTTACTGCTTCACGTCTTGCAGTTTCTGTTGCACTTTCTGTTTCAGGGAGCTCCATATAAGTCGTTTCCTTAAAGAGTTCTCGTTCGTCACGTAAAGTTGGTTCTAGTTGAACTCGTACCCGTCCAGACCATTGTAACCGGATATTTTTCACCCTGATTGGTTTAGGTGATTGCAAAAAAATATGTCCTTCGATAACATCACCCCGTAAATAATATTTTTGTTGATCTAGCTGAATGTCAAACGAGATTTTGGATTGTTTACCACTACTGTCAAGAATACGTTTCATTATGGTTTATGCATTACTAAAAAAGCTTTGAGCTATTAGGTTTATAAAAACAAGTATAAAAACGAAAAACGAAAAACGAAAAGCGAAAAGCGAAAAGCGAAAAGCGAAAAGAGCAGATAAAATATATTTGTGATAATAGGTTATGCTTTTGGTACTACCACCTCCTGATACATCGTGGTGTTGTTGATATGACGGGCTTAGATGTGATGGAAATTGCGTGTATGGTGGGACAAAAAAGAACAAAGTTAATGAGAACCTTCTGAGAGTAAGTAACCTTCCTATATTCATTTTATTGCAACAACACGTTTAGGTATATTTATTTATGAACATAAAACTATTACTAGATCGTTCTCCATTATACTAACAAAGTAAATAAATCATATAACTTTACTTGAATAAAGATAACTTGAGGCTGAGAAAGTATTTTTCTTATCTTTTGTTTTCTAGTTCGACCCAATATTGAAATTAAATGAAAATATTTTTGATAACAAAGGAAAAATATATTATGCTAAATGAAAAAGAGATATCTATTATCTTTTATTTCCCTCAATTTACTTATCTATTTAAAAAGCATATATAGAAAGAGCATATTAGATAGCGAGCATATGAAAAAAGAGGATACAAAACAATAGTGAGCATACAAATAATCGCTGTACTAAATTGTCAAGCAAACGGTAAGTGATTTGTCTGATAATATCAATGACTATACTGATTGAAAAAAATCATACTAATTGGAAACCATACATAAAATTCGACATACTAAATTTGTACCCATAGCGACATATTATTATTTTATACGAAATCAGCAGGATGTTATCATGCAAATACTGCTTTAAGGTACAAAACTTAAGAGCAGGGCGGACATTTTCATTAAGCTTCTTTTTCTTTCTCTCTTTTTTTTTACTCTCTCTCTCCAATTTATATTTTATACTGTTATACACTAACAATCATGAGTAATAGCAATAATAACAGCAATCACAGTACAAGTAACGAAATTCCACAATTTGTCGTTATTCGCGATCAAGTTCATAGTACTTATAAACATCCCATTGTTCATTACGTCTTTGAAGATGAACCTTTTCCAGAAATTCCCAAAGACAACCTTATTATGGTGGACATGGACGAACAAGCACAGCTTGATCAAGTAGAAAGTTACAGTCCTCATTTTCAAGTTACCAATTGTCGACTTGATCATAATAGTACTGTCTATGATCAGTTTGAAGGTGATCATGACGGGTCTGGCTTCATGACGATTGAAGGTGTATCTGCACCTCGAGCGTACGTTTTCTTTTGTTGTTACTGAAAGAACCTTACTTTTATTTTTATTTTATCAACTTGACAGTACAATTTTTACTCACTTATTCAAAAATGTATAATTTTTTATTTATCAATTCATATAGAAGCGAAGCAATTGATAGCTTACAACCAGTAAGGAATCTTGATAACTTAAAAGAAACCCTTGTTAATTTTAAGCTCAGGTACACCGGTTCATATATTTATGCATGCCGAAAATCGCATAATTAACGTCGTATTTTGTCTTTTTTTTTTAAAAAAAAAGGAACGAGATGGTCAAAAGTGTCTTTTCACCTGTAACAACAAGAGCACCAACACCATTAGCATCATCTTCGTCCACGAACAAACAAAGTATCAATAATTAACAACTTTTTCTTTTTTTTTTTGCATAATATACAACAACATATTAGAAGAAGAAAAATATATATCTGTGTGTATATATATATATATATAAATATTTATAATAATCCAACAACTACTACGTTATATTAAATTATATAACTACCTATCATCATCATCATAATTTACAAAGTAATTTATACCTGCCAAATAATTATGACGCTTGAATTTTTTTTTAATTTCGAAGTTTATATGAACCTCGACCGAAACTGATGGGTACCAACATACCCAATTCTGATTTGGCAATAACTTCCAAAGAAGAGGCATCCAATACCAACAAGAATGAAGTGGCACGTGCAGAATCCATTACAACACTAATTAATACACCATCATCTTCACGAAGTTCGTCATTTGCATCTTGTGGGGGTCGTGGAATAAACAATGCTTCGCTTGGATAACAATTTTCTTCATGCCATGATGTAACAACTGTTTTTGTTTCTACATCCTGTATATATTATATATATTTTTTGATTAATAAATACAAATATAAATATAAGGATTATAAAATACCCTCATTAATCCTCTTCTTTAATAGTATCATTATTATCCATTCCCCTTTTTAATCAACTTACCACTTTAACAATAGCATCCCAAACTGTACCATCACCAATGGAGCTTGCAGCTGAAAAACCAAGACCATATAAATATTTATAGTTATGCATTTTATATAATGGATTCACTTGTGGTAATTCAATTGAAGGTTGGGCTAATTTTCCATAAGATGCGACAGGAAGAGTAGCGTACCAACCAGCAGCAGCTGTTGATGAACCTGCAGAACTTTCAACGTCACTTGTCTCTTGGGGAGCCGATCCACGCACATAACCCCACATAGATGAAATACGTGATGTAATACTGGTTGTTGTTGGGAACATGGAGTTATTAGCCATAAAGCTAATTGTCTCTTCATCAATGCTACTAAGTACATAACGTCGTACTTCAGATGGTGCCAATCGTGATGGTTTCATATCAGCAGGGTTACGTAAGCTTTGTGTCGTCAATTGATGCGCAATGGTATCATCACGGTAACATACAATATCAACATTAAGATTATCTCGACCATCTTCATATGCATTGATATGGTTAAAGCTAAATATGCATAAATAAATTCATTGTTCAAATTAATTCCAGCTTCCTTTTAATATTTGACTTTTTGTTCTTTTCCCCTGTGTCTTTGAATTTTTTAAAATCAAATGGAAAGAAACGCATACCCAAAGCAAGCATCTGAACGATATGTAACCAAATGTTGACCTTTTTCTCGAGAAATGACATAGAATAAAGTAGGTTCATTTGGATAAAATGAGAATGAATCCAGAACACTTTCATTCCATGCATATTTCACTGCACCCGAATTGGCCAATAATGGGAAAACCACCTAATAAAGTTTGTTTTTTTTTAATAAAAAATAAGTTCCTTTCAAAGTATAATTCTTCAATTCATGTATGATTGGATATAATCTCTTACCAATACAATATATTTTGGTGTCAATGAGAAACTATGAACATATCCAGTAGGTGCTGTAACTGAAGCAATGATTTTGCCTTTAGGTTCTCGTTCACTAATAGTAAAGAAATTATAACTTGTTGACTGATATCCAATTTCCATAGTAAAATTGATATATTCGCCTGTTTGAGCATCATATTGACCATTTGGACAAGAACTATAACCTCGGAAAGCAGGATTTATTTCATCCCAACAAAGAACTCGAGTGGGTTTTAAATCGAAGGGATCCAATTCTTGAATCTAATAATAATAATAATAATAATAAATAAGTAAAAATAGGTACTAATCTTCTTTTTTCTTCTATTTTATTTTCTTCTTTCCATTTTTCCATCCATCCCTTTCCCCTTTTCTTTCCCATATAAAAAAAAATAGTTTAACATACATGATTAGCATGATTTTGGGCAAATAATCGACCATCAATACCGGGAATACCAGCCAAAATACGTGCAGCACATGGTTCACCATCCGGTTTAGTGGTTTTTGGAGCCGATTTCAAAAACTTTGTAAAGATGGTTTGATTTGAATCAGTTTTAAATAAACCTGCTGGATGACGAGCAGCATAACCATGGTGATCACGAATCTTTCCAATAAGTCGTCGGGAAGTAAGTCGATTGCGATAAGTGATTGTGTTACGTTTACCATTCAAATCAAATCGATTCACCAACGGGAGTCTAGAATCCGGCCCCACCACCATCCAAAACAGAATAATTATTTTCTCTAATTCCCCTTTAATTCTTTTTAACAATTTTTTTTAAAAAAAAGAATAAAAAAAAACTTACGCATCAAACCAATGACCAAATGAGAAAGTGGAAGTTGCACTTTGTAAATATCCATCAATTTCAATTTTTCTCATATATCGTACATCATAAGTACCAGGACCGATGGTATAATGTTCACCAGTTAACCATTCAGGAAGTTGTCCTTCTACTTGAAGATCAATAATTTCACTCAAGTCACCAGCATTATAGAAACCCTATATATATATATGATTTTAGTATCATCTTCTTGTACTTTGTGCAAATACCACTTTAACTCACAACCAAATATTTTATATATTACCTTTGTTTGAGAAGTATCTGAGTCTAGTTGGACTTGACGTTCTTGAGTTGGTGTAGTAGATAAACTTCCAACCATATTAGGTTGACCTTGGTCATCCAGTAAAGAGTTTTCTTGTTGGGACCACTGTTGCTGATCATTACTGTATGCACTAACATCAAGCTGTGAACTTTGCAAAGGATGCTTGCCGGCAGGTCTAATCTCACTCTTGCTATCGTCACTGTCACTATCACTGCTTCTACTACTTTTACTACTAATACTTTTATCATCATCGTCATCATTGTCGTCGTTTATTTGAAAAATTGCTTCTTTATTCTCATTGTCGTTAACCTTCTTTTTGTCATAGTCATTGGTGTCATTAGTGTCATCGATGTTTTCTCTTTGATCAGAACCAATAGTAGTTGTCGTCGTAGTAGTAGTTTCTTCCTTTTGGTGTAATTCTTCTTGTGATGAAGAAGTTAATGGATGTTCTTCACCTACAGTAACAGTAGGATCGTTCATTTTATTATCAGCCATGTCAAAAAGAAAACGGATAAAAAGGGCAAAGAAGTAATAAAAAAAATTGGGAAAAGAAAGAGGTTCCTTTAACCAAGAACGGTACTTGAAAATGGAAGTTTCTATTTTCTATAAATAAACATTACAATTACATTTTATATAGGATATACATGATGATAATAAGTGGTGAGGGGAAGTACATTAGAGGTGATAAAAAACAAAATTAATTAATGACGAGGTTTTGAACGTGATGATAATGTGGATATATTGGATGGCATTGAAGGAGAATGTACAATCACTTCAGGATTATTTTGAACTGGTGAATGACTATTCGTTGAAATGATACTCATATCATTATCACTTATATCAGGTTGTCCTTGTTGTCCTTGTTGTCTATTATTATTATGACCGGGAGCACGGCCTCGTAGACGATCAATATTTACAAGTAGCCAATGAGTAGCTCTGGCTAAAGCAGGTGATCGATAAGGTACAAAAATTTGACCTTGGGTATCTGTGGATGGTATCAAATTGTTACCAAGACCTAGATGGTTAACTAATGTAGATGTTGCTGAGTCGTCGGATAATCTTCGTTCATATTCATATCGAATTCGACTATAAACAGAAGAGGATACACTAACACGTCGCATTGGAATTGTTCGTATTTCACTTATTATATCCTCATCATAACCATTATCACTAAATGAACTAGGAGATCCTATCGATTCTGTAACTGTTGATGACGTTACTGTAGGTGATGATGTTGATGAGGAAGAGCCTCTCCGTTGTAATGATTGAGGTGATGGTGCTGGATTAATAGAATTGGGAGAAGTGGATACGGATCCAACTGATAGAATAGGTGACATAGTTGCTAAAGGTGGAGCAAGAGTTTTCAGACGATTATCATTTCCTAAATCTACATGTGAAACAAAATGTGGTTGCTGATTATGATGGTCATTTTCTGCAATGGGAGGACGAGGTATAAGATTTCGTTTATCAAATAAGTTGGAAGTGTAATGAGTTCTATCTGTACTCCCAGATTGTAAACTTTTTCGTCGTTGTGGTTCTTGGTGTTTTCGTACTGTTGTTCTATTTCTGTGAGTACGTTCTTCTAATATACTAAACTCTTCTCCATAGATACGATATAATTCAGCCATTTTTTGTTTGATATGAGTTGTAATGACTGGTTCACTAAAGAAGATCATACTTGTTAATAATCCTATACAAGAAAAACAAAAGTGTTATTATAATAGAGCAAATAATGCTTTTTTCTATATGTCATATAAGACTAACCTTCAGTAGATGGCATTAATGTGGTTACTACTGCTAATCCAAAAGGAGCACTTGTAGTATCCAAAATAAGTATTTGCATAGAAAACCCCCAAATATTTACAAGAAGTGGTACTATATTTTACTTATTACATCAATAAAGCTATTTATTATGTGTGTGTGTGTGTGTGTGTGTTTTTGAAAAAATTAGATAAAGATCTACACTTTACCTAATGTATATGTGATACATCGTAAAATAACCTTTGGAAAATTCGAGTGTTGATATCGTTGTCCTTTTATATTTGATGAATTTCCACCTTTATTACTATGTAATATGGAGGTACTGGCAGTGATATGACGTATAATTTTAATGTTTTCAGCTTCTTCACGAAATAACTTGATCATAGAAAAAAGGGAACCAATCAATCCAAGTAATATAATAAAAAATATAAATCCATAATAGCACATCTAAAAATATTATTACTCTTGTTATTAATAAATTAGCTTTTTCTGTTTCTTGTTTTTTAATATTACCCAAGCAACAAAATGTCGTTCTCGATATCCGAGATGATTATAATACCTAATTATTAATATTAGTTTCATTAACTCAGTGTATATGTATACTTGATAATACTTACCAACAATTAAATGTAGGGTTCTTGGGAACAAATTGTTGTGATTCTTTAACGATGGGTCCAATCATTGCCATTATACCATAAAATACTATTAATGGATAATAGATCCTTTCTAATCGTTTGGTACGATCAATTTTAAGTACAAAAACTAAAAAGAGATTGATACCAATAACGGCTAAAAATCCAGCATTAAGTACATCCATAAAGTTGACAATGAGACCAATAACACGACACCCTGTTTGAGGCGTTTCTCCTATAGTTGAACCAAGATCTAATGTTATATCAATGACGTTGGATATAGATCCAAGCGCAACACATCGTAAGGAGACTCTGTCAGCCTTTTTGCGCTCATAATACATGAATAATCCATAAAAAATGAGCACCAAAATTGAAGCGAATAAAGATATTGACGCAACTACTATGGTGATCGTATTTAATACGTCAAGTTGGTCATCTTCATATGGAAAGGTAAAGTTCACACCTCTTTGTGGTTGAACCATTTGACATAAGTAATATTATATACATATGTATATTAAGAAAAAAAAAGAAGGTAGAAAAAAGAATAGAATGGATCAGGAGAAATCTAAATGATGGTCTACATTGCAGGAAAAAAAAAAATTTCTAAAGGACTAGGGATTTTTTGAAACAAGACGAGTGAAACTTACAATTATGCAGGGTGGGGAGTCCCTCGGAGGAAGAATAGGACGGAAGGTGAAAAAAAAATTAAGTGATTATCACCTCTAAAAAAGTTTATTAATAACTAAATTTATAATTTAGCTTTAGGAATAGTAATATTATAATGTTTACAAAGTAATTCAACCATTGTACTGATATTATTTAATTCTTCTCGAGTAGCACCTTGATGAATAGCACCCCAAGCATGACCACGTAATTGAAGTGCAATATCTTGTGTCTTAAGACCAGTTACTAAAATTAAACTCGATTCTTTACCAGTAAGAATTGAAGTATTAGAAACAACGGGTCCATAGAGTTGATTAATAGCGACATAAGCAAGATCTGGGTAATATGTATACATGTCGTTTGTCACCCGATTCGTGTGCTTGTCATAAATTTTGGCGAATAAACTTTTACCCCGCTCTCGTTGTTGAGATATCTCTTCCCACGATTCTTCATGACTATATGATTGTTTGATATATTTTAGTTTTACTATGTTATATATAATATTCTCTATATGAAATGGTTCCTTTTTTTACTTACCGAATGGGTGTTTGTGGTAATTTGGCTTTAATTAAATCAGGTGTAGCAATACTAAGATGTCTTAATCCATTGATTGTCTATTATTAAATTATTATTAATATCAATTATATACTATAGAGAAAGAAAGATAAAGAAACCTTACTTTTGGAAAGCCTGATGCGATGAAGGATTTAAGGATACCTTCACGCATACGTAAAACAGCTTTAACTTTTGCATCTTCCTTTTCATTTGTATTCAACTTGGATGATTCATCAATTGTTTGTTCTACAAGTTTATAAACAGGTTCAACGTCTTCGGGGTGATTAAGTGATGTAATAGCTGAGCACTATTAATAATAATAAATCAAGTGTTAGTTAACTTGATATCTTTAAATATATATAAAGTGTGTGAGAAGGTGTATACTAAATATTATATAATAATAATAATAATAATAATAAAACAGAAACTTACGGCAACAATATACCATAAGTCATTCAAGGGATCATTCTTTGTAAAAAGAGTACGAATGTCACGAAGAATATTTAACAATGCCATTTGAACGAACAAAAAAAAACAGTAATGAAAGAAAAAAAAAAGAAGAAAGAAGAAAGATAAAAGAAAAAAAAAGGATCAAAAGTAAAAAGATATTATGTCAGCTTTTAAAAATACTCACTACTTCTCCACTTAACTGGTAAACTTTTAATACAAATACAATCACTTTGTTGCACTATTGCGCCATAAACGTCATTTTTGACTCTCAGTAAGATAGATTAAGTGTAGTAAGTAGAACAACCTTCTTTTCAAAATAACTTTTTTTTTTTATATAAGAATAATAATACAATGTCAGCGTCTATGCCTTCATCAACACGTGCTTCACCTACCTTACTTTCAGATAACAACAAAGATAAAGCAACAATGGATAATAGTTCCACTGTTTTTCAAAAAAATGATTTTGCATTTATGCAAGACTTTCATCGTATTGTTGAATTAATGCTTAATGGATCTAATCAAGAAGAGATTGGTAAAGCAGTAGCGCAAATGGATGAACGATTTGATAATGCACGACGTATATTACAAGAATTACCAGGTTTACAATATGTTGAGGAAGAACAAGATGCTATTTTGAAACAGGAAACAGCTGTTTTAGAGACTAAAAAACAACAACTTAAGAAATATATGGAATTACCTCCTTTTACTGGTTCATTAGAACAAAAAGAAAAACAAGAAGAGAATACCATGACTATGTAAAGCAAAAAAAAAAAAAAACAAAAAAAAACCAACAAACTTGTAAATAATTTCATTATACTGCATTATTATTATTATTATTATTATTCTCATTAAAATATATTGTTTTATTTTACTTTGAATATTTGGAACAATCTACTTGTGTAATTTGATGTGTTTTCATTTCTAGAGCCGTTAATTGATTACCATAAACACATCCACTGTCTGTACCAAATGTTTCTGATTCAAGATCTAATCCACGTCCAGCATCATGACCATAATATATATTAATAGGTGTGGTATTATTTGGCTCATGTTGAGCTTTCGACCAATATTTTGTCCAATGTTTTCCATCACTCTTTGTTCGTTCTGGATCACCATCATCCATATTACGTATATTTACTACCCAATATGGATCATTATTAACTGGTTTTTCAATAGCTGGATCAAGACCTCCATGAACTACTCTTGAATTATTAAGAGTTGGTAAATCAATCACCATTGGACAATTGGCTAAATAATCATAATCTTCTCGTGTCATATTTCTTAACAGGTTTTTTATTAGCTTTAATAATAATCTAACAGAAAGACACATATATTATTTAAACAATCATTACTTACTTTACAATATCCATATGATCATCACCAAATTGAAGTGGATCTTTTACATCCCCTTCAGGCATAGTAGCATTTCTATCTTGCATAGCATTTAAACCATGACGAAGTTCATATGTCTTGAATCGAATTGTAATATCATCATGATTACCACGAACACATAATGCACCAATTTCTTGTGCATAACGAATTACACCCACATTATCAGGTCCACGATAAACAAGATCACCAGCAAGAATTATTTGATCACGATTTGGATTATATTGAATTTTTTGTACTAATTGTTTAAATTCATGAGCACAACCATGAATATCACCAATAATAAAAATTCGATCTTTTTGATCCAAATTATGGTATGTACGAACACGAGTCAAATTGGAATAAGAAGAGACAGCCTTGGCATACGAAGGGGGAGGTTCTGTTGGTTCATTTGTTGTTGATGGATCATCTTCATTTTCACTCGTATCATTATTATTATTATTATTATTATTATCGTTGTTGTTGTTATTGTTTTGTTGAAGGGAATTATTATCTTTCTTTTCACGAGTGACAACTACAGAAGGAACCACAACAACTATGATAACAATAGCAAATAATATTGAACAGCAAGTTATCCAGATCCATCTTTTTCTACTACGAGGGCGCTCTCTATTTGCCCATGTTGAATCTGCCATATCTTTGTCTATTATATATATATAAGTATAGGAAAAAAGTAGAAGAAAGGACTAAGGCTTTGTAAAATTCCCTTTCTTCTTTCTTTATATTTAATGTGATTATGCATTTGTGTCACTTTTTTTTTGTTTGTTTCGGAATATCTCGTTAAAAAACCCATAAGTAACCAGGGGAATTGTTTGATGAAACCAGTGATAGTATATATTTATAGTATATATTTATATTTATATCTTTTTTTTTCTTCTTCTTTTATATAACGAGTAAGGTGAAAATAGAACAGGGAAGTAAGTAGGACGAGAATGTTAATAGCCAACTTGTTTGTTTGCTTTAATACTTTCAGGCATACGCATTTGATAATCTATAATAAATACATAAATACATAAATATATATAATATATAATTGATATATTAAAAAAATAACTATAAATTACCTCCATTTTGAGTAATGTATCGCACCCATGGAAGTGCTTGATAACCACTCTTTTCTACAATCTTCAAATATCTTACTTGAATACCTGATACTGTAAAGTATGGGATTTCAAATTTGATATTTATTGGTGGTCGTTTTTCCGTTTCTTCAGCTAATTTATGTTATATCCCCATGTTTTAGTAAAATGGTCTCTTTCTCTCTTTTTTTACTCAGCCCATAAAAATGCCGCTTAACTTACCGGCTTGTACGGAAGGTAATCCGAAATGTGCTCTCATAATAAATTCTTTTCCACCTTGAAATTGTTTAATTTTCCATACTAAACAAGATCTTTCTGGTTTGTATGATACAGAACCATTACTACTCTATATAACATAAATACATACATATACAACATAATGTTAATATTGTTTGATCTATATATATATATATATAATCTCTCTTATTTTATTTACCTTGAATTTAGGTGTATCTGCATCATCAGGTACTGGTACTTCAATTTCAACATTGTTAGCAGTACTCTTACGCTTAAATTGTGCTCTAGCTTTAACCAAATATTCAACTCGAGAACCAGAATATGTTTCTACGACAGCTTCAACCCAAATTAAAGGTTTAACACTTGTTTGCAATCGATAACTCATCAATTCAAAATCTCCATCAGGTGGAATGAAACTAATAGTACGATCATTTTCAAATCTTGATAACCGTACACATTGATGAAATTTAACATCTTCCATTTCAATAGCCTTTGTAGAGTTACTGCCTCGACCGGTTGCTTCAAACATTACTTTATCGTTTAAACCCAAACGTAATTCTGGCATACCAGAAAGATAACAACGCATTTTGACAGCACCAAGTACTTCACTCCGTAATACATTACCATTTGCGTTTACCTATATTTCATTTATAATATTGATATTAATATATATAATATTCACTTTCCATTTTTCATTTGAATATCGTAATCCTTCAATATCTTTCTATATATATATATATATTTATACATACCAAAAGATTTACACTTTCAATAACATCCAAAAATACTTCATTCTTTTTATATTTAATTCCTTCTGAACGCCATGATACAGCATTTGTGACAGCCATAGGTGGACGTACTTGAACTTCAAGTTTATATGATTCTTGGGTAATGTATCTATAAATAATATCAACTTATATTAATTATTCTGAAAAAAAAAATCACATATCCTCCAATATACCCCCAATATTTCCCTTTAAAAGATACGTATTATTAAATTCAAATTCTTACTCTTGTAAAATTTTAGTTTCAGTAGTTTGAGGATATCCAAAATCCATCATTTCATCCAAAAGTTCATATACAATAACAAAATTATCTCGGATAGATTCTTCTTCTAGTTCTTTGAAATATTCTGAAAATACTTGGGTAAGTTTATGAAGGTATAACATGATCGAAGCTGCGTTGGTGTTCTTTCGAGTAATTGCAAGAACTAGAATAATCGAGTAATTATTATTTGGGGGGAGAAGTATTAGTTTGATATTAAAAAAATTATATGCAAAAGGTTCATCTCGGTTGATTAACTTTGTTCTCCATTCTTTTAAATACATTCTTTACATACGATAAAGGTTACTATGCTTCAAATATAAGTAGTTGATGCCGTCATGTGTAAAACAAGGTAAAGGTACTTGTTCATCTTCAGCTTCGGATATCTATAACAATAACAGTAATAATATGAAGAAAAAAAAAACGCGGGTAATAAAAATAAACGATGAATAAAGTAGTCAATAAGAGTTTACTATTTCTAAGTTGATGATAAAAAAAATACGCGTTTTAATGATAGGTACTTACCAGGGGCATGAACCGTTCAACGGCACTCATGGGAACGTCACCTCGATAGTTTCGAGAAATAAGGACTTTTCCCTTGAGGTCCAGAATGAAGACTAGATTTTAATAAATAATTTTCCCCCGATAAGAGTTATTACATCAAGTAAAATGAAATTTAATGGGTTATTAGGTTAACAACAAAACGGTCAAAGAGCCTATTATGAAAGAGTTTTTTAAGTTTCGTTTTACCTGCAGATGCCATTAGTTTCTTATATGTATATAAAAAAAAAAGAGTTGGGAAACGTTTTAATATGCTCTCAGTTTCTCGAAAATCGTCCAAATGGTTTTAAATTGTATCTGAGTATTAAAAAAAATAGAATCATTCTCTCTTTCACTCTATTATCTTTTTTTTTTTTTTACATATAATTAGAAATAGAAATGTCATTAGTTGGCAATTATTATGGTAGTTCTGATTCAGAATCTTCAGACATTGAAGATTCAACGCCAACAACAAAACCAGTAACAACAAGAAAAACACTAGAACCAAATTCGAAATTAAATAATGGATCGGGATTAGGATCACTTTTACCACCACCTAAAAATAAACAATCTACAACTACGTCCTCGTCGTCTGCTTCTTCTTCTTCTTCTTCTTTGAAAAAATCTGTTTTTTATGTTGATTTACCTACTAACACACAAGATTCGGACGATGAAGAAGAACAAGAAAAAAAAGCAAAACGACAAAAATTACAAGCAGCAACAACAGCTTCCGGATCAGGTGCCAAGGGTCTGGCAGCTCTTTTACCGCCACCAAAACGATCCTTTAATTTTACAAAACCAAAAATGAATTCTGGGAATAATAGTACAGCAACATTACCTGCATCATCATCATCATCATCCTTATCGATCCAAACTGCACGTCCTAGTAATATCTCTAATTCAAAACCAATTACCGAATCCAAAGCCGAAAATGATAAAGAATTAAACATCCATTTTAAAACACCTATTATACAAGAAGATGGAAGTGATAATGAAGATGACAGTTATGCAGGACCATTCTTTAGATTAGGTAAGTAAAATTGAGGAATAAATGTTATTTCCCCACGTGTATAAACGTGGATATATGTTTTGTTAAACGTGGTCATTATTAAATCAAAAACACATAATTGTACACATGATTACATTAGGTGCCGAATTAAAAACAACACCTGCAGCTACAAAAACTTCATCATCAACATATACTATACCCACACGAGCAACCAAAGAAAAAGGAAAAGCTACTCAGTCACAACAACCACAACAATCACAACAATCTGAGCCGCAACAAACAGCCGTAGATGCATATGCTTATTCGGATCCTAATGCCATGTATTCTTATGGTACTGATCCATCAGCTTATTATCAATATTATCAGCAACAGGAAGAACAACAAGAATATAATTCTGGACAAGTTTCAAATACAAATGAGAGTGAATCAAGTGTTTTTGGAGATCTAGATGATACTGCGGTAAGAAAGTTTATACTTTTTTTTTGGTTGCTATTGTTGTGCTAGACTGAGATATAATGGGGGAAAAATAGGGGGAGGAAAGTCTAGAAGGCTGGAAAAAAGAAAAAAAAAGGTTGGGAGATGAATTCGGTTTACTCTAACTGACATAAAACACATAAATGAACCATTACAGATTACGAGATTGACGGGCAAAAGAAAGGGTCGCGATTCACAAATTCAAATCAAAACAGTGAATCAAAATGATATTTTACCATCTGAACAAGATTGGAAATATAATGCACAACCTATATCAACACCTAAATTTGTTACTAATGCTTCACAGGTAAAATATTATTATATAAATTTAGTAAAAGAACTATATATATTAACAAATATAAATCATTATTAGGTTCAAGCAACTGGTTTACAAAAGAAAAAGAATAATATTATGTCTTTGATAAGTCATGCTCAAAGTATGCAAGATCGTTTGGATGAACAATTTGCTTCAGGACGTACAGCACAAAATGAAGCTAGACGAAAATATGGTAAGTTTTTTTTTTTTTTGTACTAGAGCCATCCTGCATAAATTTACTTATTCACCCCACCTCTTTTTTTTATGCGTAAATTTAGGTTTTTAAACGTGCGAGAGAACCACGATATGATTTAGCTCATTTTGAAATTGTCAATAAACGTGCAAATCGACTCATTTTTTTTTGGCCAATTCGTATACTTGTCGTTTTTCTTTATTATTGATTCTTAATCTTTCTACCTGAAAGACCCATTTTTTTTTATTGTCAATAGTATATAAACAAAGAAAATTATGATCATGTGAACAAAAAACTGAATAATACCAAGCACAACTTTTTTTTCTTCTTTACAAATCAACCCATTTCTTCTAATGATGATAAATTATACATATAGCATGTGAAATTTTTCATAAGTCACATATAATTAACTTACAATGCTAGGTCTTATATATATACAATTAAAAGGAGTCTATAACAAGGGTCCATACTTAAATTCGGCTGATATGATAATAATCGCCAGATCAATCCAGACTTATATCATTCGAGATCAAAGTTGTTAACCGAGAATATCCCGAATTATGATACGAGGGAGACCGAAAAGGTTATATAACGCCAAACTAAGCATTGATATTATTATTAGAGTAATTCTACTACTATATAAAACAGCAATAATCTAAACCTATATAAATTTTAAAATATCAGCTTATCTTGTACTTTTAATTATCGCCACCCGACAAAGGGACAGCAGCAACGCCAAAAAGAAAAAAAAAGGTATTGTATTTTATAAAACAAACATTTATACAACATAATAACAATATCAAACCAAATCTAAAGAACGACAGTTTTTTTATATATCATCATCATCATCATCAATTTTTAACAAAGCTGGTCTTTTTATCATAATAATTATAAGTAGTTACACCAAACAACAATAGACCATCACCATCTCACCAAAAACAACAAAAACAATATCAAAAACATTCAAAAAGAATGATACAACATGACGATATCCCGGAATGCTCTATTTGCTTGTATGCAATTGCACCCAGTCAAGCTCTATTTGTAGCACCTTGTGCTCATATATTTCATCTCAAATGTTTGTTACCATGGATCGAGTTAAGCTTCCCTGACTTTTCATGTCCTTTATGTCGAACTTATTCTGATCTTGAAGCAAAAGTTGAGGTAGATGAAGATGATGGGTTTACGGAAAAAACACCCATTGCTACTACATTCTCTCGTAATAACAGTAGTAGTAGTAGCAGCAGCAGCAGCAGCAGCAGTAGTAGTAGAAGTACCAGTAGGAGTAGCAACCCTGCTACTGTGGAAATACCACAATCACCACAGCACCAGCAACAACAACCGTTATCAAATGATCAATTCACATCTTCTTTAGAAGCAGCTACTACTACTACTACTGCTACAAGACCGTCTAATAGAAGGACGCGCAATGCTTCTTCCAAACATTTTTCTGGTTTTCCACCATTAATCAAACGCGTATTTTCTTCCAGTGTCAATGGATTACGCTCTATTATGACTTAAACAGCTCTTTATACGTATTCTTCCATTTCAATTATTTTTTTACTGCTGGAGAGACGCTTTAGATTATATTTTTATTCTATTTTCTCGTTTCAAAAACAAAAGCACTACCATTTTTCTTTTATAGACGAAGCTAGTATTGTTATTATTGTTGTATTATCATTTATGCTATTAATATCTATATTATACATCATTTCTTTTTTCTTTTTGATATATCATAAAAACATATATATATATATATATATATATATATATTATAATTACGTTTGTATTATCATTATTATTAATCATCATTTAAATTTGTATCTGAATTAAAATGAAAAACCCTTAATCTTAATCTTTTTTTTAATTTTATTACGTACCGAATTGATTACCGAGTAAACATTTTATTATTGAAATATATAAATATCTATTGTCATAAAATACGTACACACGCTCGAGTGTTCTGGCTCAAAAGATTTGAAAGCTGAAATTACAGATGTTCAATAATCTATTAATTACCAATATTGGTCAAGGGAGAAAAGATGCGTGTAGAGTAAGAAAAGTAAATTTTGTCATTTTGAGAAAATTGAATGTCTATTATATTATCATACCTGAAAATAAATGGCACTTGAGGGCACCGAGTCAAAAGCGATTGTTCTTTTATGTCTAGAAATTTTGTTCTTTTGAAATACGTAACAATAAGTTAAATCAAATTAACCTAAAAATGATATGTATTTTTGACTTCAAAATGTTTAGAATGACTGGAAAAGTTGTATAAAATTTCAGCAGATGTGGTATTACACGCTTCATTAATCAAATCAGATGCTTTTTTCTTCAGTCAATATATTATAGCGTTTCAATTGTTTTTTAAGATTGTTCAATTGGGTTTAATTCGGGCGAAAATCGAGGCAGATGCATCAGCTTATAGCCACGACTTTCGATTTTTTTTTTCATCATCGGCTTTGATTTATATTTCGTACAGTTATCTATTACCAAATAATTCTCCTTTAGATCTTCATTAAGATCCATATGGCTCTCATCCATGCCCATGATATCCAGATATGAGCCTTTCCACTTCATGAGCTACTCGTTATAATCTTTTACATATAAATTTCGTAGATAAAGTCCCTTTAAATAATAACCTGTTGAGTTTCTCTGCGGGTTGGCTGTTCACATACATATAACTACTATAAACAGATGATCGTTCTTATGTTCCATCTTTTACGTATTTGTTTATACGTATCAGTTAATTATAATTGGCGTTTCTACTTATTGTTATACACCTATAAATTGTACTGTATTAGCTTGTGCAGCAACTATTATAGAATTTTTTCTAATACTGGACAATTCATTATACGAAACTTTCTTGACTTTTTTATAATTATGATACGTACGTAGTGAACATTTATTATTTTTATAAATGTAAACTATCCTCACACACAACAAATTCCATCAGATAAGTAAAAGTCAGAAAATAAGAAGTTTTTTTTATTACATATAGTCATAGAAAACTGAAAAAAAAAAACATTGTTCTTCAAAACACAAGGCACAAGCTCTATCTTTGTCCTTGCTGCTATCAGTGAGATCTATGTGTAGGGCGGGAGTTGCTAATTATTATATCAATTTCCGAGGCAGGTACAGACTTGCACAATTGCCAAAATGATTCGGATATTTGAGCCAAAAATCCAGGATACAAATTATGAGAGTTCTTCCAATAAAAATACTTTTTGCGATTTCATACACGGTGTAGATCTCATCGTGACGTAGTCGCATTAATAGAAGACAATGGTGAATTCGCAAATCCGAAAAGCTAAACATACATTCCAATGGCGGATATCGATGGCTTCTTTGTAAAAGATTCTTAAGCTCAGGATATCATGGCATAGATCATTGTTGGTTGTAGTGAGATGTGCCACTTTTGCTTCACCAGAGCCCAGGCTTGGCTTATACGAAAGTTGGTCGAGTTTTGTCAAGGTTGCATCTGGTCTTCTACATATCACCACCGGCATCCAATTAGATATTGGTCAAATTAGCACTACATAGCCAGTAATTTCGTTTAATGAATGGCCGAATACCTACATCAATCAAATTACTAGATAATAAAAAATGAAAAGGTTAGTGCGAAATATATACGTAGCTCGTGGTATTTTCGACTTCCCTCGCATCGGTTTGGTAATCATCTACACAAGATAAAATTGATTGTTTGTCCGTCTAAATGTAAAAGTCTTTTTTACACAAGGCAATTGGGAACCCATTTCAATACTTATATTATAGTCCAAAGGAACAGAACAATGTCCCAATGATGCTAACATTTAAGACAAGAAAACACTGGGAAAAGTATTTCGGATTATTGATTCAGTACAAATGCATTAACTGGATAATGATGAGGCCAATGTACAATTATCACAGCTTTGTGGGCATGTAGGTAAACATACTGCCTGCGTGATCCGCCAAAGCGATGGGCGAGTTACCATTACAGGCTATAAAAAACAAATAATCAATTAGCTAATATGAACTAACAACCAGTTATTTTCATCCAATTTTGTCTTGCATTTTATCCAGTCCTGAAAAGCGTGTTTTATTACAATGAATCAATATCGAATTGGATGCCAGTGGTGATATGTAGAAGACCAGATGCAACCTTGACAAAACTTGACCAACTTTCGTATAAGCCAAGCCTGGGCTCTGGTGAAGCAAAAGTGGCACATCTCACTACAACCAACAATGATCTATGCCATGATATCCTGAGCTTAAGAATCTTTTACAAAGAAGCCATCGATATCCGCCATTGGAATGTATGTTTAGCTTTTCGGATTTGCGAATTCACCATTGTCTTCTATTAATGCGACTACGTCACGATGAGATCTACACCGTGTATGAAATCGCAAAAAGTATTTTTATTGGAAGAACTCTCATAATTTGTATCCTGGATTTTTGGCTCAAATATCCGAATCATTTTGGCAATTGTGCAAGTCTGTACCTGCCTCGGAAATTGATATAATAATTAGCAACTCCCGCCCTACACATAGATCTCACTGATAGCAGCAAGAACAAAGATAGAGCTTGTGCCTTGTGTTTTGAAGAACAATGTTTTTTTTTTCAGTTTTCTATGACTATATGTAATAAAAAAAACTTCTTATTTTCTGACTTTTACTTATCTGATGGAATTTGTTGTGTGTGAGGATAGTTTACATTTATAAAAATAATAAATGTTCACTACGTACGTATCATAATTATAAAAAAGTCAAGAAAGTTTCGTATAATGAATTGTCCAGTATTAGAAAAAATTCTATAATAGTTGCTGCACAAGCTAATACAGTACAATTTATAGGTGTATAACAATAAGTAGAAACGCCAATTATAATTAACTGATACGTATAAACAAATACGTAAAAGATGGAACATAAGAACGATCATCTGTTTATAGTAGTTATATGTACGTGAACAGCCAACCCGCAGAGAAACTCAACAGGTTATTATTTAAAGGGACTTTATCTACGAAATTTATATGTAAAAGATTATAACGAGTAGCTCATGAAGTGGAAAGGCTCATATCTGGATATCATGGGCATGGATGAGAGCCATATGGATCTTAATGAAGATCTAAAGGAGAATTATTTGGTAATAGATAACTGTACGAAATATAAATCAAAGCCGATGATGAAAAAAAAAATCGAAAGTCGTGGCTATAAGCTGATGCATCTGCATGAATTAAACACGACAATTAAGATAGTTATAATTTTTAAACCGTTGGTTGTTTGCAAAATACTATACGTATTATCGATAGAATTTTTTATCTTCCAGGTTTTTTCAAAGATCGTCGCCGACTTATCAAACGGCGTATGCATTGACTACCATTATATCCTCTATAAGAATTGCAGATGTATACATCAAGCAACACCCGTACTCTCTTCTCACATTGTTTTCTTCTTGAAATACTTATGAAAGAATTACTGGATAAATTCGGTACCATTCCATTATTACCGCATAAAATACAACCTTTGAATCACATTCTCAAGAATCTTCCTCGTTCTGAGGTGGGGTTTGTTATGGGTAATTGGTCAAATATACGGCCTGCTCTGATCCAAGTCTTTCGAAAAATAGACTTTTTAAGCCATCCAGATGATCTATTTGACGATGATGAACCAGCATTAGAAGAAGCTACGTATGTATATTATTCTTACGTATCGCAGCAGTCGATACCATTGAATAGCACAGTATTACATTTGTATTATCTCTAATGATCTCTCTTATTCCTGTTCTTTTTTTTACATTTTATCATACTTACGTGTTTAATTTCTGCTTTCTCCTTATCTTGATTTTCTACCTTGTTTTTTTTGTCACATCATTTCAAATTTAATTCTTTAACATACCTACAGATGCTGATCATTTCAGTCTTTCACTTTAATAAAATATCCAGTTATCTTTTTGGAAAGTGACATTTATTTTTTTTGGGTACAGACATTCCTGTATTGTACATGATGGTAACACCGATTAACTCCGGTGCCCGGATATTGAACACTGATGGTAACAAAAATCTTATTCACCCCCCTCTTCTTTCTTTTATTCACACCCCCTTTTTTCCTTATTCTTATTTTTATTTGACGTATCAATTGTTATTTAGTGTCAAGCTGTCAAAAAAAAAAAAATCGAAACTGATATACTGATTTTCAAAGTTAAAGAAAATTACCGCTTATATATACAATAATGATGTCAATAGCAAAAAATTAACCTTTATGATTCATTTTGATATAAACCGCGGAACATCAATAACGTTTGACCACAGGGACATAACAAAGAAGCCACAGGGACATTCACTTATTCTTTTTTAGTTTCCTTGAGATCCCTGTGATCAAGTATATAGTACGTATAAACATCAAGTTGCCCCGCGCCGGCGGAAGCATCAAGTCCAACGCCCATTCTTCTGATGAACGCGTATAAAGAGAGATACTTCCCACGAACAATTGTTATTTATAAAAACACGAAACTATTATTCATGAATACAGCTTCCATTAACAGATATAAAAAATACTAATCAATTGATTAGTAATGTATAGATTTTTTCAGATAGTACTGTAAAGAATTTACAATAGGATTACGTACACATAAAACGTTGCAATGAACACAACGAAGTGCACATAAATATTCATGCATAAATAAGCATATAATAAACTTATGTTTTTAGTTATATACAAGACCAAGATCAAAACTAGCAACTACAAAGGTTAAACAAGAAAAATAAGATTGAGCAATAACAAATCATATTTCATCAATAGATTACCAATACACTTTATTTCTGTGAGAACTTCCGCAAAAAAACCATCGTGAGAAGATATGGGGATTATCTAGCACGATAGACAGATTATTCATCTTTATTCCCCGATTAACTAAAAGAACCTTTCTGAAATATAAAAAGCAATCTAATTTTTTGCATCATTTTTTTTTCTTGCTTTTAAATTTACTCCTGCATTTTATCTAATTTTTCTTTCTCTCTAAAAATATCTTATCTACAATGTCAGCGTATGTACATATGAACATTAATTTCAGTAACAAGTTTAATATCACTATTATTTTATTACATCACTAATTGAATGTTACAAAATGTAATTATCGTTATGAATTATTATTTGTATTTTTAGTGAAGCAACCACACCTTCTACCGAACAACCTAAAGTTCCTATTGAACAAAACCGATCCCCTGAAAGATATGCTATCATTTTGAGATCAAAACGTCAAATTGTATTGACTGGATCTGAAACTGAAGAAGAAGCACGAGAAGCTGAAAAACAGCCTGTACATATCCAAGGCTTACCAAAATTTATGAGTTTTCATGAACAAAGAACTCATATGAAACAAAAATTAGCAGCTGGTTTCAGGTATGCATTTATTACACATAAGATTGGTAACAATTCTTAATATTAATAAATCTTCAAATTATTACTATTATTATTATATGATAGATTAATGGCATTATATCGTTATGATGAAGGTGTTGCTGGGCACATGACCTTTAGAGATCCAGAATATCCCGACTTGTTCTGGTAAATATTTTGAAATAAGTTTTAATTGCCATGACATTCAAAATAAGCTTACAATAATATTTTTTTTTTCTGAAAAAAAAAGGGTTAATTCTTTGGCTCAATATTTCGGTCATATTAAAGCAAGCGATCTTGTTTTGGTTGATCATCAAGGAAAAATTGTTCGTGGTAATACTGTTGTAAACAAAGCCGCCTTTATGATTCATGGAGCAATCCACGGGGCAAGAGACGATGTTATTTGTGCTGTACATACGTAAGTTTAATTTTTTGTTTAGATATAACTCTTCTTTTTTTTTATCTGTTTATAATTTACTCATTCAATAATAATACACATCTAAAACAAAAACATAATTACCTAAAAATACAGTCATTCAATTTATGGACGAACCTTCTCAACATTTGGACGTGAGCTTCTTCCTATATCACAAGATGCATGTGCATTCCATGGTGCTCATAGTGTTTATCCTGATTTTGGTGGTGTTGTATATACACCTGAAGAAGGTCAAAATTTGGTTAAGGCATTAGGTCCCACAAATAAGGCACTCATTTTACAAAACCACGGTTTACTAACTACTGGTAAGACAGTGGATGAAGCCATCTGGTGGTTCTTGGCCATGGAACGTTGTTGTGAATCTCAAATTCTTGCTGAATCTGCTCATCCTAATGGATATAAGGATTTGAAGATTATTGATGATCAAGTAGCACGAGGTGTATATCAAAATATAGGTGATGCACAAGCTGGCTATATGCAATTCCAACCTCTTTATCAAATGATTACAAAGATGCAACCTGATTGTCTTGAATAAATCTATTATTTCCAACTGTTTTACGTATCTTTTGTACTTTGATATATATTGTATGTATCTTGTTTCAGTAACTGTATATTTTCGTAATCAATTAATTCAATCTGCTTGCATATTCTTTGTTTTCATGCAAGCTATAATTTATTCTATCATATTTGAGATAATATAGAAAGCCAAAAAAAATAAGTTTATATGGAAAGAGAAAAACACAGATACACCAGTAAAATAAGACAAAGGTGTTCCTGTATAATTAAAAACACACAATGAATTTTTCTTTTGTAGACGGCGGAAAAAGGGTATAAATGGGTTTTTTTTTGCGTCTGGGTAGTTGAGAGAGAAAAAAAAAGTAGGGGAAAAAAGGTACAACCTTTTGACAATCGATCAAATGGTAAAAGCGTTGCAAAATGATATTTCTCCAAGCATAGCCAATGTTGTTTGCATTGCATTCGCTTTCATTTATATAGCTGGTTTTTATTTATTTCGAGACGCAATTAGCGCAAAGTTATCAAGGAATCATCCTACGGTCATTCGCAATCGAATCAAGGCAGTGACTTTTGCTTCCATCGTTTCTCCACTTCTTGTATGGTTCATTGTACCCTCCCATTCCACCAATGTAAGTATTCTATAACTGGGTACATTTTACAAATATAAAGACCGAGAAAACTGATATACATACATTTCTATGGCTTTTTCTAGCATTCAATTTTTCAAATACTTGGGTTATCATTACCTTACTCAGTCTCTGAGCTGATTGGATTAATAGGACCTGTATTGTTAACGGCTATTTTATTTCTTGGACCACTTGTTCAACTTTATTTCGAAGAAAACCTTTTATTTCAAAACAATTTTGATTTCGGACGTGATGTCAAGGATGTTTTCTTTTCGTTGTTAGGACAACGGAACTATGTTGTGGTAAACTTTTTTTTTCTATTCTGATGAAAAAAAAAGAACGTTGTTTCATTTATGTATTGTATTCTCCTTGGCAAAAAAGAAATTAAATGTCTCTTAATACATTAATGTAAAAATACTATGCAGGCACCAGTAACAGAAGAATTCGTGTTTCGTTCATGTATGATTGCCGTCTTATACCATGCGGGTCTATCAACAACTTATTTAATATTTGTCTCACCCATGTATTTTGGTTTAGGTAAGAATTATACGATGAAAAATAAAAAAAAAAAGACAGGTGATTTTATTCATTTATCTTATTATTTCTTATATAGCTCATCTTCATCATGCTTGGGAAAATTATAATCAATGGGGTGCCAATAGAAAAGCACTTCAACTTGTATTACTATCATCATGTATGTGTTCATTATAAGCCCGAATCACAATTATAACCAAAAAGAACTAGAATTTTTCGTATTAATTCATAGCTATAACCACCTCCCAACCCCCTACATCATTTCTATAGTATTTCAATTCTGTTATACGACCATATTTGGTTGGTACGTTAGCTTTACATTTTTACGACTTGGTAGTATTTGGCCTCCTATATTATGTCATTCATTCTGTAACATAATGGGATTCCCTGATGTTAGCGACATACAACTCCAACCTCCAATAAAACGAGCAGGTAATAATTATTCAAAGAAGTTTCATATAAGATTTCAGAAAAAGAACCATGACTTTCTAATAGGTTTATGAATTTTATGCTCTTTTTTTTTATATTAGTTATCATGTGTTCATTTGTTATCGGTGTTATTTTGTTTTACTGGTTATTATATCCATTAACTAATCCATCAAATGTAGGTGGGTCTTTATATTGGCCTGCATCAGCATAATAAAAAAAAATATAATGTATATAAATATATTTTTAGTGATAATGAAGTTGCTTGGATGTGTGCGTGTATATATGTGAAAAAGGGTTATTGTTTGGGTATGCTTTTTTTCTGTGCGATTTTGCCGTTGTTGTTTTGATTACCAAATTCAAGAAGAAAAAAAAAAAAAAAAAAAAAAAAAAGAGAGAGAGAGAGAAAGAGAAAGAGAAAGAAAAGATGAAATGAAAATGAAAATAAACAGAAACAATAATAAAATAAAATATACGAAGGAAAAGAGAAGAAAATAGGGAATATATAAAGTATCAATCGGGCAAACATGATAGTTTCAAAAGGGATATGTTCATACGTAAACGTAGTAATGATAATAAGTTATTGATTAGAGCCTTTTTTACTATCATCATCTTGACTTGATTTATCTTCACCCGTTGCAGATTCAAAGAGTTTCTTTGTATTATCTCGTACAAGATGGAAGGCGTCACCACGTTTTGTACTTTCCCAGAATCTTTGGAAAAATAATTGCTGAGTACCATCTTTCCATGATAGAACATATCGTCTCGTTAATTCTTGTAAAGGTGCGAATGTCTTGGTTACAATCCGTTTTGCTGTCAATAAACAAGTAAATCGCGCGGAGGAACAAAATTAATAATAAACTCCATTTAGGATAGTTTGATATTGGTGTTGGGAAGGATGGGTAATAATAAAATAAGAAGCGATATCAAATTGTGAAAAAAAATATACGAGCTCAAAAACTTACCATCATCTCCTGATCCACTCAACCTTTCACCCAATTCAATCGTATAATAATCTGAACTGTTTGTAATAAATTAAAAAAGTATAACAGTTATCATGAGTAAATCAGTAATTCTTTGTTTTCTTTTGGAAATTTATAATGATAATGATAATGATAAAACCACATGATGTTTATACACATAAAAAAACACTTACTGGGACTTTTTGATAATGTCTTTTTCTATATGATATGCATTATTTTATAACAACACGTGAGAAAAAAAGTTTTTTTTTTTTGTTGTGGCCTGTGTGTTATTGTATATACATATAGATGTAGGTATACGTGTGTGTTATGCGTATGTACGGTTTTTTTTATTATAAACCAGCACTATCTAATCCATCATAGTCTCACGATAACACAAACAATATATACATATATACAATATACAATACTCATCGTATTTAAAGAAAAGAAAAAACATACCAGCAGTATGTTCCATACATCGAGCATGTGTTGTTGCAACTACGATCCATAAACCATGAAATGGATTCCATATTGACTTATTCTTTTCTTGTCGTTCTTTCCTCCGTTCATCATTTTCACGTAAGAAACAAACCATTTTACAATCAGAAGGTATTTTTTTTGGTATCCCGTTGTTATTATTACTACTATCTGACTGTTGATCTCCAAGATCTTTGTTTACAGTTGATAAATAACACCGTTCTGTGAAAAGCTGTGTTGATTTGCCTGTTTTTTTACCATCGGCATCGTATTCTATTGCGTTTGCGATTCGTGTAAAGTTGATGAATGTACGACGGCTCTTTTTCTGTTTCGGTTCTGTAGACCGTTCTGGAAGTGGTTCAGCTGACCACCAGGGCGAAAGTAGTGATGAAGGATTTCGACTTGATGATTGAGGTGGTGCAGGAGGTGGAATGGGAGGAGGTATTGGTGTATCTCTACAATCGCCGGTTTTTGAACTTTGATCTTGATCTTTCATTATCGTTACTATTCTTTGCGTTGAAATAAAAAGGAAGAAGAGAGAAGAAAAAAAAAATTAAAATGATTTTATTTTTAAAAGATATATAATTATATATGAAAAAATAAAAGAGAAAAAAGGAGTGAAGAAAAGGAAAAAGAAGAGTAGAAAGTCGAGGGTAAATTATATATTTTTTACTCACTATAAAAAAAGAGTGGGAGCACTCGTAGAAAACATGTGACCCTTTACTTATGCAATCAAATAAACCCTGCCTTCAATTCCTCTCTTCTTATTTTATTATACAACTACTACCATGGCAATCATTACCAAAGGAAAATAAGATGCTACATTATAATTAGAAACCATTATTCTATTCAAGAAACCATATTGCTTCTTTCTTTTTAAAAGAATAAAATAAAAAGAGAATCTCCCACACTCACAATCAAAACACTCATCGCACTTATGCAAAGCATACCTGATGGCTCCACAATTCATTGTGTAACCCAAACTCCTCACTGTAATCTCTGGGTTCAATATCATCCGATACTCCATGAAAAATTTACCCCTCGCCTTCTGTCGTATTCCGACGAACTGTGACGAATAAATCATGCAATATTATTAAAAAAAAGAACTCCAACAAATCCTATGGAATACTTTATTCTGCTTCATTTTCCATATTAGTTTCTTTATTGGTTTTGAGCTAAATACATCTAATATAACTTTCATCAAACATTTTTTTTTTCAACTTTGGATAATCATTTAACAATGGTATTGTTTCACTTTTTTTTTTTTTTTTTCGCAAAAATAATCTTCTTAATGTTTCTTTCATTAGGTAAGATTTGCGGGGTAGGATAGAAAGAACGATGAAATTTTATAAAAAACAAAGCAAAACCGGGGATTCATTCTGCTATTTATTTATTACTACTTATCAATGTTTTCCTTTGATAAGTGTTTCAGCCTCATATTATTATTATTTTATATATCCGTTGGCGTTTTTGTAATAGAAAGGAAAAGAATAAAAAAAAAAAGCAGAAGACGATTTAACTTGTATGAAAACAAAAAGGATAATAAAAAAAAAAAGAGCGAAAGTAATATACAAACATTTGATTCTCTTAAAGAAATAAGCGCCGCATTAACCTTAGATTTGTATAAGATTACAAATAGAATTTATGCTAATGATGTCAGTAAATCCATAGGTTCTTCCTCCGATGGATAATTCGATATAAAAAGTTAAATGTTCCTGTTTATAATTATTTGATTGACCCCATAATTCAAAATAAATATAAATCATGCATATTGTAAGTATTATAGTATAAACGTTTAATTTCATTTATTTAGATGCAAAATGTTTACTTTTGTATATGTGTATGGACGAGAAGGTGTATATATGTAAAATATGTTATTCTTGGGGGAGAACCGAGGAAAGATAGTTTGTTTACAGCAAAAATAAGGGGGAGAGGAAAGAGACAATAATAATGTTGTTGTGGCATGAAAAAAAAAAAAAGATCTGTGGATGTGTGCGTCTTTTTAGAGGAAATCAATTATTTATTTGTATATTAAAAAAGAATTACCAAAGCTCACGTCTTCGTTGACGGTTTTTGCGAATTAATTGTTTTCTATAACCGGCTTCAGTGGTTGGTTCCATTTCAACTTTAACAGCACGTTTAACAGTCGGAGCAGAGATACTGACAAACAATTCTGAACAACCAAACTTTTCTGCTAATTTCTTTCGAGTCCAAGTTGATGGATCTTGTTGCCGTAATTGACGCATTTCTTCAATTTGTGCTGTTGACAATTTTTCACCACTAGGACGTTGTTGGCGAATGGGTGGTGCGATTGTTGCTTGAACTTGAGATGGTACAGGAGCTTCGCGGGTAACAAAAATGCTACCATCAGATAATGTGGTTTCACTAATTGGAACTAGCGGCTTAGTTGTTAAATTTGTTGTTTTGCTTTTGGTTGCATAGCAACGACGTGTTGAATTGGTTGTTGCACTACGAATGACGTGTCGAAACATTATTTAATTTTATTGCTGTAATTCCACCAAAAATGAAGGAACGGGAGTTTATATGTATAAAGTTGTGTGTCCTAAAAGAAAAGGACGGAACCCCTTGCCTACCAAAAAGAAATTCACGCAAGCCACCACGACTATTGCTCCGATATAGTAATGATGAATTTAGTGAACAGTGCTTTTTACATTTATATGTATAAACTTTTTATATGTGTATGCAGAAAGCATAAAAAAACCACATAAATTAAAATAATAATAAAAATACAATAAAACATCATTAATATGTTAATACTAAAGTAATAAGTGCTTTAATTACTCTTGGGCATGTAAAATTCCTTGAGATGATGGTGGATATGAAACATGACTGAATGTTGATACAGACGATTGTCGCTTTTGTCGTTGTGGTCCCAACTTGTTAACAATTGATTCTAAGCCTTGCCAAATAGTTGAACATCGGACAAGAAACCCATAATATGACAAAAGTTTTAAACCATCAACATGATCAGAACTCCGGATAATATTGATTGTATCTAAAAGTTCTTGTTGAACTAAAGATGTACCATTCATCACATGCCACTGTAATATTGGCCAATCTGGCTCGTCGCTTAATTTCTTTTTTGTATCCTTCAGCATAGTCGCTAATTTTCGCATCACCCATAAGCTATCTTCAAAATTCTCCAATAAGGCTTTGGTTGGAGTAACCCGATCGTGAATAGTTGTTGCTGCTGTTGCTGTTGAAGTATTATCGGTACCTGTATTATTATTGAATTTCATTGAGCTGTGCTTATAAACAAACTCTTCTTCTTTGCCATTATCAAGTCTGATCAATGGCAGTAGCAACCTAAATGATACCAAGGCCCAAACAATGCGTTTCATGGCATCGATCGAATCACTGTATTGTTTTGTTCGTCGTAAATATTTTTCCCCACCTTTCCCGTCTGCCACCACTAAAGATATAATGAAAAGACACTTGGAGGTAATATTCTTTGTTAACACTACGCAAACGTGTTGATTCTGTCTGAAGACGTGATAGTACATGAAATGCTTTATCACATAACTCATTGATAAGTTCATGGTTCCAAATTTCCATATCTTGGTTGAGTGTCGTAGTAGCAAGTGAGGTTCGTTGTAATGGCTCTTCAATTTGAATGGCTGTTTGTCGTAGTGACGATTGTTGTACTTCTGGCGTTTTATTATTGTCACTACATGTGTCTGTCATCAGTCCTATTGTTGTCATATTTTTTTGTTTTACTTCTTTGTTGGTATCATTTTGTTTATATTTGTAAGCATCATCATTGGTGTCGTCATTGTACCTATTATTATTATGATTGGCACTTTCTCCTGATACTCCAGTTTCTTTCTTTGTGTGCTCAATATCAAGCTTCACGGGTAATTTTGTAGCACCATCCAAGTTTGTCAGATCAAGACAGTAAATTGCTGCTCGTTCATATAAATCTGCAGCTTCTTCTAATGACTCTCCGAGATTTTTTCGCATAGCATTACGGGCTTTCAAAGGAAATATACATAATGATACCCACCTAAATAAAATAAAATAAAAAATTTATATTATTCAATATTTTCAAGTTCTGCGTTTTCTTTTCTCCTGCTTTATGAACAGAACAAAAAAAATCTTACATTGCGATAAATATCCCGATAATTAAATCGAATACTCTCCAAAAGCCTAATTCGGCACTTCCTGAGATTTTATCATGGATCAAATTAGGATAACCAGAAAGTAAAATAATCACAGTCGTTAATAAGCCCTTTAAAAAAAATGACGTCGTAAAAAATGTAAGTAAATAAATTTAAGAAGGTCAGTGTAGAAAGTATTTGAGGAGGGTTGTGAACATGATAAGGGGGGAAAGGAAGAGATCTGGGAGAGTCGGGGGTGGAGTATATTTACAATTCCACCGGCATAATTCATGTTTGGTCTCAACTTGATTCGAGCAATAGCAAACACTTGACAGAACATGAGGAAACAAAAAAATACAGTAGCTCCAGGACTCCATATGGGAAAAATGACTCTTGAAAGTGTCATAACAAAGATCGACAGACCGCCACCGATGAAGGTACCGATCATTCTCTGTATACTGAGTGCTAAGAAACCACCTACAGAATTATCCAATACGGTTACCACGGAGACGCCTAGTATTTTGATTTATAAGCCGATTAATATAAAGTTTTTTTTTGTATATAATGAATTTTGCTATCAATTAAAGGCATTGAGGTATAACATACCAACCCAGAATGCGTTGGGTGCAAATTTAGTGATAGGTTCAACTACAACAAATAGAGTTGCTATCAAAAAAGCTACTCCCATTTGCAAAGCATAGCGATTATCATTACATACAATCTGTCGCTGAATTATAGTTCGAGCTTTTTTAGACAAGAACAAGAAGGATAATTTCTTGAATTCAGTGCAACTGTTACTATCATTATCATTGTTGATGGTATCGCCATTACCGTTGCTACTGTTGTTGACTTTTGTATTATTCGACAAAGGTATAGAAAAAGATGATGAATTTTGATTTGCAGCATGATATATTGGATAATCATTAGCATTTTTTGTTGGCCATTTTGAATATATCATTACTTCTATCGCATTTGCAGATAATCTACAGAGAACAAACCTGATGTAAACTTTTTTTTATTCGCTTCATCATCAACAATATAACTGGGTTCAAATGCAGTTGATGTGAGACTCTGGGTAGAGATACGGCCCATTATTGAAGAACATGAGGTTAATTCGTTATTATCACTATAACTATTGTTTTTGAACATGTCTACACGTTAATATGCTATGAATAATAAAATACAATAAATAATTATAAAAGTGAAAGAGCTATGATCTCTTTTCGGAAGGGAAATTATAAAGTAAAACAGTTGACTTATATACTAATAAAAAGGAACGTCGATCAATCCGAGCTATTGGTTCCTCTTGCATAATAAAATAAAAATACAATTAGACCTAAATCATTTTTATACTGTATAATCTTTCATTCATAGAAGAATCTATTAATAAACTAAAAAAAAAAAATAGTTATGCGCTGCTACGTATGGAAGAACAAAATTTGTAACTACTATTTTACAACTTTTATTATGTACGTATGATTGATTGAATATGCAACTAATACACCCGATAAACCTTATACTATATCCTGAAGTCCCGCATATATGCTTTTTTTTGTTATCCACTCTTTCCTTCAAATTCTTAAGACAGATATATTCAAAAATATCCCACAATTTTCATTAGTCATTATAAAGTTTTCAATTAAACTTCGTACTGATAAACTTAGACACGTGACAGGTTTCGACTTTATAAAACATATATTTATCTTATATATATGATCTATACTTGATTGTCTTGATAAAGTTTACTTCTTTTTATATGTTACATATATGCTTGTACTGGTGACGGTATGCAAATAAAAATGATGATGTCGATTGTATTCTTATAAGTAAATAAAATAGTAACGATGATAGTGATATTACTAACTAATTTTTTTAATTCTTATTAAGGATAATTTATATATAGCACAAAAATAAAATTTAAAGTTCAAAATTGCATGAATGACACACAAATAGTAAATCGTCTATCCCATGCTCAATGATGTAATACGTAGTATATATAATTATATCATTTTCATTTATTATAATGAAATTCATCATAATTTTTCTCCAGGACATTCTATTGCCGTTGTGAAGGTAGGCAAAGTTGAATCCGAAGAAAATGAGCTGGTGTTTATGTTGGTGGTAGAAGATAATGACGATGTTCCTTGTCGAAATACACGATAGTGATGATTTAAACTCGAATGCGAATGAATTTTATATAATGTCCCCAAACAACCGGTTTGTGTGGGTATATTATAGAACACTCGACCGATTCGTGAATGTACTAATGCCATTGCACACCTGTATTAAAGAACATATATATTTATATAATTATCAGTTTTTGAGAGACAATAACACAGTGTTATCTTAATTTATGCATATTCCAACTTACATTGCACATGGTTCATGTGTAATATACATATCATAACCGGTACAAAGATAGGCTGTTTTAGTTGGTCCTCCTTCCACCGGTCCTTCTGTAATTTCTTCCACTTTTCGTTTGGGACGATTCCCCGCTTCAATACCTCGGTGTTGTTTTTCAATAGCAGCTACAGCATCAATACAATTCATCACGGCATGATGGAGAGGATGATGTGATGTATGACGAGTGTCACAACCTTCTGCAATGATCCTATTGTTGTCGGCTGGATCAACAATGCGTGCATATGCCGATCCCGAACCCAAAGCTCCAACTTGGTCCAAATTTTTCTCTATAGCGGAAATATCCGATTGTCTAAATTTGGGATCTTGTCGAGTGTCTTCTCGAAAAATAATAGGCCATAAATGTCTCCATGCTTCAAATTGGGTTCGATTTAACGGTGGATATCGTGGTACAGGCACAGTTTTAATTTGTATTAATTGATCTAATCCATGTTCTGTTGCTCGTTTCATTACTCCGTCTTTTGACATTGAAGTTTCTTGACATAATATTAAAGTTAACTCGAAACCTAAAAATGATAATAATGATAATTCTATCATGAGGTTGCTTCATTTTGACGGCAAAAATAATAATGATAAAGATAAAAAGCTTTTACTTGAGTCTGGTAAAGTGGTTCGTTGCACACGTCTACAATGTTCAAGATTCTGCAATGGTGGAAGATGCTTTTGTACAAATCTAAATAAATTTCAATGAATCAGCTAAAATAAAATAAATTTGTAGTGATAGACATGAATGAATAAAAAATGGCGGTTTACCCCAGTACTTGTTTAGTTTGCTTCGGTTCAACTTTAGTTACATATACGTTAACAGTCTCCAATGTGCGTGTATGTTCGTCGGAAAGTATTTCAACAAATGGCCATTCTGATCGTGGTATAATTTCATTCTTGCTCATGTCGTCTGAATGCTGTAGCTTGTGTAGCCAAAGGGAAAAAAATAGGAAATTGGATGATGTCAAAAAAATTTATCTGTAGCTGTAACAGTAAATAATTTTTTTATAATTGATAAGGTAAAAGATATGATTCAGTACTTAAGTTAAAAAGTTTTTCTCTTCGAAGACTGTGCGGAGGTAACGAGCCCTAATCTACCTCTTGATACAAAAACATTACAAACGAACAACATTATACAAATTGACGAGTTCCTATGATTTCCGGCAATACTACCTTTGTTGATACATTTTTATTGTTTGATACAACTTGAAAATAGCGGGTTTGAGCAACTTTTGATTTGTCAGAGATATACCTTTTATATTGTGCCTAAAGACTTGATAAATATCAAGTCTTTTGAAGCAAAAATATAGGGATAACAAACTTAAAATCAAATAGTCGAAACTAGTTATGATTCATCATATCATAAATTGATAATAATAATGATATCAAAGGAGTGATCTATACATGTAATACAGCTTTCATCAACTGTACGTAAGGAAAAAAATGTAACACATTTTTGGTGATAGCAATTTCCAATATATTCGTGATACTCTTTTACCCTATGGATAATATTTGATTTTTCATGCAGTCTTATAAATGCTTAATATTCAGTGCATAACGATCTCTGTAGTTTGAAACAACCCCATTATTATGATATCAATATTTTTTCTTACCTTCTACACGTAGACTCACACGCATTTCATACCTTCGCGTGTGTATTTCAGCTTTTGTTCTGTGGCTTTAAATATGACCTTTTGATACATTCAACGCCCAGTGGGTGTACACCTCTCATTTATAACCATCAGTTTTTTGGAATCTCACCATGATTTCCATATATGCTGATAATGCACCTAATGCTTTGCATTTCTTTAATTTCAATTGTAAAATAGAATGCAGTTTTCGGTCGAATAGATGAGAATGATCACTTTCATTAATAACAGCAAGACACATAATCAATGCCTGCTTTTAAGCAAACTGTAGACATAATCAATTTTTGATGTAATATAAGAAATAGAAAAAAACTCTCCCAAATTGAAAATTTGTTCTACGTATCTGCACTATTTTCACAGCTTTCTTTTTTCTGTCAAGATTAACAAGTGCGTACGTAAAAAAAACGAAATAATGACATTGCTGCGGATTATTATAGTTTTTCAAAGGTGTACCTAACGTCAGCTTACCCCTTCCATTTATTACTGGCTCCTGCACGATGCATACTTTGTAATTTTTAAGAGCATTACAACACTATACTAGTTACATATATTCTAATGAAGTGCTTAAAGTAGTAGTTGATGATGGTTGTCCAGAACGATTTAAATTTACTTTCGCTGGCTCCCTCGAATATTTTTAAGTGCGTACGTAAGTACATAGTTAATCCCCAATGGAAGATTTCTCAGTAAAAAAAGAGGACGGTATTAGATCAACATCAAATTAAAAAAAAAACGTAAATAGGTTTAAATCCAATAAAAGAATATGGTGCTGAAAATAATATTATTACATAAAGAGTACGTATACGTATAAATATCTAAAAACTATGTTATGAATGTAAGGTGTGAAGTAAAGTGAGGGTGTGCGATAATTAAATGTTAAAGTTAATATGAACTAATTGAATAAAATAAAATAAATAAAGAAAAGCTTTTCATATAATACGTAAAAAGCAATTAAAAAGGGGAATAGTAAATTTATGCAGAAGTGACGCCAGTCTTTTCTTCTTGTTCTTTCTTGATGGTATCATCAGTTTTACGACCAGTAAGATCACGGTTATCAAAGTGATTTTGCTTGTCATCTAATTTAACATCGGTAAGGAAAAAGTAAGCGATAAGTGGAGGGAAAATGGCAACAACAGTGGCACCAATACAAAGATTTTTCATGACTTCAGAGTAAGCTTGAATAGCACCAAGACGGATAGGATCATCACCAGCATAAGCTGTGATTTTAGTAATGTCACCATAAAGTTCAGCGATCAAAGTAGCATTATCAGAAGGTACGTTGGCAGCAAGATGAGCAGGCATTTGATTAGTCCAAACAGCAGCAGCAATAGCACTACCCAAAGCATTACCAATTTCAGCAAGCAAAAGTACTAAAGCAGTGACGACGGCCATATCAGTGTGAGGAACCATAGCTTGAGCCATGACGCCAGAAATAGTGGAGGCAAAACCACCACCCCAACCTTGTAAAAGTTGACACCAAACAAGTTCAGCAGTTGAACCTAAAGCACCACGTGCTCTAATCATAAGACCAACACCAAGAAGACGAATACAAAGACCAATAATCATCAAGTACTTGGGTCGACGCCAATAAAGCAAAATGACACCAGATAATAAACCGAAGAGACACAATGCGACAGTTTGAATGTTAGCAAACAAATTCAATTCAAAGTATGTCCAGTCAGATTTGACCACCATAATAAATGAGGACTGGTATACGAATTGTAAGTAGAAAGAGACAAAATCAAGAAAGTTAATGAGGACGGAACCAGCAATATTACCGTTCTTAAAAAAGCGAAGAGGAGCAATAGGAGCGAATCCGAATTTTTCGGCAAAGTAAAGTTCCCAACCGCAAAAGGTGAACAAAAGCACGCCACCAACAACAATCATGGCAATCATTGAGGGTGTTTGCCAGCCGTTCGCAGCTTTTGGTGCAAGACTGAGTGGAAGAAGAATAAGTGCAAGAGCAGCAGCAATGAGGATTAAACCGGGGAACTGTAAGACGACATTACGACAGACAGCTAGTAAGTAAACATCATTCAAGAAGTAAAAACAACATGATAATCAAAAGATATGAAAAAGAATATTTACATCCATTTCCTTGGTAGCAGTAGTAATTGCCTTGACCGGATTCTTGAAAAGATCTTTTTCTGGATTGGGCAGAATTTCTAAAATGTTGTTTTTCTTTGCCTTCCACTGACCGTAGATGAGAGAGCCAGTAACTGGAATCAAGCAGATAGGGAACATGATAACAAACATACCATAACCCCATCTCCAGGCACCACGAGTAAGTATACTGTCTGCGATTAAAGAACCTACAAAGGTATTAAGAATCCAAGGAATGTTCATGACACCAGCAGCAAATGCACGGTATCTCAAGGTGGTCACATCGGCCAGAACAATAGAGGTGACAATCTATATATTATTTGAAAAGTATAACATGTTATTTTTCAAAGAGAGTTTATATAGTTTTAGTCGGAAGCCAGTGTTGTACCTGTAGACCAGTATAGCCAAATGAATAAATCACTTGTCCACCGGCGATATGTCCCACAGAAGTAGATGACGCATAAAGAATATAACCAATCATATAGAAAACACATGTAATAATGCTATGAGTGAATAGAAAAAAAAATAAAAATAAAAAACGGCAAATCAGTAAGTTAACTTCTGTAGAAGTAATAACAAAATAAAACAATAATGATATCTTACAAAATTTCAGCACGACCAACGTAATCGGCTAATTTAGCATAGAATGGTTTACCAACAGAAATAATGATAGCCCCAGCCGTTGATACAGTTCCTAACATTGAATGCTGGCCAAAGCTCGATGTTGCAATGGCCATGTATTGGAAAGTAGTTGTACCATCGAGAGAGTAAATGTAATACACCAAAAGTATACCGAATAATAGAATAAGATAACCTTTTCTGCCCCAAACAGCTTGAGCAGCCTATTTTTTTTATGCAACATGGTATCATTAGTTATATTTGTTTGTTTCATACAATAAAGTCGAGATACAAAGAAAAATACATTACTTCAACTTTGGCGACACCCTTAGAAAGTTGAGCATCGTGAACTTCGGTCGTTAACTTGTCTCCAGAGTGAATATCGATTTTACCCACAACGAGCTTGTGATCGATGGTCTGCTCTTCGATCGCAAAATCACGTTTTTCGTGAGTTTCTTCTGTGTATGTAGAGATCTTTTCAGATACCTCTTCTTTACTATCCACCATCTATTTGTTAAATATAGTGTGGATTGAAGCTAATTTAGATACTAAAATATTTTAAGAGAAGCTAAGGTTATATTATATATACGTACCTTAAAATAAAAAAAAGAGTTGGGGGTTTAGTTTTGACCTTTGCAGCAAAGAAAAAAAAAAGAATCCTCGATTTTAACGATTTTTCTTATTTTATTTTATTGCGCCGTTTCAAATATAACTTTATCAGATCCTTTTCTTGTACTTCCATTATCGGTGCTCATGCAACATTTGCAGGCAAGTGAGACAAATTGTATTACCAGGTTTGAAAAATAAACAAAAACAGGCATTCTCAATAGATAACTTGAATTTACATGTCGCGGCCGTGCTCATAGCCAATATTGCCTATATAGAATACAATTATACAAAGAAACCACTATATCAAAAGGTTTTCTAATGCACTATGTATGCGAACTATGATAATGTTGATGTGGCTGAGTGTTTTACTTAGACTCAAATCTTACAACATCTAGCGTTAGTTAGAATAATAAAATAATGTGATGTTGCAGAAAGTGTGGAACCAGGTATTTGAAGGAGAGCATACAATTCTTGGTTTCTTACGGCTTGCCGCGGTAAAATCTGGTTGATACTCTTTATATAATTGTTCTCAGTCAGGATAAATATAGACCCTTTTTCTGCTCTTCTTTTTGTTCCAGACAGATTATATCTCATAATTGCTTACCTTAAACTTTAGTTGAGCTAAAGCAAAAAAAGTTTTTTTTTTTTTTTTTTTTTTTTTTTTTTTGGCTTCCATTGTTCTTTTAAATCGGAGGATAGATGAAGAAAGTTGCCACGAGGTTTGGAAAGTATAATATATCATTTATACAATAGGCACTATTTTTTTATATAGTTTTTCTGGTTTAAAACAACTTATCTAGAAGTTCTTTGTCATACTTTCTCCTTGGAGCCGCTATGAGGGTATATTACATTATAAAATTCATTCGTAAGCTGTTTGATTATCTGTGCCTTTAGTATAAAACCATTTATTCTCGCTCAACTTGATAGAACCGCGAATAGAATTTGTTTTGTGATTTTGCATGAGAATCTTTTTATATGTATTTGTCCTACATAAAATGTTAACTAATTAATGATATTCCGCGGCCTACTCTTTTAACTTCTGCTCAAATTCTACCAACTTTCATTGAGTACTAATAAGAATGATAAACTGTTAAAAGAAAAAAAAAACAGCTTCACCATGGTCATAGTTGCCGATAGACCTTTCCTTTTCTTGTCCTTTTTTACTTTTCGTTGTCAGCAAGAGTGATGATGGTGTTACCCGGGAAATTTCACCAGACTCAAATTCCCCAGGCATTTATTGGGATTTAATTCATCTCCGTATTACATTTTTTTATCGGGAGAATGTGTTACACAATTGGCTTGATGTATTTGATCTGATAAAGAAACTGCATTTTTTGAAATAAAACTTTCAATTAAAATAAAATAACCTTATACTTTATACACACTACTCTTATTTTATATTATAAATAATGACTTATCCAATTATAGTTGTGATACGGTCATTGATGTTGTTCCATTCTTGAAAATTTTTAATATGCACTCATTTCATTGTTATTATCACTTTTTTTCTGCCATTGTTCTCGATAGAGAAGAGTGCCAAACTGTGTTATCTGACAAGTAGATGATGTCTTCATTTATGTGTCTAAAATCTTTTTAAGACTACCACTAATCTTTCAGCTATTCTTTTTTTTATGCTGGCGGATGGAACAAAACTAAGACCCGGTCAACGCGAAAAAAAAAAGTTGAGCGATACAGTTGAAGGTGGCTGAAGAGCAATGTCTCTTGTAGACCGAGAATTGCCGACAATCTCCTTCTTCTTTTCAGCTACGTAATACATAATATAAAAAAAAAACTTTGTTTTCGTAATAATGAGCGTGATTATATAAAATTTAAAGTTAACAAAGTTTATCTAGTACAATCATAATCAAAAGTCTTGTAAAAACTTTATAATCTAGAATAATTATAATTTTCTTCCCATTATAATACACTTTAGTTTTTTCTTGTATTACAGTTCTAAGTAGATGAATTTTCTTTATTCAAAACATAATTTTATTTTATTTGATTGATTACTATAAACTATGTAGTTCATGTGTTGGTTTTTATAAAATTAATAAAATGACATGGTAAAGGTCCATTCTTTTAAGTGATATTATCAAATTTATATTCTGTCATATTCTCATTACGAAAATTAGAAAGCGTAGCTGCCCTTATTCAATGTGTAATATGTTCCTTATATAATTAATGGCATCAATAGCAACAATTGATGCATTTTCATGCGGATCTATATTTTTACAACTCAATGCTATATAAGTCCCCAGTGGCTTTGAATTTATCTGTAACTGACAAAAATGGTGTTACTATGATACACTATAGGATAAAATAAAAGTAGAAAATGACTATCATCAAGTCAATTAGTAACACTTTACGTACTCGTTCCATTCCAACTCTGCAACTACGACAACGCACAATTCTACATGCATCGCGTTTCTACTCTTCTAAAGTAGAATGTTACATTTCAACCATCAACAATCCTTATATTAACCTTGGTATTGAAGAATGGTTATTACGTGATACTGATCCTGAAAAATATATCTTGTATTTATGGCGAAATGCGCCTTGTATTGTCATTGGAAGAAATCAAAATCCTTTCCTTGAATGTAATTTAGGATATATGCAAGACAACAATATTCCGCTTGTTCGAAGACGATCAGGAGGTGGTGCGGTTTATCATGTGAGAGAAGAAAGAAACTAATAAGAAAAATAATAAGAGAAAATGAGGAACTCACCAATAACAACCATCCATTCAATTTTCATTGTTCTTTTTTTAACTGTAACTTTTAATAGGATATGGGTAACTCGATTTATACTATTTTCATGCCACGGGAGGAATTTTCACGTAAAACTAATGCTGAGCTGGTCTCGAGAGCACTCCTGGAACTGGATATTCCCGCCTACGTCAATGACCGACATGACATTGCGGTCGATGGTTTTAAAGTATCCGGTAGTGCATATAAGATTATCAACAAAAGAGCTTATCACCATGGAACTATGCTTCTTGATGCCGATACCACCACTCTGAAAGGTTGTTTATCAAAAAAGAACAAAATCTCCAATATTAATTCCAAAGGTGTAGAATCTGTACCATCTCCAGTAACAAATTTACGAAATTATTCTTACACAATCGACCATCAACAATTTTGTGAATCAGTATTATATGAATTTATTCGAGACTATAATGATGGACAGGAGCTTGAGGTAAATAATGATAAAAAAAAGGAAAAGTTGCTTTTTAAGGTTGATCGACAACAAATAGACAAATAATGTGGCATGTGTGTATGATTGATTGATGAAATTCTCATTTTTTCATTCTTTTCTTGGATTTAAAAAAAGAAGCCAGTAGTTTTTAGCGAATCCCATGTGCTTCCACAACGTGCTCGGGAGATGGCAGAGGAGTTGCAAACATGGGATTGGATATACGGTCAAACACCTGAATTCACCAATGAAATTGAAAAGGAATTTAGTTGGGGACATGTGGTACGTAGAAAGGGGTTGAAAAAAAGTTAAACACTTAACTCATGCTAAGTGGCGTTGTTATTATTCTACCTCCTATTTATGTTCTGATCAACTATACTTTTTCTTATATCTAAAAAGAACGGCTTCATTCGTTCAAGACATGGGATCATCACTGAAGCTGATTTTTCATCTCCAAATGCCACTGGCGCACACGAAGTTACCATTCTTTCGGCAATTTCAAACGCTCTAAGAGGTAAGAACAATATATAATACATTTAAAAATGACAGTAGACTGGACGTTAATGAATATATTAATAATGAATATATATAACTTTATTGAATAGATTGCCGTTATTCAAAAAATGCAATTGAAGCTGCCGTGGAAAAGATTAATGCAAATGTACCCGGATTGATAAACTCTGAAAATGAAAAAATTGTGGAGGAACTTGCCCAATGGATTAATCCTCGATTAACCTGATAGTCTAAAGAATAAATTAATATAGAAACGCGCCATTTGTGTACACCTTGTGATCTACATTATCATCACATGATGAAGGTTGTCTCTCATTACTCTCCGCTCGTTTTTTTTTTGTTATTGTTGCCAGTATGTAATGAATTGTATTGAATTGCCATATCACTGGCTCATTATAGAAGTTGTCATTTTCGTTTTTTTTGTTGTTATAAAAGAAACCAAAATTCAGACGATTATTAGTTTTTCTTTTTTCTTTTGATCTATCAAAACATTTCGTCTTTAGACTCGCGTATAGCAACAAACAATAATAACAACAACAATTTATTTTTAATTTTCAATTGTATTATTATTATGGGCAACCAACCAAGTCATTTTGATTACTCTACTTCAACTTATGGAACAAATGGAACTCCATTGGCTTATTCGCGTCATCACGGACAGTGGGTTCCCCATCCTCATAATGGTAATATAAACCATCAACAACAACAGCAACAGCAGATTGCCAATAATAATTGGTATAATAATCAGCTTTATTTGAATCAACAGCAGCAACAATTGCAGCAATTACAGCAACAGCAGCAACAATTACACCAACAACAGCAGCAGTTGCAATATCAGCATCAGCAACAGCGTCACTATCAAGGGTTATATTCTCTTTCATCCCCTACACTATCAATGAATCATTCTCCTTATTTTAATATGGGTAGTCAGTATTTGTACAATTCCCATCCATCATCAATAAAGTAAGTCTTTTTAATATATACTATTTGAAGAAAGGAATGGAAAGGTTGGGTAAGGACGCGTGTTATGTGTATGTGTACAGATGAATTAATATTACTGTTTTTTTTTGTTCTGTTGATCACTTCTTCACTAGTCATTATAGTAATCACCCTCACCCATTGTACTACGGTTTTCGATAAGTGGCTAATGCTGTTGGTTGAACTCAGCAAATCTTTGAAGCTACCATTGTTTTCTCCCCCAACCACATAAAAAAACCAAGTAACCAAGGAGCAGGACTATTAATTATTTCATTGTTTCCCATGTGCTCTTTATCTCCTGTTATTGTCGTTGATGATTTTCTCCTCTCACATTTTTGTATATATAGATGTTTTCCCCCTTTGCATATTGCTATATATTTTATATAGTAAATCATTTCTTATTTATGATTTTATTATCAGGTTTACATAACTTTTCATTTATGACTTCATTTCTTTTCTTCTTCATTTAAACAACAAACGTTGTAATAATACAAACTTATATGGCATACTTTTTTCAATCGAAACGCTCTTTTCTGCTTTATCCGTTCTTTTGATAATATGATCTTGTTATCGTGGTGGCAACAATTTTATCATGTTGTTACAGACGATGACAACTATAGTAACGCACATAAATAATGATATTTACATACGTGATAAGTAAAGTAAAATCACTCATTCCAAAAATAGAGGAACCGATCCACCTTTTTCGAAAAACAAAACCACATTTGTAATAATGCTTGTCAATTTAAACTTAAACTTACCTGTCAATTTATGAAAGAAAGAGAAATAGCCAGGGTCTGATGACAACAAAAAAAAAGGATCGGGTATAAAAATAGTCAGGACTCCTGGTCTCAGCCTTGAGGATGAGAGAGAAGGCTTACATTTTTTTTTGGTGTTGGGGGGGGGGGGGAGGGGTAATTCGTCACATGAAAGCTGGGGGGAGGTTTATTATTTGTAAACCCTGTACGGATTATCATTTGTGTAATGTCTATTAAGTTCTTTTTTGAACAAAGAAAATTCGTCATCATGCATCAAACATTTCAATTTTTGGCATCATTCGGAACGCGCTTTTTGTAGTAAATGAGAGTTGTAGTTGAGTACTATTTTTGAGTTAATATAATAAAACCTTTCCGATAATACAACGTCGTTGATTTGATTATTCCCTAGACAGGAATCAAAGACTTGGCAAGATTTGTGCATAAAAGAAGAAGTTCATCTTATTTTGGGGTAATTTGTTTTCGATACTTCAAAAAAAAAATGATATTACTTTGTGTTGTGCTTTAATTCTTATATCAAGAAAACATGTGTGCACAGTCATACTGTAAGTATCATAATTGTATGTGTCTGTAATACATGTCAAATACTTAAAAAAATTATATCACGTATAACAAAAAGGAAATGTAATTCATATAGAATGGTGAGTGATTTGTATAAATATAAATATAGAGATAAATTCAGGTTTTTTTTGATTGATGGATACGTATGCTACTAACAACTTTAGTACTCTTAGTTTAAGGGGGGGGGAATGTTAATGAAAACTCTCATTCGATTGACAAGTTATATAATACAAAAATTTGAATTAATATATAGAATCGAAAGAGACAGCTGTAATTTTTGTTTTAATAATGGATACTTGTATTATTAGATGTAGATATATTATGACTAAAGCAGTTTTATAATAAGTTATTATTGGGATGATGTACACGAGAAAAAAGGCTATTGTGGGCGAGAATAATAATGATAATATTAATAAAATGTAACAAATAAATCTATAACAGTCTACTGATTTTCAATAAATTGCTTTAGATTGGTTCCCGTTGACGACCAGTTTCTAAAGCAATATTTTTTCAATTCGGTATTATTTTCCCAGACCATTATCAAAAAATCTTAATATATCTCTTATGTATATCTTTTTCAATTGGGAAAGAATTAATGTGTGTGACCTAATGAGAAATCCTCTGCTATTTATAATGAAGTGGGCTCATGATCACCTGATGATGTGTGCAAACAGAATACTCCGTCTATTAACAGCACCCGCTCCGCTTTACATATAATGTATGATAGCTTCCAATTTAAGCATACTGAACCAAAACATGCCATTACTTCCCATACCGCTGCGTACTTATTATGATGTACAGTCATTGGAAAATTACTATAGTACCTTTTCATATTTAAGAGTAACTAATAATGGTTATATTACACTTGGTAATTTTTCCGTTACTGTGCAGCAGTTCAGAGTAACAGGGCAAAAAAAAATTAGCGCTTTAATGTTTATTTTAATTATTAACTATATATTTTGTATCATAATTATTATTAGATGAATGTTTTCTAAAAGAAATGCTTTTGTATAATATCCAATAATTTTTGGTGTACGGGAATTACAATGGTATCATAGTAATTCGTAGTAACGAGCGGAAAATAAACATCAAAACAAATGTGGGGTGATGTCAAATACGAAGAGAATTATTATAGAGCCATTCAAATCAAAACAGCGGTATGATTAATAATAACAACGAGCAACTGGATTTTAAATACATACTTTAATTGACAAACATTAGTGTAAGCCAATAAATAAAACAATAATGGAAATATAGAAAGTTTTTGTAGCTCTGTATCAATAGCCACCAATTTGTGGCAAATAAGAATATAATTGACTACTTGAAAAGAAAAGTAGAACTACATGCAACTAGCGCTATTCTTACAGAAATATAGTTTAATGGAAGTTTATTTACTTGGTACAGACTATATGATCAAATACCACTGTGTGTGATAAATAAAAATATATCCTGATGATATAAAGGGGTTAAAAAGACCGCAGCAGATAAAAATATCAATAACCAATGATAAGAATTTAATGATCACTTATAAAAGTACGAACATCACTGATGGGAAATAATGCTTGGCAAAATCCCTGGTCTTTGCCCTGTCTACTTGATGGAGCAGGAAATTCTGTACCGATCCATTGTTAAACATCATAACAGCTCATATTTCATGGGGAGGTACATGACCAATAATTGATAGTGAACTATTATTATCATACTGTCAGCATTCTTAAACTTGATATGATGAATGGTAGCATGTTAACTGGTCAGTAAAAATTCTATAAAAACATTTCCTCTCAATGACAAGTCGGAAATCAGCTTGTCGTAAATCAGCTATTGTGCACCAAAAAACTAACATTTTATATAGCTAGTAGAATTATTCTTTAGCGCACTTATATAGATATATAACATGTCCTCTCTGATAATAGAGCATAATACAATAATAACAGTGCATGTTTGCTGTATTGAAAAAATATATCAGACTATTTGAGAATATAAATAAATTAATGATTCTTCTTGGTAGATAGTATCGATATTTGCATGACAAAGAAAATATTGACATCGGAGCAAATTATTATACAAATTGGATAGGTGTATGGGGTGATCTTCATCATAATAATTTTTTACATAATAATCAACAGCATTAATCTGTCATCATAATGAATATTTAATTGAACTTAGATGTAGTAGTTTATCTCAAGCTACTACTACTACTACTACTACTACTACTACTGGTATAAGTATTGAGAACAAAACTTTTGGTATGAAATTTGTTAATGTGTATTCTATAACCCACTTGCACAACTGCCCCGGCACATCACCTCGCACAGACACTTAAATGTGATGCATTTTTCTCGTGCTAAAAATCGATCATTTCTATAGCTGTTGTTGCTTAACGTGTCTTCATTTTTCTTGACGGTATGCATCACACGATTTCAAGAGCCTGTTATTTCACATGGATTATGAAACAGATATTATATGTTACAATCATGCCATTGAAAATTTATTATTGGTCGGACAAATGTTTACAAAAAACGCGAGATCCAATTTTGGATACATTTTGCGTGTGACAAAGAAAGGATGTACCATCGTGTGATGATGATAAGTAAAACAAAAAGACAACGTGGAGAATAAAGAGGACCAGTGCTTTCTTCTTTTTACTATAGTACACTTTAAAAAAATATGTTTGACCATAACGACGTTTTCGTAATTTTCGTGTTAGGTAAAAAAAAAAAAGAAAGGGTCATTCCCACTCCATTAATTATCTTTTCAACTCGATCTTAACTGTTTTTTTTAATAGGCGGTCCAGGTTCTGGTAAAGTGAGTATATGAATGAAAATGGTTCCTTGCAAAGTTTTAAATTTCTAATCTTTTTTTTTCCCCCAAAGGGAACCCAATGTGCAAATATTAAAAATGATTATGGTTTTGTCCATCTGTCAGGTAAATTGTATATACGCATCTTTGATTCTTATTGACTCATATAAGCTGACTTACGCGTAATAAACGCTGAATTATTTTTTACTATATACGCATTACCAATAAAAAAAAGCTGGTGATCTACTTCGAGAAGAGCAACAACGCGAAGGTTCTGAATTTAAAGAGCTTATTCAAACCTGTATCCGTGAAGGCAAAATCGTTCCTATGGAAGTAACTATTGCATTACTCGAAAAATCAATGCAAGAAGCTATTGATACAGAGGGTAAAAAACGTTTCTTGGTGGATGGATTTCCTCGAAAAATGGATCAAGCAATCAAGTTTGAAGAAGTGGTAATTATTATTATCAAAAAAAGAGAAAGAAAAAAAGGAGCGGATTTCCATTATTGCCATGGCAACTTATTCAGGATGTATGATCCAGCATTATTAACCCGGAGTATTATGCAAAGGTTGTAGAATCCCAATTTACGCTTTATTTTGAATGTTCAGAAGAAACTTTGGTAACGCGGTTGTTGAAACGTGGTGAAAGTTCTGGACGTATTGATGATAATATTGAATCTATCAAAAAACGATTCCAGACTTTTAAGGACACTAGTTTTCCTGTTATAGAATATTTTGAAGAAAAGGGCAAAGTGCGCAAGGTAAAACTGGATGGGAGGTTATCATAAAAAAGCTACAATTCCATTTACTAATTATTACTTTTTGATGTGTAATATAAATTGGTAATAGATCAATGCTGAACAAGACAGAGAGAGTGTGTATACCGATGTTCAAAAAATTCTAGATATCTCTTTACAGAGATGCGATGCATAGACTGTATCTTTTTTCATGCTTTTTATAATAAATCAAGTAAACTTGTTGTTTTTAGATCATAAACTTGACTGTCAGATTGTCACCGCAACCGCAACTTAGTTTGTAAATTTAATAGTCAGTCATAGCAACAGAAAAAAAAATATTTAAAGTCATTCTTAAAATGTAAAATTTTTTTTCGTTCTTTCCTCTTTTGCTTAAAATACTTTTTACAGGTTAGTTAATAGTAATTTCACAAGAATATTCCTTCTTTGCAAAATAAAATGGACAAAAGGATGAAAGTTTAAGGAGGAGGAGACGGGAACAGAGATGTTTCTTCAGTGATTGTGTTTCTCTGATTTGCTCACTGAAAGTCTACATATATTGTCAAAGAAGGCGTATACTTTGTGGTTATATCTTTTCAATTATAAAAGTACACGGTTTAAATTTGTATACTCATTCAATTTTTTGTTACTGTGATATTAGGTAAAATACAAATACAATATCAGTCAACCCAAGTAAATAGAAACAAGCATTTTATTTATGTCATATGAGGGTAGCGAAAGCCACATTCTGTGTTAGATAGTTTATTTAGTGTAATAGTCTATTTAAAAAATAAAATATTTCTTTTTGACTACTTTTTGCACTCCCTTTTATCCTTCTTAATGAAACCACGTCGATCCAAATCAGGCAAAGTCTAAGTTTTGAAATATAATAATATGGATTCTTAATATCACTTAGTGTTCTTTTTCTTATTCTTTTTTTTCTATTTTCTCTTCATCACTTAATCTTGCTACAAGAGTTGAAACTAGTAACTTTTTTTCTTTTTACTTTTTTCAATCTTCACAATGGCTGATCCATACGCGAACCAATACGGTCCTCCTACCACTGGAGGTCATCAACCTCAGTATCCTCCATCGCCATTTGGACCTCAACAACACCAACAAGGTGGCTATGATCAGACTTACTTTGCAAGTCAAACCCCAATGCACCAACAACCCATGGCAGCTGATCAACCTGTTGCTTTACAAGACCGTGTTCCCAAAAAACCTGATGAATATAATGATCCACAAGCTGTGTCGTTATCTGACTATGTTCAACATGAACGTGACGAGCAAATGCACAAGAATATGAATAATAATAGTCATTATTATCAAGACGTTGGCTATGGAGCAGGAGGAGGAGCAGGTGCGGGAGGATATGCTTATAACAACCAACAATACGGTGGTAGTAACTATGCTTCACATGGACCTTATTACGACGATCCTTCTGATGTCCCTATAGTACAAAATACCGCTAGTACTCGACCACGTCCTGCTGGAGGGCCCACGCTTGCCCCTGAAGATGAAGCGGAAGCTTATAAACCAAAACAATATAAACGACATGAAGATGGTGGTGGTTGTAATTGTTGTTGCTATAACCCTGAATGTACTTGTTATAATTGTTTCTGCTGGCTCATTAACTTGGCGTTTTTGATTGCAGGGATCGGGCTGATTGTGGCTTCTTCTGTGATCCAGGGCAAGTGTGAAGGAAAGTGTGATGAACTACCAGATCAATTGCCAGATGATGCGGTAGAAGGTTGTACTACAATCTGTGGAAAAGTGGTACATGATGCTTTATTCTATAGGTAAATAGATAATATGATTATTACTGAATGCAGGCATGGACAGAAAGAGAGAGTGTGCGCACGCGTGTGTGTGAGTGTGTGTGTGAAAGAAGGGAAATCAGTATATTTTCTAAAAATGGTAGTTGATTATGAAATTGTGTTTTTCCCGCGCAAACATTAACATTTTCATCACTCTGTATAAATTAATAGTGGTATTGGTATAGCGGCTTTAGCTGGCCTGGCCGTTGTATGGAGACTTGTCATGTGTATATGCGCCGGTTCTAGACGCTAATACGACATTAATACAAAGAAAAGTAGCAGTGTATCAATATAAGAGTAGTAGTCGTTGTTATAGTAGCAGTGTGATGATGCTTTTGTAAAGTGTTATGTTCATAATCTTGATTATATATTATATATATTATATATACATTACTTAGTAAATATATATCCATTTTACTTATACTATTCACCGTATTAATGTTGTTTGAAATTCCCGTTCCAGATTATAAATTTGATTTATTAATAATGAAACATGCAGAAGCTTTACAAATCGAACTAAATTATTTGTTCCTGAAAACATGTGTGTTTGTATTAGGTTTATTTTTATACGCATGATTAGTATCACCAGCTTATGAAATACACTCTTTTTTTAAAAATTCTGAGTTTCTTTTCCCATCATACCGCTATTTCTTTTTCATCTTTCAACAAAAAAAAAATGCGAATTCGCGTTCGTCATCCTAATGGTGCAAGCATTTTAGACTCTTTGACACCAGAACAAAATATTGCAGCTTTAAAGGAAGCTATTGCAAATGAAATAGGAATAACATGGCAACAAGTTGAAGGTAAGCTATTATTTTAGAAGCACAGTGAGAAAAAAAAAGTTTCAACAATGTGAATCATAAAAAGTACATCAGGCTCATTTATATTTTTGTTGTGCTTTCTTAAAAAGTTTCAGGAGGTTACCCTCCTCGTAAATATACAAATGATTCGGATACGTTGGAAGTTGCTGGTATTCGAAATGGGGATGCATTGAACGTAAAAGTATTAGATACATCTGCTGGATCACAGCACCAGCAACAATCAGTTTCAGAACAAATGATGAACACCACCACTACTACTTCTACTAATCCTTTGATCCAACCACAACTACAATCTACACAACCTATCGAATCATTGGTATCAGCTGATACATCGGAAACTGTAGAAACATCTGGTGGATATTTATCATTACGGGTAAAATTGAATTTAATCATGTATTCACTCATTGTCTTCTATAGAACTAAAGAATACATGAAATTAATAAGCATATTATTTATTATAGACTGTACCTGATGATAACTCCTGCTTGTTTCGCTCAATTGGTAAATATAATGAACTATTTTTAACTCTATATTCTTGTGTATATATACATCTAACACTTTTGTAACGATACACTATAGGGTACGTGTTCAGCTTAAAAATATTTAAAATTTAATAATTATTATCAAGTTTAACATTGTCTATCTGTTATAGTTATGTACTTAATCGAGATACGTCGATGTCACAAGAACTTCGAAATGGTATAAATAGACCCCTCTTTTTTACAATCGCTGATGAATAAGATTTGAAAGATAATCAATAATAAAACCAACTACTTTTTACTTTTGTTTCTCATAGTAATTGCCACATCTATCAAGGAAGATCCAATTACATATTCCGATGTTACATTAGGTCAAAGCCAAGGTAAGCTACATTCCCTCGTTATGAAATAGTAAAGAGAAGCGAGAAGTCAGAAATCGTATGTGTTTGAATTTAATGTATTTTTTGATAAACTCAGAAAAATATATTGACTGGATTAGACGAGACACCTCTTGGGGTGGTGCCATTGGTAAGTTTCTGTATATAACATAAGAGAAATGGAAGCGAATATCTTTTTACTTATAATGAATTGTATTTAATATACATCTATAATAGAAATTTCAATATTCTCAAAACATTTTAATATTGGTATATTGCGGTGACTTGATTGTTTGTAAGTAGAAGGAAAAGAGAAAGATAATAAACTAAACCTGATTATATTTTAGAAATCGCAAGCATTGATATCCAGACAGGTCGCATTGATCGATTTGGTAATAGAAACTTATTTTATATATACTTTCGTTTAAGTGTATATTTGTTATCAAACCTATACTTATTAGCTACTCAACGTATAATCAATTAGGTGAAGGATCTTATTCTGAACGTGTTTTTATTATTTATAGTGGTATTCGTAAGTGTTTCATGGTGTTTTCTTTTCTTGGATGACATGGCCGAAAAGTAATCAGATATTAATGATTGTTATTATCTCTCTTGTTATTAGACTATGATGCATTGGCATTGTCACCAATGACAGACGCCCCTGCTGATTTTGATCAAACCAGATTTCCTGTAACTGATGATTCTATATTAGAAGCTGCTAAGAAGCTGGCAGAAATTTTACGTCAGGTAAAAGAAAAAAAATACATCTTTAGAGATAAAGTAACCTATTTTCCTTAGCCATCTCATTTTTTTTTCTCCTTATGATTTATAGAAACGAAAGTTTACAGATGTAGCGAACTTTACTTTAAAATGTAATCAATGCCAAAAAGGTCTGGTGGGTGAGAAAGGTAAGATGCATAACATTTTGTCTTTTGTTTTCTGTTGTTTAGAATAACATTATTGGTACTCATTAAAGTTATATACTTAATAGATGCACAGGATCATGCAGCAGTATGTTCATATTTTTATAATGATCGGAAGATGGTGGTTATTGTGCACAAAAATCATTAATTTTTTAATTTTATTCTTTAGACAACAGGTCATGTTCATTTTGTTGAATATTAGAAGATAAGCCGAATAGAATTGAAGGATTGGATTTATTATCACTTTATCCCACCATACATATTATTATTTGAAGAATATTTAGACTTTTTTCTTGCAATATATATATATCAGCTTCTCAACAGTGTACAAGTTATGTTAAGTATATAGCTACCCAATACATTTTAAGTACTTAATTATTTATTAAGAACCCCATCTCATCAGTAAGATAACGTATGTACTTTATTGAACAGCGTTGACATTATGATAACTGCTTCTTAATATGCTTCATGTACAGCTATCTGCCAATGAAAATACTGTATTGTGGTTCCTTCCTCCCATTATTTACGCTTATTTATCTGTATGTATGGGGATATATTTATTATGGCTTTGCAGAAAAGGACTGATTTCAAATAGTACTTCTGATTTGTCAAAATCTTTTCTCCTGAGGTAGTACACGATTTGAATCAACAAAACAGCGATGAACAAGGCGAGAATAATGGGACAACTGATAAAAGGATTTACAATTATCATAAAATCATATATTGTGTTTGATATAGTAATGTAATAAGCATGAATAAATAATAAAATATATTTAAAATATGATAGCTGACGAGGCTTTTTTTAATATATTGTTCCTTTTTTTCATCATCATATGTCCTATTCACCTAAGCAATAGTTTCTTGACAATATCAACAATAAAAGTTGCAGCTTGTTTTAATTTGTTGCTAGGGCATTATTACTTTAAAAGCTTATAATATATATCTTTATACGTATATATATATGTTGCTATGAGCATAATAGTACTGATGAAGCCTTACGTTTCTTTCTAAACAGTTTTATATAACGACAACAAAAAACACAAGTTTATGAACAAGGAGCTGTAGCGGTCGGAAATTCAATCTTACTCAAACGAAACATATACAACCAGGGAAAACTTGTCCATTACTTTAGATTCTCCTTCTCGTTTCGATTTTTTTTATTTTATTCTATTTTTTTTCTCAAATCCCATCAAGTAAAAGAAAAAAGAAAATCCGTCGACACTAGTAATCTTTGTATACGGAGGCTACTTTAAACATTGAAAACAACAGCCAATTTATTCATTCATTTTTTCAGACTCGTTATCAAATTCAGTTGGAGAACTTCAACATCATTACGGAAACGCGTTTTTGCCATTAAAGGCCTAATATCTTTTTATTACACTACCACCAGCACTAGCACTACTTATTTATACCTTTGACCTCCAGTTATGCGACGTGACGTACGCATTCTACTTGTAGGGGACGGTATGTTTTTAAATTCTTATTATCAATGCCAACAAATAGAAACCAACAGCATAACTTTTTTCGTATAAAACACAATTTTAAATACACACACAATTATTCATACTCACACATATATGCTTATTATCGAATAGAGGGCGTTGGAAAAAGCACTCTTATTACATCACTGATAAAGGAAGTCTTTATACCTAATGTAAGCGATCTGAAATGAAAACGATAATATACTCCGAGCATAAAAGAAAGCTATTGACATTACACATATATCATATTTAAGGTACAACATCTCGTTCCCGAAGTTACCATTCCACCAGAAGTGACGCCGGAAAACGTAACGATGCATATCACAGACAGTTCCGCACGCCCGGAGCATCGCGAACAGTTAGAAGCCGAGATACGCAAAGCTCACGTTATTTGCATTGTTTATGCTATCGATGATCCTAATACGTTTAATCGCTTGCCACTCTATTGGCTACCCTATATTCGCTCTCTTGGAGTCAATGTAATAATAACAATAATAATGGATTATCGTAAGAGAAAAACATAAACTAAACAAGGTGATTATTATAATTATTATTATCATTAGGTTCCAGCTGTTCTTGTTGGTAATAAGATCGATCTTCGAGGTGATGATGTAACAAATACAAGTTTAGAAGATGAAGTTATTCCTATTATGAACGAATTCAAGGTATATATATACTACGTAGTAACGTGGAAAAAGTGGGTTTGACGTGGTGGAGTAGTAATAGTTCTTATGGCTACATTATACTTTTTCCAATTATTTTTTAAAAAAACATTTTACTATAGGAAGTAGAAACATGTGTTGAATGTTCAGCAAAACAATTACTTAATGTATCCGAAGTATTCTATTTTGCTCAAAAAGCGGTCCTACATCCAACGGCTCCATTATATGATTCAAGGGAACATGTATGTATGAATCACTTTTTTGTGGTGGCGTTAAATACATTACTATCCTTACTAACGTTCTGTTTTATTTCTCTATGAAGATTCTTAAACCACAATGTGTCGATGCTTTATCAAGAATTTTTAAATTATGTGATACTGATAAGGATGGTATATTAAACGACAAAGAATTAAATGAATTTCAGGTATGATATGATAATAATAATAATATATAAAAAGTGGGCTGATGATATTCACCAATTAACCTTATTTATTTTATGATAGCGGAAATGTTTTAATACACCATTGCAACAACATGAACTTACTGGTGTCAAAGAGGTAGTTAAAGAACATGAACCTGCTGGTGTCAATGATACTGGATTGACAGAATTAGGTAAAAAAAAATCGTTACATGAGATTATTATCATCATCGTTCATTTTTTTATTCTGTTTTCATAATACGGAAAAAACATTGTATAAAATAGGTTTTGCATTTCTACATTCATTATTTATCCAACGTGGTAGATTAGAAACGACGTGGACTGTATTACGAAAGTTTGGGTATGGTGACGATTTATCTTTACGAGAGGACTTTTTATTACCACCGTAAGTTCTTTTTTTTGAAAGGAGGATCATTGTTAAGGGACGGAGAAAGAGCTATGTTACTAAGATTATACGTATAGGTTGGAGGTACCTCATGAATGTTCCGTTGAATTAAGTCCTCATGGTTATCAATTTTTTGCTGAACTCTTCCAAGCTTTTGATAAGGTACATTGAAATCTATTTACTAGATACATACATGTTTAAATCGTAGTATACTTTGTATTCTAATCTTTTCCATACTCTATGTATTTTAAAGGATAAGGATGGAGCATTAAATCGATCCGAGCTGGATGCTTTGTTTAATACATCGCCTGGCAATCCTTGGGCAACCACAGCTTTTCCTCATACCACAATTACAACTGAAGCTGGTTCGGTAACTTTACAAGGATGGTTGGCACAATGGAGGTTTGTAATATATTAACATGATAACGAAAATGACACTACGAACCGACATTAACAGACCGATATGATATGTAGCATGACCACCTTAATAGAGTATAAAACAACCCTAAAATATCTTGCTTATCTCGGCTATGAAGGCGATACCCGCACTGCACTTAAAGTCACGCGTCCAAAGAAAGTAGATCGTAAAAAAGCCAAGATACAACGAAATGTATTTTTATGTTATGTCTTTGGTGCCCCAAGTTCCGGAAAAACATCATTGTTAAAAGCATTCGTCAACAAACCGTTTTCAGAAAAATACCAGCCGACAATCGAACCTTTTAATGTGGTTAATTCTGTGGAAATGAAAGGTGTAGAAAAATACCTCGTGGTAATTATTAAAATTAACTGGTTCGTTTTTGGTTGAGAACATTGTCTTCTTTTTCTTCTAACAAAACTGCTGTGATATAATAGATGGAAGAAATTGGAGCAAGTCGAGAAGCTGAAATTTTATCAGACAAGCAACGATTAGAAGCTTGCGATTTGCTCTGCTTTGTATATGACACTAGTGATGTAAACTCGTTTGGTTATGTGGCTTCCTTAAGGGTAAGGATAAGTATATGTATAAGGGGTGGGGGAAGCTTTATGTCCGAGAATGATTATTAAGAGAAAAATCTGACACAATGTTTATAATAACAGGAGAAATACAAAATCGATCACGTGCCAACAGTTTTTGCTGCAACAAAATGTGAACTTGATTTGGTAACTCAACGATATGAAGTTCAACCTGATGTATATTGTCGGAATTTAGGATTGGCTGTACCTTTAAGTGTATCTGTGAAACAACATCAAATGGCAGATTTGTATCATATATTGACTGGCGTAGCTATGAACCCGTAAGTTTTGATAAATGACAATGGATGAATGGAGGAGATGCAATATAAACAATCCGAATACTCATTGATTTCTTTATGTAAATGCTTTTTAGGACAATTGCAACTCCCGGTTCTTTGAAAGATAAAAGAGAAGAAGCATGGCTATCGAGACATTATGTTACCATGTCACTAGTAGCGGGTGCTGTAATCTTAACAAGTTTCGCGGCATATAAGTTATTAAAGCAGCACCCTACGATTTTAGCCACTAGTGCACAAAACATGGCTACAGCAGCGGCAAAGAAACGCGAGTATCTATAATTTAACAGAGACGGGGTTGAAAAATGTACTTGTATTTTGTAACTCTTGTAATTAATGTCGTTTTTTGAAAACAAACATACACAACAAAAAAATATATATATAATTTACGTGTAATCAATCAATCAACTTTTTAATGTAAGATATGTGTATAAGAATTTTTAATTATTTTATCGATTATAGTTTTTGAGCAGCAGCGGTATACATCCAATAGAAATTCCCACACGTAGGAAGACCTTGTATAACTTCTTTCATAAAAGTTTGCTGTTCATTCTGGTCGTTGAGACCAAGATGAGGGCTAAGAATAGGCATCATACTTTTCAATACTCGTTCCCAATTCCATAAGAACTTTCGAGCTGCTGGTGTATTTTTTGCTGTTATAGTTAAGTGTATATATTTGTATGTGAGTATATGGGGGTGAGTAATTATAAAACTATTGTCAACTACAAACCCATAGCATTAAGCACTACTTAGTACTTACACATATCAATAACACGGTTATCTATTTGAATTACTTCACAACCTGCTTGCTGTAATAAGCGTGGTTGTTTAGGACCGATATATGGATCTTGTCCCCGGGCTGCCATATTGTCAATGACTACATATATTATATTGTTGTTTATCATTTATGTTCTGCATGCTTAATATCGTAAAAATCTTATTGGTTTTTATATATGTTGGTTGACTTACTTGCATTAGCAACCTTTCCTACAGCTGGATGATCATCAAAATTAGGCTATAAAATTTATTAAATGTATACATTATAATTATTATTAAACGTTCTAGTTTGCTTTTTGTCTCGAACATCTTTAATATAATGACAATAACTTACTGTAAAGTAATATTCTAATAGCTGTATAACACCTCCGGGTTTAGTGATACGAACAGCTTCACGAATAGCATGGTCCCAGTCGTCTTCACGAAGTGCCAAAACGAAAAGTCGCATATGTACAAAATCAAAAGCACTATCAGGAAAATCGAGTTTGTCTGTCACATCACCATAGGTGATGTTTATACGACTTGGCATAGCCTCAAATTTGTCGACATCTACCATATCTACACCTTCAAAAGTGCAATTTGGATATTCCATCGCCATATCCTTTACAGTATAATAGTGCGTCAGTATTGATAAACATATTGAGCAAGCTGTAATTTTTATTTTAACTACAAACCATTAGCCAGGCACCGGCTCCACATCCAATATCGCAAACCCGGGCACCAGTTGTAAATGGAACATGATTTTTGACTTCAGACAAAAAGTTACTACGTAAATATTAAAATATATCGTATTAAATTATACAAGCTAATATGTATCTTGCAAGACACTACGTAGACAAAGAGATATCATAAATGTTTCACCCTTCATAAACTTCTTTTATAGCAAAATGTTGCTATATATGTAGTAATAAAAGAAAAGTCGTATCAATAATATATCATATATTACATGGAACAAAGTATTTCCGCTTTTACTACACAATAACCTTTCTTTATTGTATTACTGTACCCCAATAAGCCGATCTTGTTCTTCCTCATCTTTAGGGAGCCAATAGGCAGAGCTTTCGTTGCTGTGGAAGTCCCTTCCAGAAATGGTGGTCGTTATACCTGCAGAAGATGATTTTTTCGAGGATGACGAATAGCTTTTAACGTCTTCCGAATATTTCATCACAGTTCCATCATCGTTATATTTGAGGCTATTTGTTCTACTGCTACTTGATCGATTTATCATGGTATTGTTGCCTGACGAATTCTCTTGTTTATTTTTTTTCTTTTTTGATTTCTTCTTCAAAGAGACTTTATGAAGGTGAAGGTCTCTGGATAAATGGCTACCCATAAAATTTTGAAGATGGTAAGAATAGAAAAAAAGTCGTACGGTAAAAAGTAAAAGGAAATATGTAAAAATAAAAAATAAAAAGGAGGGAGGAAGAAAGCTAAAAAAATAAAAACAGAAAAAAAAAACTAAATGCTCGTGCTTATACTGTGTGTCACTACAAGACGATGACTGGTTCTAATAATCCTTTTTCCTGGTTACATTTTATTTCTATTGCATATTGCTGTACCTTATTTGTATGAGGTTATGGGAAATCTCGTGGCCATTGTTTCGAATTGAAGATTGCGTTTTGTCGTAATAGACTCTGTATTTTTTACTACCTTCTATGTCGTTTTCAAATGGTCAACAACTATCATAGGATGGTGATTTTTTCCCCTTTTTCTCAGTGGAATATATATAATATCAGGACTTTTCATATAAAAAAAGAAGATAGTAAAGGTAAAAAGGAAATAAAGGTATTTAATGAGAAAGTTATATATGGATTATGATAGTAGTACAGGTTATTGAAATATGTGAACACCACAGAAGGAAATTAACGTCAATGCGGATGTTAACCCCTGTACGTTTCACAACCTTTTTCCTCTTTTGGATGCTATCAATATTGGTAAATTACTTATTCATTCGCTTCATATATAGATTAGTATACATGTTTTATAGTATTTTCTAATTAAACGGTAAGAAGAAGCTTTATGAACTAGCTCTACATATTTATAGAATAGGTGGTTTATTTGTCGTTTTACACAAAATACGTAGAATTCTACATCTGTTTTCATGAATAACTGTCCTTTTTTATAAAAAAAAAAAATAAGACAGATATTCTTATTTAACTATGTATGTTATTTACGGTAACATAAATCTGTAAATTATATAATTATACTGGATAGTGACACTTTATCAGATATCATATAAATTAACATACCAACTGGAAAGCATATGAAATTTCTGACTAAAGCATATTTTGTTCCGAAAGATCAGGATCCTCTTAAAAGTGTGCTCTTGACTTCATCAGTATTTCTTTTCCAAGTTACTTATTTGGAATATTTTTTCATAAAAATTATTTGCACACCATTGTTAATGCACTAGTTTCATAGTAGGACATGCGACTTCTAAGGATACCAGAAAAGGGAACTTAAAAATGTCTGTGGCTTATTTTCGAATAAAGCTCGGTTTGGAACATAATCGATTTTTTTTATCGGCTTGATATACTCACTCATAGACGCATAATACATAATGAGATTAATTACACATAACATGTTGCAGTGCCATGTCAAGAATTGCAACACAAACAACTTTCCTTTACACTTTCAAGATGCTCAACTTGAACTTATTGAAGCTGATTTCAACCCAGAATTTTTGATCAACATGTTACCAAAACTTGAATGGGAAGCTCTTGTCAATACTACTTTACAGGTGAAATACACTCTTTCTATAGAATAAAAAAACTGCTTTTTCTGATTTAATTAACATGTATTATATAAATAATAGCTCGGAATCTCGACCCTGCCAGCTGATTTACCAGAGAACGCTACAGAAAACGAAGAATTTTTAAAATTACTCCATAACACAATCCTCGAGGTATGAATGGAAAATAATTAAATGTCTTATATTATTATGATCAGGTTTATAAACGTAAAAAAGAAATAACTAACTTGATATATTCAAAAGACTCATGTACAGCAGGGAAAAATGATTTGTCCTAACTGTAACCATGAATACAAAATCAAGGATGGTATTCCTAATATGTTACTCGCCGAGCACGAAATCTAAATCATAGATAACAAGGATCGATCTCACATACCAAAAATGACAGCCTTCATCACACACTTGCACAACTTTTTATTCAACTTTATTTCCCTATTCTCATTAAAAATCCGTGCTTTATGCATTAATATATTTCTTTTTTAAGCGTTAAAGTATTTTTGTTACTAAATAATCATAGTAGTGTACGATTATAGCCGTCAAAGGTTTCTTTTGGTATTGTGAAATCTGTTTGAGCAATATAACTGATAATAATATTGAACCGAATACTCAGCACCTACCAGTTTTTCTATGTAGAGCATTATTCTCATTTGCCAGCCGTCACTCTTCAATTCGCATATTGGATTTTTGAAAGCATTTTGGTCTTCAAACAATTAATTTATAGTAAACACCAGCAACAGCAAATAAGCGGAGGAACGTCTGAAAAGAGAAATGTTGGATATCAAAGAATTAGCAATTTGTCGAAATTCGGCTCTGCTAATTACTGTTTCGCTTAAGCCATATTTTAATCATGTGTAATTAATACTATTATAAGGTTGTTTGATTCTTGAAGTAATTGACAGTTTTGGTTTTATCGACTCGATGGACAAGAATAGGGTCATAACGTGCTAAATTTACGAACATGCTGTTTGGTAAAGTCCCAAATCTATCTTCAACCAGCTTGACGCGCCTTTTTTAATCCAAATGTCAACTTCTAATTATCTCCAAATTTTTCTCACTGAAAAAAGAAAATTCCATACTTAACTATAATCCCGTCCTTGACAAAATCGTAACACGTATTAACTAACAAGTAATAAGTAACTAATCGTGCGAGAGAGATGAAGAAAATGAGAGTTTCAACGAAGTGGTAACATGGCATGGGGAATGATTGACCTAACTTGGTCTACGATAGGGATAGACTTCAAAGAAGCAGTTCCGAGAATGAATTGGCGCCTTGCTTGTTCTGTCTATGCTAAGATATAGCTTTTCCTGGAAAGTGATTATGCGAACATTCAATTTATCTGTGGTATTTGTGGTATTTATGGTATCTATGGTAATTTTTACAAACGTATCCTAGTATAGTATAAAAATCTAATAATACGATTTTGCACTTCGCTGGCCCATTTTAATACGATATTGCATTTCCTCGATACAAAATCAATAAAATGGTTACTATAATACATCTTTAATAGATGGTGAAACGGTGCCTTTAAATGTGCATAAGTATGGGGAATGGAATAGGATATCTTATAGTAAAAGATTGAGTTATCTTGGGTAGCATGTTATCCGCTACTATGTTTCCGTTCTCCACACATGATCCAACTATCATACTTAAACCAAAGAAAGTCATAATTAAATCTATGTCTACTATAAAGATAGTAGTAATCAAAAAAAACATAGGTGTCAAATCAATGCCTAGTTTCAGAATTTTGTAATGCGAGAAAAAAAGATCGAATTGGTAGAAACCACACACACACATATATATACATGCATATTAATTTTGAACAGCTAAAATACTAAACACATGACTAGCCAAGTATGATTGGATTGATGCTGGTTTTCTTTTTTTTGCCCCTGGATGTTTTCGACAGATTTCGTGCTTATGTGGAATTCACGGCGGAGTAAAGTTTTAGGCAGACATAATACAAAATTGATCCGGCTGAGCTATCTAATAATTATTTTTGTGATTATGGATTAGAGAACACTTACTCAAATCTTCAATATTGTTTATGTATAGCTAAAAAAAGTAATAGCTGGCTTGACTGAAATAATAGCTATGTGATATATGTATTGGGATTATTAGCACATAGTAAGGCATAATAGCATAATTCTCCTACTCGGTCAATGTTTAAGCGGGTTTCTTTTCCTGCTTACGGCATGCGAACTTCCCACCGGATCCGAAACTTGCCCCGACCGACAATCTTTTCTTTCTCAGTCATTCTAAGCAAAAAAGCGAAATTGCCCTGTCACACGCAACTGACGGAATAAAAGCTCTTGAGTCAGCATTTTCATTAAGACCTCGCTTTACTCTTTTGTTGTGTAATAGACCACCCTTCTCTCCCCTTTTCCTCACCTTTTTTTTTTCTACAAAATAACCATGCCGATAGTATCTAAAGAAACACTTCCTCCTTTCGGCCATGCAGTTGCCGGATCATTCGGTGCTATGTTTGCCTTGACCTTGGTTTATCCTCTTGATATGTTAGTTTTTTTCTGTTTTTATTTTTTTGTTGCAGTCCTTTTTTTTATAATCTTTATCAGCATAATTCTCCTATTTTTGACTTTAACCCAAAAAAAACCCTCACAAATTAAACAACAAACAAAAGATATTAACCATCCAATATTTATATAACAGTATCAAAACTCGTATCCAAGTTCAAGCAAAGCATGACGGTGTGGACGATAAGGAACAGGAACATTATAATTCAGCACTCGATGGTATTAAACAAATCATGGGTAAAGAGGGTGTTGCTGGCTTATATGCTGGTTTGGGCAGTTCGTTGCTCGGAACAGCTTCAACCAACTTTACATACTTTTATTGTTATTCGTTGGTCCGCGATTTTTACAACAAAAAATACAATCCTGGTGGTGGCACTTCATCAGCTGCTATGGAACTTCTCCTCGGTGCTATAGCTGGTGCTATGACAACACTCGTAACAACTCCAATCGCTGTGCTTACTACTCGTCAACAAACTTTACCTAGCAACGAACGTCAAGGTATTTTCGGTACTGCTACAACAATCTTGGCTGAAGAAGGTGTGGCTGGTCTTTGGAAGGGTATCCGTCCCTCCTTGATTTTGTGTGTCAATCCAGCAATCACCTACGGTAGTTTTGAAAAAATGAAGCAATTTGTATTGGAAACTATGAAATGGAAGATGACACCTGGTGTCAACTTTATCGTCGGTGCTATCAGCAAGACTCTTGCTACCATTGTTACATATCCTTATATTATGGCTAAGGTTCGTTTGCAATGGAAGCCATCAAAGGAACTTCAAGATAAGGTGGAACCTTATAAGGGTGCAGGTGATGTGCTTGCTCGGGTGCTCAAACAAGATGGTTTCTTCGGTTGGTACAAGGTAAAATATTTATTTCGGATTGTATTGTTGCTTACGTGAAGTTTTTTGTGTGTGTTTTTGTTCAAAAAATCCAAGAAGAATTTTGAATGTTTATTATGTATTATCTAACGTGGGTTTTTTTTCTTTTGTGATTATTAGGGTATGAGTACTCAAATATCAAAGGCTGTTCTTTCTCAAGCATTGTTGTTCATGATGAAGGATCTTTTCACCAACTATACCGTCATTGCTTATGCATTATTACTTCAAATAGCTCGACGAAAGCTTGCAGCATAAATATGATAGAAAGCTTGTTTATTCACAAACCGTTCACTTTTCGCTCTCCCCACCATTGCCGTGATTTTTTTTCGCAGCTTTGCTTTTATATAGACTTGGTTTCTTTTTCCCATTCTTAATACACAAAATTGTTTACGCCTCCTCCTTTGTTTTTACACATACCTTTCCAAAAAAAAGTTATGTTTAAGTATATATATGTCTATATATTCCTCTGTTGTTTTTCTTGCTTTTACCATGACAATATATTTTTGTTATTTTGTTATTTTAATGTTTATTAATTAACAGACTAATGTTCTCGTTTGTTGGGGAGTTGGATAGAGATACTTGATTTTATATAATCATATGTACAGGATCAATTTACAATTAAATAAGAAACAGGGGCACTAGATCTACTTATTATAAGTCTGGGGTAGAAACCTGATAAAATATGTTGAAGAATTGCCATAAAAATCCGCTGGATTTGATTTTTTAAATTTTCCAGGCATGGTTAGGAGGATCTATAACTGTTGAGATACCGTCCGTTAACACTTTTTGTCTGAAACAAAAATATCACACTTATCATCGTGTTAATACATATATTCAACTTATTTTTCTTTCAAAGCTAACGAGTATAAAAATCTAAAGAGAACGCAACTGTACCACATCAAATTAGGAAACGATTCAGTTTTTGTGTTAAAAAGATGTTAAAAACAAACATAAAACGGATAATCTCTATTTGTAGTGACTTGTCATTTTTTACGTATAACATACTTAACCATAAGAAAATCAAGACTTAACCTCTCAACCTAGATTGAGTAAATCGAATATTGCTTCATATATAATATAAGAAATTAAAAATTGGCAGCTTACATTTATTCATACGTATTCACTGATATCTAATCAGCACACCTTAAATTCATTTTATTGATTCAAACTATCACATCAAAGGACCATTGTTTTAATATATAACGCATGAAATGACAGCATCTAAAGCGCTAGTTGTTACCTGTATTAAAGTAATGTAACGGCTAGCACTAACTAATCATAGTGACTTATTGGTAATATATAATAATGGATTCATGTAATTTGTTTTCGATGCTTGCTCAAAAATTACTTTAGCAGCAGTGTTATATAATATACGAATATTATCTGCGCATATTATGTTAGGTACAAGAAAGTATTTTTAACATTGTTCATACGTATGCATATAATAATGTCTTTTTTATATTCTGCTTATAGTTCCTTTTATTGTCGCATATCCTTTTTTAGTGCAATAATGTTATTTCATTTTTACAATCCTTATTAGCCAATCCTACACTAACATGATGACTTCTGCTTCAGCGAATCTTCTTCGTCTATCAAGAAATACATTCATGCTCTGGTACACAGGAATGGATCACATTTTATATTACTTACTCTGATACACTGTGAAAAGCTTAAAGAACCCACTGTTTCGCTTTTAACAGATCATAAATACCATTGCAGGAGGAACTTTGAACGCTATACGATATAGCAAAACAGGTGGGAAGACTGAATAAAATTTAGCTACAGTTTCATTAAATGTATTCTTCACGGTTATATTGTAAGCGCAGTGTCAGATAAAACTAATAATAAAGAGATCCAATACGCTCATTTATTATAAATAAAAAAAAGCAACAGCGTCCTGAATTTACGACTTCCGAGTCAATAGTTTTATTTAAAGACCGATGAGGTTGAACCATGAGTATTAATATCAGGTACATTAAAATACTTGTTCACCAGTGTTATAATTGTTTCATATTGTATAATCAAGCGCGCTTCTTCCGTTGATGACGTTAGGGATCTTGGCTTTTCTTTTATTTCAAACTTTTTAACGGTTGAAAATCAATAGATTTTCTCAAAGAAAGGAAGTTGAACACAAGCAATTACACATTGTGTTTCAATAAATTGGAGGCCTTAACTAAGGCAACCCAACTCATTGTCTTATATATAGAAATATCTACCAAGAAAAGCTCTTTTCCCTTACTTCGGGGATAACTATAACAATAAGATTTATTGTATGTTCCATTTACAGAAAATCAATAAACATTAATACGTAAAGACTGTTTTCGTTGCAATAATCTAATTACTTTGTGGCTGCCGTTTATTATTTCTCGGGCCAAATGATATAGAGAATAAACCGTAAGTGGTCTGTAAATAGATACATGTGTTTTTGTCATCAAAATCATTCTACGTAAGAAGATGGTGAACTACCATTATATTTATGGACTACTCTGAGTATCATTGGTAAAGGTAATAACAAAAATATTAAAGTGCATTGAGTATTTTAGATGGCATATTTTATGACATGCTAGTAATGGAACGTTGATGGTTACAGTGTACATCTATTTTTCAACTGATGTTATATTTTTTGGTTCCCGAACGGACGTCTTCCTGCGTACTGTAACAATAGACGGATACAGTGTCTCGCTGTTAAATGTCTCCGCATCGACAAAAAATAATGGTTTGATAATCCGATATTATTTTTAGTATCACATTCCCCCCATCTTATTGTTTGCTATACAATTGTGGCTTGAATTAAACCACCACGCCACAACTGACACATAAATAAAATAAACAGTTGTTTCATGTTTAAAAAGCTTACATAATTTCAAACTACAATCCATTGTTAAAAGTAAACGTACAACCATAAGTAGTAATTTACCTTGTTGTTTTAATCATCGAACCGTTTTTTTTTTTCTATTTTGCTTAGAGTCAGATTAAAATAGCTGCAAGATACTGCAGCTATCAATAGCTACATGTTTTACATTTAAGGAATGATGGTGATTATCCCAGTGCTAACCAACCCTTTGCGTTCTAGATTAAGATGCATATATAATAATAATTACTAGATGATGGTGACTCATGTTCCTATTCACCACGTATTTTTTCGTTATTACATGCTCTGGGTAGAAAACAAAGAAAAAGTTGTAGACTTACTTGAATCCGTTCTTCCCATAAAAAATTATTGGGTAAAGCGCGCTATAAGATAAAAATCCCATTGTTGGTTGGCTGGCTGCATATTCATGTTTGGTGCATGTTCATGTGTAACAAGTCTAAATGAGTCAAATGTGCTAAAAACAGCTTAAAAAAGGGTTGTAAATTTCTTGGCTCCGCTTAATATCGCAAAAGTGTATGAAACTTTACTAACTTAAGATAAAAGACAAGTGTACAATAAGCAACAAAAATGAGAGAGGCCAAAATCAACAAAGAAAAGATAAAGTTGTGTGTGAAAAAAAAAACGATACAGTACTCAAAGAATAGCGGACCCTTAAATACGACATTTGCCTACTCTCAAACAACTCATTTCGTTTTCACTGAATACCTTCTTGCGTTTGCAGCACTCTTTTTTTCGAGCCCCTAAACTTTCGGTCAACGCACCAACAGTAGCTTTTTTTATAAGCGGTTTGGTTACGAAAAAATAATAATAAAGAAAAGGAAACCCCCATAAAACTTCTTTTTTTTGTCTTTCTACATTCCATTTCGTCAATGTCTGACGTCAAATATACCAATAGATCAATCGATGCGTATCCAACACAAATTACTCCAAAAAGCCCACCTCCACCACCGCCAGAACACCTTTATCTTCCACCTTTGCCACCATTGGACTCTAATAGCATCACTCATTCTTTCGATACCGAGAGTCCTGCATTCGCGAACAATGCCCCTGATTCGCGTGATACCTCCGCTTCAACACAACCACCTTCACTAGAGGATCATCACCATGACAACGTATCTACAGCAGACGAATGTGATTCAGTTGTCAATTCGACCGACACTCCTCGAACCTTTTCTATTTCCTCATTCAATAGAGATGAAGATGTACCCAAAGACACAGAGCCTTCTAAGGTTATCAATATAGAAACTCCAAACCCTTCACATCTTTTTTGGTACCGCTAGCTTTTTTTTTTCATTTTTCGTCAATATAAAAGAGAGAAGACAAATTGATGATCAATGGATATGTATGTATGTACATATGTATGGATAATATCACTAACTATCAACAAAAAAAATTAAATAGGGTTCCTGCAGCACAGCATCCAGAAATAGCACCAAATGAATTTGAAATATTTTTGCAACATAATGCCATGGCTAAACGTGAACGATCCAGTCTTAAAAGGCGAAGTTCCATTTTGTCTGTATCATTTACAGCAAGTGATGCTGAAAAACAAGAAAATGATGAAAATCGACTGGAAGGGGATAATAGGAATGACGCATTACAAGCTTTGGAACGGGGTAATCGACATGGGTCTTCGGAACGCAACGAAAGAATACAATTACTGCAACAACAACAAGAAAATGATAGTAATAAAGGGGGAGGGGAGGAGGGGTCCCAACGAAAGGCGCGACTACGGCGAAGTCTTAGTTTGGACACAGCTACGGCAGCAGGTTGGTATCTCTATTTTCTCTTTGTGTCGTTTTTGGGGGAGAATGAGGGGAAAGGGGGCTTGTTATTTCTTTCTTTCTTTCTTTCTTTCTTTCATTTTGTGTGCTATATATATACATTGCGTCCTGATTGGCAGAAATAAATAAATAGAGAATCAGATGCGAGTGCCTGATTTCTTGGTGTTTGATCGCAATTCGTCACCTTTGGATCAATCTAAGGTACTTGTTCCAAAAGCAGATCGGCCCTCATTACTGCGGCGAGGCGCACGTACGAGATTTCAACGGAATTCATCATTTACACCTCCTTCTGCACGACAACAAGTGGACCGACATCGTCAAGCAGAGTCTATGCCTCCAGGCGCATATACCGAGCGTTTTGATACCACAACATTTGAAGAAGGAATCGCTCTTTCTGATGGACCACTCGAATTAACTTCTAATTTTTCATTACCACTTGCCGAACCATCGCCATTGCCACCACACCATTATTATCAACAACAGCAAGAAAATGCAGCATCTGAGGCAAGCACCACATTTACACCACGACCAATGGAAAGGAGGGCCAGTGCTGAAGAAATACCACGACTACAAAATCGTTCATCCTCTACAAAAACTCATGAAATTCAAGCATTGGAGATTGGCCAGAATGTGGTTACACAAGAATCTACACCTTCAGACCACACAACTCATGAACAACAACAACACCCCGATGTACCAACCCAATCATCATCAGAACGAAAATCAGCATGGTCTTGGGGATTTAAACGGTCGAAGTCTGAACAAGTGAGAGGAGATGTTACTGGGGATAAAGCTCATTTACAAGCCGAGGCAGTACCTCAGCCACGACATTCAGTCTCAACAGAATCTTCGATTAATTCGAACGCCTCAGCTACTACGCCTACACATTTACCTAGTAATAATGGCGGTAAAGAAAGCGGCGGAAAACGCTCCTTTGGATTGTCATCACTTTTTTCTCGCAAGAGTTCAGCCAGCAAAGGACAAACAACTTCAACTTATCCCACGACAACAAATACTGCACCTACTGCTCCCAAAGATTTCCAACTGAACAGAATCAACCAGAACCGATTGCCCATTCATATCGAACGCACTATTTATCGTCTTTCACATTCTAAACTGGCCAATCCCCGCCGACCACTTCATGAGCAGGTACTCATATCGAATCTAATGTTCTGGTACCTTTCACTTGTCAGTTCTCCACAACATCAACAACATCAACAACCCAATAGTACGTCTCCTGATAATAAAACACGAAAATTTGTAAATCCAGGAAAGAAAGGAAAACGACGTCCACAATCCAATTCATCATCTCCTCGACAATCATCGTCACAAAGTCATCATAACCACCAACAACAAAAACAAAAACAACAGCATCATCCACAAGAACCAAAACAATCACAAGCAGGACATAATCGTCCACCATCTCTCTCCAATAAATCTTCACCACCACCACAACAACAAAAGAATCGATCAAATTCAAAGCAACAGCAACAGCAACAAGAAAATGGGAACGTTGTACTTAATCAATATATGGGGGCATCGACCGGATTCGTTGTTCCTGAAAACTATCTAAAACCCCGTCAACAAGGATCGAAAGGTATGGCAGGTGTTGGTAGAAATAGTAGTCTAAGTGACTCGGATGAAGATGACGACGATGATGATGGAGTTTTAAGTGATAGTAGTTCAGATGAGGAGCCATCGAATAATAATGTGACGATGAAAGCTAGAGTAGCAGCTGCAACTAAACATCGAACCTCAAATGATCTCGTTCCGAATCATAATACCCGTGTTTCCAAACAAAGAGGCGATGATAATGTACCTTTGGCAATGTATAGAAAAGGAAAAGCCTAAAAAGTGTCGTCTCAACTTTATTATTATCATTCATCATCATTATTATTACTTTACGTTTATCCTTTTACTTTTTTTCTTAATAAAACCAGTTATTAATCGACCGTTTTCTTACTATTATTAATTACAAAGGTTGACAAAGAGTTGGCATATACTCTACTTCATAAAATCTTTTCTACACATACATATCTCACACACAGGAACGAAAGAAAAAACTGTGTTTTTTTATTCGATAAAATAATATAGTTGCATAGTGACACTGGGAAAGAATTAAATTTCTACAAGCGCTATATGAATGTATTCGCACACTGTTGTCTTTCTGCCGCGTCCGACTCGTCATGAATAACGCGAAGGCCAATCTTAAAGCAGCTCGAGAAGCGATTGCCGCAAAAAAATTTGACGATGCGGTAAAAGCTTGTAATCGTATTCTCTTATGGGAATCAGGAAATTATAATGCGTAAGCTTTGATGATTTTTACAACTTGATATTTTTTGTCCGGACTTGTTATTTTCTAATTCTTTTATTTGACCATAATTGACAATTCATTGTTTGATGTATGTATGTGAAAGTTGGGTTTTTCTCGGTGTTGCGTATACAGGTTTAGAAAATGACGAAGAAGCAGAAAAATCATATAAACGTGCTATCGAGATCAATGCAGATCAACTACTTGCATGGCAAGGTTTAGTTAGTTTCTATGAGAAACGAGGACGGAAGGATGATATGGCAAAAGTTATACATGATATATTACCTAAAGTGGTAGAGAGGTAAAAGAAAAATACTTATAGACTTTTGATTATAGCAACCACGCTTACTATAAAACATTTTGATTAAATTATAAACACATAAAGTGGTGATGGAAATCGACTAGTGGATTATTTAAATAAGTTGGTGGACACATATGAAAAGAATGATCAAGACAAGGTATTATATATTCGATGTATTCTGAAGTTTATCAACAAAGTTGGTTAACTTGTTATTTATATATAATTTGAATAGTATATTGTCACGCTTAAGCTATTTTTACCAGATAGTTCATACTACGAGATAATCAAAGATACCAAATCAATGCGACAACCTCTCGATATTTGGACAACAATTACCAATATTACAGAAACAGACCAATCCCGACTAGTAGAAAGTCGTGTTCAATCACGGCGTATGGGCGTCCATGCTGGACCACCAGAAGAAGTCCGCGCACAAGTGGAAGCTGAAATATACTCCAAATCACAACTGGGCGAGATGTACGAACGATTACTTGAATTAGCTGATGATTCGGATACGATCCGTTCATTACAACTTAAATTACTCAGTTTCTGGTTTAAACAATTGCCGGGCGTTCAAAACAAATCGGCTGTAAGTATGAATTATATATATAAGTAGAATGAGACAGTGTGGATTTATTATGATACTTATTTTTGTGTTGTTGATAGGTTTTCAAGGATATCATTGATCTTGCCAACAAACTTGTTCTAGAGGAAATAAATTACTCTCTTCCTTATGAGATCCTCATAGAAACAACAGATGCACAGAGCATTGGTAGGCTATGCAAGTGTGGAAAGACTGGCAAGTCAACTTTGTATAGTAACTAATGCAATATATAACATAGATCAATATGATACAAGTCTTCTGAATGCAGTCAAGTCCAAATTCCCGGATACAGGTCTTGGTAAATTGATTCAAGGATATAGTCTGTATCGAACGGGAGAAATTGATTCGGCTTTTGATTTGTTTGCGGTAATTTAAAGAAAAGGGTATTTTAAAATGTAGCAAGGTTATTTCTATGTTCAACTTATACATATATTATAGGAAGGTATGGAGCTATTCCCTGGAAGTTTATTTGCGTATCAATGTTTGTCATGGATCTATTTTGAATGCAAGGAATATGAAACTGGACTCGAATATGCCACAAAAGGCCGCGACCTAGTGCGTAAAAAAGGACGCGAGTCTGGGACAACACTGGAAAGGTATTTTTTCTTTTTCACAACAATGAAAGGTTAGTGAGTATATAATTTCGACTCCATTATTGACATTACCTTTTTGTCTAGAGTGCTTATTTCAATGGAACTTTGTATGGCACACTGCTATCGATGTCTTGATACCAAGTACTACCCCGATGCTACTGCATTATATAAAAAGGTTTTGAGCCTTGATCCAAATGAAATTAGTGCTTTGGAGGTAAGATTTACGATATTATCTCTTATATTTTATTGTGCATTGGTTTGGTAACATAATGCTTAATCTTTTTTTGTATAAAGGGTAATGCTTTGATACTACGTGAAGAAGGGCATTTCGATCAAGCGCTTGAATATTTCGAAAACGTTTACAGTCTCGATCGTAATCGACATATTTCACTGGCTGAAATTGGATGGATCTACTGTGAAAAAAAAGATTATGATAGAGCAATTCAATATATTACTCAAGCTATCGATTTGGCTGAAGAGGAAGTGGCAGAATACTACTATCGCCTTGGACGCGTTTATTGGGCTATTGGAGGTAATTTATACAACACCAACTATGAAAAAATATTTTGCTGATTCCATAGCACTTTGTTAGGTGAAAACATGGATCACGCATTTAAATATTTTATGCGAGCTGTCAAACTGGATCCTGAATTTGCATGTGGATTTACCTATGTGGGTCACTATTATCAGCAAATTCAAAATGATCCTGTTCGTGCCAAAAAATGTTATCAAAAGGCATTTATGCTTGATCCCCTTGACACAGACGCTGCTTTTCACTTGAGCAATTTCTACGTCAACGACAATGAAACTAGAGAAGCTGAGGCAGTATTTAAACAAATCACTGAACTTGTACCTAAAGCAGGCTGGGCTTGGAGAAGACTGGGGTATTCTATGATTGTAAGTAAGAACGAAATTCTGCATATAATAGTTTTTTTTTTTTGATTTATGATATATATATATATCTTTTTATTAGAGTTCAAACAATTATGCAGAAGCTATCATTTGTTTTCAAAAAGCGTTACGATGTGATACAGGTGATCTAAGGTGCTGGGAAGGCTTGGCTGAAGCTTATGCACATGAAGGTCGATTTGTTGCTGCACTCAAGGCGTTTGGCCGTGCCACTGATCTTGATCCAACATCCATTCATGCAAATTACGAAAAAGCTTTAGTCAAGCAAAAAATTGGTTTTCTTGATGAAGCTGTTGAAGGATTTATGACGACATTGAAACTTGCCGAAGAACAGAACAAACCAAACTATCTTCCCGCAATTAAGGGGCTAGCGGATACCTATATTGAACAAGCAAAAGAAGAGATTCAACAAGGATTTTTTGGTCGTGCTGCTGATAGTTGTGGTAAAGTGATCAAGACGTCGCTGGTTGGTTTACATCAAGACGCTTCTATTATTGGGTTCTGGAAACTTATCGGGGACGCATGTGTAATCTATCGTATTGTACCAACCAATTTGCACTTATGTGCTTATGCTGAGTTACAGGAAGCAATGAATTTGGTTTTAGAAGACGGATCACCTCATCAACGACTTGGATTCCCGGAAAATGATACGAGCGCGGCTCTTCTGAATGATTTTGTTGGACTTGATGTGACAGTTGATGATTTCTATCTTCCACCTAAAACAGCACTTGGTGTAGTTTTAGCGTGTGCTGGATTTGCATACAAGCAAGCACTGCTATTATCCAAAGGTCACCGACTTATCGCACCTGCATTATGGCATGATATTTCCCTCTTGTACCATTGGATGGCAGAAGGAAATCGGTCTGAAGACGAACGTGAGGATGTGTATGTGGAAACAGCTATGCAATGTGTTCGTACAGCACTAAAACAAGAACCAACTCAATATCTTTATTGGAATACATTAGGTGTAGTTGCTATCCGTGATTCACCAGAAATCAGTCATTACGCATTTATCAAAGCCATGGAATTAAATAGCAGGGTAAATGTGCTACGAATATATATATATATATATATATATAAAGCGGCAGGGGATCCTATTTGTGTGAGAGCTCAATAATTTTATGTTGAAAAAAATAGAGTGCTGTTCCTTGGACAAATTACGGCTTTTTATGTTTGTCACGCAAAGATTATGAATTGGCCAATCAAGCATTTGACATGGCCCATGCTTTGGACCCAGAATGGATTTCAGCCTGGGTTGGGCAGGCTCACGTAGCCTCACTTTGGGGAACGTCAGATTCTGGAGCAATTTTCCAACACGCTTTTGAATCAAGCAATGGATCATCTGTAAGAGATATATGGGAGAGAAAATGAACCAAACAAGGGCTTTTTTAAAAGATTACTGATTCTTTTTTATATTTTTTTATAGACGGAATCTAGTTACGGTTATGCCGAAACAGCCTTCAGACAACTATCAAGCTTACCCACGGTGGATGAAAACGGTGTCAACATGATCCTATCTCCTGCTTTTGCACTTCAAAAGCTTACAGAACAGAAACTCGATGATGCACTTGCATTAAATCTTTTAGGCTTATTATTAGAAAGAATGGGACAATATGACCGCGCGTCAGAAGCTCTTGCAGGTGCAATTTTAGCATTAGAAGCACAGGCAGAGCAAGGCAGGATTACACAAGAAGAAAGTAATCAACGAATAGCTAAGGTACATTGCAATTTGGGTCGTACTCTTTGTGCAAGCGAAAACTTTGAAAGTGCTATATCCAGTTACCATAGTGCATTGGAACATGCCACCGGATCAGCACGTGTATATTGCCAGCTGGGTGCAGGCATTTCATATTATTTTATGGATCAGCTGGAAGAATCTTTAAGTATGTTTGAAACAGCATTGAATGAAACGGAAAGTGACTTGGATCTGCGTATGGATGTCACTGTACTCTTAAGCAAGGTTTTATGGGCGCTTGGTGGAGACGAACAACGCGCAGTCGCCAAAGATCAAATGTTTTCTAGGTAACGTAAAAATAAATTAATGTGAAACAAATTTTACGACAAATAGGTTAACTAAGACGAAAAAAAAATAGCATTGCCGATAATCCGAGCTATCTTCCAGCAATATTTTCACTTTGTGTGATGGGGATTCTCGAGGATGATGATACACTAACCGATGCAGCACTTCAAGAACTGATCAAAATGCCTGTTGATGTTACACGTGAGTTTACTAAAAAAAAACAAGCACCAAAAGTTAGAAAAAAGGAGAGTATAAATACATTATTCACGCTGCTCTTTTATATATAGTTGATACTGACAAAAATCAGAAAGTAACATGGCTGTTTTCACGATATTTCCGATTAAAGGTATGTAACAAACTGGTCAACTAAATGCAATAATAATCTGCTGATATATTGATTATCACTCGTGACTATTGCACTTTGATTTTTGAAAATACAGAATAATCCTGAACAGGCGATCAGATCACTCGCAAAAAGTGTGCACCGACTACCGTGGCTTGCAAGTTTATGGAATCAATTAGCATCCGATATCTTGGAATGTTATGATAGCACTGAAAAACCATATGCTTCAACTACAGTACAAAATACCATCACTCTTTCGGCATTGACATTGACAAGTAACTCTAAAAACTCAACGGCTGATGCCAAGGCAGAAGCATACGAGCATGCGGCACAGGCTTCATTAGCAGATGAAAATGAGGTTAACGCAAAACAACAAGCTAACCGTGCTGTCATGATTGCTCCATGGCGGGTGAATGCATGGAAAACGATGGCGGTAGTTCATAAAAAGAGTTCTGAATAAAATACTTTGTGTAACTTATGTCATGGTGATCTGATCCCCCCATTTCCTATTTCTGGATAGTCTATACTATTGTTTTTTATTGCTGTCATTTTATTCTATAACATTCTATTAATGAAAAAGAAGGAATAAGTATATTCTTTGCTTATTCGACTACTGGCTTTTAAAAATAAAACAATAGAATTTAACAAAAAAAATTAGTTTAAACTCATTCATGTTGATAACTCGCTTCTGAATCACTGATTTATCTTCCATGTTGTGTATACTATGACACTCCTCCCCTATATATTGACAGTACATATTTGGATTAGCTATAAACATATACTTTTTTCAAAGTCATAGAAACTATTTTAACCTTTCTATTGTTTTATTACAAACTAGATATAGGACTCGGTCTGTACTCCCGAAAAAGAAAAAAAAAGTGATGTAAATGCTCAATGGAAAAAATGATACTGTTAAATTCTATTTACTTTATTCTTATAAACGTAATAATACATATAATAAATTTCCTGTAATTAGTTGAAAATTTTCTGGTTGTCTATTATGGACATTAGTCTATAGACATGTAGTCGCTTCCTTGCGGTACAAAGAGCTAAGAAAATATAAAAATATAAAAATGGGGTTGAAAAGCATTGACACCATGATTAAATAAAAACCTTAATGAGAAAGAAGTTAGGTTGGAGTAGCCAGGAAGAAAGTAGATTATGGTTAACGGAAGTATTAGATAATAAGACGATGTAAGGGATGATGGTTCCTGTAATTAACTCTCAGCAAATACAGTTGACAGTTGGTGCGGAACAGTAGCAATGTCAATCTATCGTAGAGCTCAATTTTTCGGTATACAATAGCATCCAATTTTCCTTTATTCATACTTCATTCATTAATACTAATGCTAATATAAGAGTATGTAATTTAACCATCATCATTTTTAGATACAGTCATGCTAAATACAGCATGGTTTTTTCGCTGCTTGGAGCAAAGATTTTACAAATAAGCTTAACAATGTTAAGGTTATATGGTTAAATCCTTTTGTTGCTTTTTCGTTGTCAAGGTACAATTTTCTTAATGAAGTGCTTAAATTCTGCTTGTCACATCCCTTGTAAAGTTATCAGTTTTCAATTATATAATTCATTACGTATTACCCATACGATAAAGATTTTTTTTTGATACTGCAAGGGGTTGTGGAAAGTAACTGTAATCATATATAATTTATTTGATAAGTGCGTTCATTTTAAATAGCTTGGCAAACATTTGTCTTGAGCTTACTTTTAACGTCCACACCTATTTTTTTTTAGCAAAGGTGCTAAGTTATCTAATGATAAATAAATAGTAACATTTATAAATACATTTGATTATATGTAATTTGAGGCTAATCATTACCGGCATAGAAATCTTGAGATATAAACTATTAGCCCTAAAAAGAACAGACTGTTATGTTAATTAATTTCTAGTGTTTTCTTCATGTGACACGGAAGGTTAGTGTGTTTTTAATGCGTCCTAAAAAAAATGCTTGGCATAAAGATTTTCTTCGGATCATGAAACTCGCTGGTGACCAGTTAAAATAATCAAAGGGTTTTCGGGAATTAAAGAAGTGTCGCATTAATGCTATGTCATGCGTGGAACGGTAAAAAAAAATATACGTCACATTTCTTTCTTTTTATTGTTCGTGACATCATAAATGTTAACTAAAAAAAAGATATATAAAGAGAGATGAAGAAACCCTGGGATACATACTTTTTTAATACCCTTTATTTCTATTATTAACAATGGCTCTTACTGTAAGTTGTCAAAGCCAATCCGAGCAATTTATTTATTTACTGGAATAATAAAATTAAAAAAAAAATGAGTTACTAAAATAATAATGCTAATACACAACCTACTACTAGTGTTCAGATTTCTGTAAAATTATCTTTGGTAAGATACAATTTTATTAACAAGAGTACTGTTTTGACGAATTTTTAATTAATTATCTTCGTTTTTTTTTATTAAATTTAGCCATCGTCTTGCCACCACTGGGTGTCTTCTTCGAACGAGGTAAGATTATATTATGATATAATTATTTTGTACGTAGAACATAAACAAAATATACCTATTAACCGCTATCAATTATTTTGTAGGATGTACATGTGATCTTCTTATCAACATTGCCTTAACGTGTCTGGGCTACATTCCTGGTATGTTTTTTTACTGAATATTATTATATGGCTATATTGTAAAAAAAAAGTTTGATTACTAATTATTTCAAAATTATACATTACTTTAGGTATTATTCACGCACTATATATTATCGTAAAATACTAGTATCGGCTAGTGATATCTCTCATCAAGGACATCTTCTAATGGAACATTTTTCTTGACTGAAAATGCATTTATTTCTTAAATCTAACAGCTCATTTTTCTTATGCCCTTTCTCTTTCCAATTTCTACATACAATTTATCCATGTAACACTATATTATTTTTTTTCTATCTTATATTTCTTAACACATCTTACATAAATCATAATTATACTATTGTTATTACTATTTTATCACCATCACAATACTTTTTTTTAAAACTGTTCCTTTTAGCCGTTTGAATTGTTGGGAATAATTTATTTTGCGTGGAGTATTTTGATTTTAGTGATGCAACCAAAATAACTTGCTCTAACCCAGAGTATTCACTATAATGAAAGTTATATATTTTTGAAAACTATTTTTCTTCTATTAACAAAAAAATAATAGAAACAAACAACCTATCCCTCTAACTTTTTTAAGCTTGTATAATAAAATATTGATTAGGATACTATACTAACACGAGATAACAAGAGGTAATTAATCAGGCGGGATCATTGACATAAATTTCTGAACAACACAATTTCATTTTTACGGAGATTATAAAAGAAAAATGGTTTGAGCAAAGCAATTTGCTTCTTTTGGTGTAGTTCGATCGTATTATATATTTAATGAAGTTGTCTTTATTGGTCCCGCAATAGTAAATATCTGCATAATGATACGATTTATCAAGATTAGCCTAGGACTCTTGTGGTATCATAGCTACATTACGTAAGGCTATCAAAAACGGAGTAGTAGCTAACATTTTGGCATAAATCATTAGCCTTAATAAAAAGAATGAACGTCAATCCAAATTAATTTTAAAGAATATTTCTTTGTGTATTTACAAACAGCAGTTATTCACAAATTAGATGGATACATGTGGGTACGTAAGCACAAGACCATTCAAAATAATTTTTTACAATTTCATAATCTCATTATTGAGCCGATGAAAAGAAAAAGCATTCGGGTTTTCGTTCGTTTCTACACTTAACAATTGTATAACTTGACTTGTCGAGGTGGGAAATACGCCAATAGTATAAGTAATGCAAAGAACGGAAGATCATGTGAAAAGCTGAGCATACTAATATTACGTCATACTCTTTCTATAGTTGTAGCGAAAAGTATCAACTTACATAACCAAAGGGTGTTCACAATATGAATAGCAGAGTATATGATACCACACTTTAATTTTCTACCTCCGAAAAGATCAAGCACCAAATAGCATATCTTTCGCATATTGATTAATAATGAAGCATTGCAATAATGCAGTTAGACTTTTGCTACATTTTTTGATATGATATATATTAATCAAGAACCCAAGCATTAAATTCAAACCAGCCCTACAATTGATTATTTTAGTTTTATAATACATATGATTTATGTTCTTAAAAAAATACCTTATTTAGGAGTGAGCCTCTTATTTAGCCTTCTATCATTGTACCGACAATATATTCAAGCTGTTATTAATTTTTTTGATTCATAGATGTTTATGAATTCCTTCTAGATGATTACTAAGATTGAATAGCTAAAAAAGCATTGAGATTGTTACTACGATCAATATATGATTCGATTTTTAAGGAGAGGATTTCACCAGGAGAAAGGCTTTCTCAGAATGATACAAATTTGCTCTTGTGAAACACGTATCACATATAGTCGAGATCTGATAAAAAAAATCACGATATGCTCTTCGACAAAATAAATTGTTATTCACTATAATATTACCGACCGATGCTAGCATAATTAATTAACAAATATATTCTAATAAGAATAATTAAAATTATTTTCAGTATAGCGAGTAAAATTCATTTACAGAGGTCAATTACAGCTGTAGAAGCTCAATAAATTTTATAGCAAAAACCGATTATCGGTTTGCATAAGGTTTGGTTTCGGAGAGTACGAAAAGTGAAGAAGAATCAGGCCATTTTAGCGGACATTGTTTATTTGTTTTTCCCTTTTACTTTCTCATTTTACTGTTCTTATTACCCATCCAAACAATGCCTTCAAAAAATAATCAAGAAGTAGAAAGATCAAGAAAAAAACGATCTAAATCCAGAGAGACTCAAGGTAGTCGCTATGAACGTAAAATACGACGAGTCAAAACGAAAGCGAGATCTGGTAGGAAAGATCCTCGATTTATTATTGAAATATTATTTTTAGACAATAAGCCAATTATATATACATTTACAATTGCTGAACAATCCACTTTTCAACTAATAGAAATTGATTTGTTTGCTTGGAATAAATGGAAGTTCTATTCCCAAGATTATTGGATCAGTCCATATGTAGATACAGTGCCACGAATCAATGGACGATCTACTCCAAAAAGCGAGTTTATTGAAAAATATGAAGCGCCGAATCGACCTGTTGTTATAACTCGTTTAACTGATGAATGGCGAGGACATTCTTTATGGAATGAAAAGGTGAGTTGTATATATATATACTCGAAGAAGAAAAAAGAGAAGGAGAAGGAGGAGTTAATAACATATGTGCATGAATATTCAAACAAATTTGCATATTAATTAAACTTGACAGCATTTTCTCGAATACTATGGTTCTCATATGTTTAAAATTGGTGAAGATGATGACGATAACAATGTATATTTAAAAATGAAACATTTCTTACGATACTCTGAAACGGACGCTCAGTATGATGATTCGCCACTTTATATTTTCGATAGTGGATTTTACAAAGATCGACGAAAAAAGAAAAGACAAGGTCAACCTAATACTTTATTGGGGGATTATCAAGTTCCTGACTATTTTTCAGATGATCTGTTTCGTTTGACAGGTGAACGTCGTCGTCCACCTTACCGCTGGTTGGTCATTGGTGGCGCTCGTAGTGGTACTGGGTAAGCTTTATATTTGTGCATATGTATGATGGAGTTCATAATCTGTTGTTTTATCTACAATGGTTATCATAAATCTGTAATACGTTAATTATATTTACTAATTGGTAAAAACAATAGGATACATACGGATCCATTAGGTACATCAGCATGGAATGCTTTGCTTAAAGGACATAAACGTTGGTGTTTATTTCCTCCTGGTACTCCCAAAAATTTAGTTGATCCTCCAATGAAGCCATATGATCATGAAGCTGTATCATGGTTTAGTACTGTATTCCCAAAATTTCAAGTACGTGATGATCCATATGATAATCGAACTCTTGGTGAGAAATTAGGTATGGTTCAAGTGCTTCAACGACCAGGTGAAACGATTTTTGTTCCTGGCGGTTGGATACATGTTGTAATGAACCTGGGTGAGTTTTTTCATTGGTTTGTATATGTGTTTTAAAGACTTACATTAAAGAACAACTGATTTATATATGTACTTTATTATTTCTTTCTTTGTAGACATGACATTTGCAGTAACTCAAAATTTTTGTTCACCTACCAATGCCGAATATGTTTATCTCAATACACGACATAGTCGACCCAAATTGGGCGCAAAATTGTATAGAAAAATACAGGAGCTCGCTGTTAAAAATCCAAAAATGTATGGTGAGCTTGCTAAAAGTTTAGATTCCTTACAGTATGTACCGCGAATTCCTCCAAGCAGTAGTGATAGTAGTAGTAGCAGTAGTAGTAGTAGCAGTAGTAGTACAAGCAGTAGTAGTGATAGTAATAATAGTGACGACAATCGCTCATCCAACATTGGTAAAATGAGCAGAAAAAGAAAGTTCCAGGTGAGCTCAACCGAATCAGAAACTGATTTGAGCGACGGGACATGTATGTGCCAAAAGTGTAAACAAAATCGAAAACGTGTTGAAAGACAACGTTTAATGGAAAAAAAATCATAACGATATACCCGATTTATTTTCTCTCGCTCTTGTTTGCTCTCATTCATCTCTATCCCCTATCTCTTCTTTTTGCTCACTCCTCCAAACTATGTAATAAAGAAAATGTTTGCTGTTTTCTTGTTATTAGTGCTGTTAAAAACTAACTTTTAATTAAAGCTAAAATATTAATAAAAATAATTACAAGGAAAAATGATTTTATTATTATGTGTATGAGAGATTTTTAATTAAACGAGCGGAATAGATGAAACAGGTAGGATCGGATAAATGTGTCTATATACGTTCAAGGGGGCTGATACCAATAAGTTTCAAACCATTGGCCAATGTTGTTCTGGCTGCCCAAAGCAAAAGCATCCGTGCTTCTGCCAAACTAGGATCCACATCCTTGATTCGCAATGTCGAGTTTGCTTGGCCCATAGTGTGTGCCAACCTGAAAAGATACTGTACAACAACATATGGTTCCATGGATTGATATGATGATTTGACAACATCCGGGAATTGTGATACTGTTAATGCCAATTCAAAAGCTTCTTTTTCTTTAAGTAGAGAAAAGTCACAATCTGTAGTGATTTGTGTATTTGTTTTTCGTTCGATGCTAATTTTTTTTTGTAAAAACATAAACATTATTTAGTAAAGTTTGTCTTCTTCATTTCAATCCTATATTAGTCAGTCTCTTAAAAGTATTATATTATTTGTTTATTCCACTTACGCGCACATGCGAGCGTGAGTATATTGCAAATAAACACCAGTATACCCACGTGCGGCTGTCATACGCTCGTATGAGAAGGAATAATTTTTGACTCGTTTTGTGATCAAATCTTGAACAATAACGGCCGATGTACCCAGTTGATCGGTTACTAGATTCACAGCTTCCTGTCCAACCAATCGTTGACCCCCTTTCTGAATACCCAAAGTCAAAAGTTCATTATACTTTGTACCATTTTCCTTGAGATTTTTTAGCATTTGTTCTTGGGCCGTATCGAGAATATCTTGTAAAAACACCACGGTTCCTTTTCGAGTTGACATGCCCTGCACGCGCCCGAAAGGAACATGATGCATATTAGTTGCCAATGATGCTAGTTCAGCAATCTTGAACATCTGTTGCATATATAATGATTGTTCGGTACCAACAATATACATTGATTTTTTGGGTGATTGACGTAAAATTAGGTTGGCCAAGTCCCGAGTTAAATATAAGCTTGTGCCATCCGCCCTGCGGACAACAGGAGAGCCTAGATCGTAAGCAGATAAATCTACTGTCCATGCCCCATCAGCTGTTTTGTTAATAAGATTCTTGGATTGTAATAGGTCATAAAGAGGTTGTATATAGGGTTCTGTTTCGGATTCACCAGAGTATCGTTCAAATTCGATACCCAGGCGTTTGTAGATGGATTGGTAACTGCTGATACTAAGATCACGGAATCGTTTCCATTGTTCTAAAGCTGTTGAATCACCTTCTTCCATTCGTTTAAAATATTCATTCGCTTGGCGATCCACGTCTTCAGTTATATCGTTGTTGATTTTGACATAGACATTATATAAATGATGGATAGGATCTTTTTCAAGCAGTACCTTATCACCATATTTCTCGAACCCAACAGCCAATAGCCCTTTACATATAAAATAAAATAATATTCGATTAATCATTGTCTCAGTCAAAATATAGAAGTAGATAGTTGTAGAATATTTCTTTTTCTTACCATATTGTTTACCCCAATCACCAAGATAGTTGATTCCAATAACAGGATATCCCATTGCTTGATGGATTCGTTTCACAAAGTTGCCAAGAATCGTACTCCGTAAATGACCCGCATGAAAAGGTTTAGCAATATTAGGTGAACTGTAATCCAAGACGACGGTATGTGGTTTATCGAGTGTATGACATCCATAATTTGATTGTTCATTATGCACTTGAAGTAGTGTTTGTCTAATATATTCTGTTTGTCTAACACTAAAGTGTAAAAAAGGTCCTTTTGCTGAAGCTTCTTGGATCAAACTGTCTGGTTGAAACTATATACATGTAATAGTAAAAAGAGAAAAAAAAAGGTTTTGAAATTGAATTGTTGGTGCTTTCTTTATGAGTGAATGAAGGAAGCGCTTGGATTTTCTATTCTTTTATTTGTGCCATTTGATACCTTGTGAGCCAGCTCATTAGACAATTGGGCAGAATCGCGTTGTGATTTTAAACGGGGAATAGGTATGTTAAATTGGTGATTTAATGCAGCTTTAGGGGTACCGAGAAGTCCGAGTAATTGTGATTCTGGACATGAGGTAATGCGTGATAGTTGACTTGCTATTGCTTTCCGGAACTTTGTAGCACTCATATAGAACTGCACCTGTTTTTTTCACGGCATTGACCCCGAAAGCAAATAAAAGCTTTGCAGGGCAAAGCGAGGTCCCAGACACTAATTTTTGGATTACCGCAGGCGTTACCAGGTTCCAGGTCTTGATTTCACTAATAAGATAAGTCATGATGAATTGCAATTGGTGATCTTTTTCTAATTATTTGTTTTTTTTTTTTTATTTATTTATTTTAGGATTGTGTGTCTATGTTCCCAGAATAACACTTAGCTGGACTTCTTAACGTGGCTTGATCCACGCCGTAAAGTAAACAGTCATACATAATATTTTTATGGGTGCATGTTGTGATGCATTTTACAGTTATTGTGCTTTGTTTTATATCTAGCTTTTCAATGCTCTTCATTATTGTCATGATAATATAAGTTTTTGATTAATGATGATATATATAAACATTAATATATAAATAAAACATACACAAACGATTATACTGAAAGTTAAAGGGGGGGTACTAATATAGAATAAGTAATCATAATATAATAAACAAAATAAAACACGTCAGTTGTTTGAAATCTGCATCGGGGGATAGTTTTGATGTTATTTTTTTTTTTGTTGATAGCATTATATGTGACGGAAAATCATATTAGTCCCTCAAAAATAACAGGGCAAGTAGAAGCATGTATACTTAATATAACTCTTATATATCAGCTTGGCCTCGGGAAAATATATACAACGTCTATATAAGCTTTATCTCCCTTTAATGTTTCGACTAATATAGGTTTGTATCATAATATAGTATAATATTTTTATATATAAAGATCATCAGCAATCCTTTCTCCTGTTTTATCATCTATAGAAAGTGGGGGTAAAGAAGTGTGGGGGAGAAAACAATATTGTGGAGGTGAAAAAAATATTTGTATATCAATGTTTTTCTTTCCAACCATGATGGAAAATCCAGAGGTAAACAAGTTATCTCTCTCTCTCTCTCTCTCTCTCGTTCTATCTATATACTGATAATCTTCTACCCTCCCCACTCCCCCAGAGGACTATGCGTGCAGCAAGCGATAAACAAATATATGAAAAAGTGTGAAATATAAAAATAAGTGGATGAGCGCGTCTATTTATGATTTTTTTTCAACGCCTTTTTTTCTTATCTTTCTTTTTCTCTCTTTAATTTTTTTTTCGTTTAGTTTTTTTACTTATACATATATATATAAATGTTTGTATAAATGTTTCTATTTTTTATTACTATTCTATTATCATATCAATATATAATATAATAATATTAACAACTGCACACATAATAAAAAAAAAATGATTATAAAATTTAGGAACAAGGAAGAGGAACATCAACAGTATTATTGTAGTGGTAGCAATTTCAGTAATTCTTTATCACTTTTGTGTTTTTTTTATAATCAGTTCTTTTAACAATGATTCTTCAGCAACTTTATTACCTAGTGCACCTGGTACTTTTGACACCGTAGTAGCCACTTCATTGGAAAGTAATGGTGGTGGATACGGTGCCATCATCAATAACATTGAAACTGTTGCAAGTGTCGAAGCATTACAAGCCGATCGACCCGGATATGGAACAACTTCTACCACGGGTTCATGCATGAACTTGGTCAACGCCATGATGGGGTCTGGGATTATGGGATTACCACTTGCTTTACGATTATGCGGGCTATGGATGGGTCTATTATGTTCGGTGGTAATAGCAATTTTGACGGGTATAGCCATGCAATTACTAGTATTAGCCGGTATTCGATGTGGACAATATACCATGGCTGATTTGGCACGTGTAAGCTTACTCGGTATCTGGGGATCTCATTTGGTAAACTTTTTGTTGGTTTTTCATACAGCAGGAACGGCTGTTTCTTATTATATTTGTAAGTAGCCGCAACTATAATTATTTTGAACAAGCGTATTGAAGAATGGGTGTTGACTCTTTCTCTTTGTTATAAAGTGTTAGGTGATATGTTACCCGAGTTATTTGATAATTATAATATTACTTGGTTAGCGGATCGGAGAGTTGCAGTTGTTGCATTCGGATTAACTTGTGTAAGTACTAATTTTTTTTTCTTTTGGTCATTTAACATCAGATGGAACCAAGCTAAAGTAGTGGTAGACTTGTGGAATTTGGTAATAAATAATAAACATTTAGTTGGGACTAATTGTATCTTTTGCGTGGGTGTGTATACTATATGACATTACCCAGACATTACCTCTTTCTTTACCTAGGTCTATTGCACCGTTAGTTAAATGGTCTACTCTTAATGTAATGTTATTACCTATCGTTTTGATCTGTGTATTTATCCGTATGCCAGTTTACGCAACAACGTCGTCATCTTTATTTGAATGGACTTGGCCATCTTCCACCAATAATTTATTTCAAGGTCTAGCTATCTTAGGATTATCTTTTGGCTGTTCACAAAATGTATTTGGGGTTTACTTGAGTCAGCGAGATCAACAGCCTTCTCAATTTTTACTTGCGAATACATCTTCTGTTTTGATTGGCTATATAATTAATTTAACATTTGCCATCATGGGATTTTTATGTTTTGGAGATAACGTCAAGGCCAATGTTTTATTGAATTTTCCAAGGGATGATCCAACTATCAATGTGGTTCGGCTTCTGTTGGGTATATTTATGATCTTCACTATACCGTAAGTTTTTTCTTTCTCAACACACACCCATAATGCTTTTTTCAGAAAAGGTGCACGAGTATTGATATATGATAAAATACATTATAATATAAAATAGTATGTCTATTTATCCTTGTCGTGAATCCTTACAAAAATTATTAGGATACAACGTGAATGGCAGAATTCCTACCAATACTGAACATTATGTGACAACGATAGTCATTTTTGCAACTGTTCTTTCATTGGGTGCAACCATAACCGAATTGGGTAAAGTATTTGCTGTCATCGGAGGATTTTCCACTACAGCTCTTGGTAAGTACTAATAATAATCGAACGAAAAGTCTATGGACCGAGTAATACTCAATAAATACATATATGAATTAGCATAATAATTAATAGTTTATGTGCTTTTCTATTTTACAGGATTATTACTACCTGGTGCTGCGTATACTGCACTATTTTTACCAGAATTAATTATGCGAGATAAAATAAAAAAAGAAGATGATAACGATGCTCTCATTGAAGAATTACCTACTATGCACGCAGGAGGAACACACCATCATCATCAACATCAAAAGCAACAATTTAAAAATGATAATCTATTAGATCATGAAACGTTGATAAAGTATCAAACGTCTGGTTCATGGTTTCTGATCTTATCTTCCTTGATTTTGATAATTATTAGTATTCCCATTATGTGGTATGCAATAAGAGATGCACTGTAAATAATAATGACGCTTATTTTTTTATTTTCTTATTATAAATCTACTACTGCTATTATTATAAAGTTATCATAAAGTTGAAAAAAACTGCTTGTAAAAGTGAGTGTTTATATGTCACACTATTTATATAGTTTATTTTTATAATATCTTTCTTCTTTTTTTTTCCTTTTACTACATACTGTGTAAATATTCGAATTTTTATAAAATAACACTCTTTAAAATAAACTACATCTTGTTGTTTTCTTAGCACAAAATCATACAAACAATACTGTTCACCATAATTAGAGTTTTACTTTGTTAGTAACAAAAACGCGACTATGTTTATTAAACTTTATTAACATCACCAATATCAATGTTATGATTTTTCACAACTATCATTTTAACTAGCAGTTTTATGTACCAAAAAATTGGAAAGTTACATCAATGAAACAATACACACCACCAAGCATGGAATAGGTACTTCAAATATACCTATGCAAAACAACTATTGAGATAGAAGAATAGCGATGTATTTTAAAATCCTGTGACCTTTAATAAGATGAACTGTCAAATGAAATACTGAATTTTTTTGTACCCCGTATCCTCTGTTGCTTACTTCACTTTTTTTAAAAGAAGTAGCGTTTACAAATTTGTGGTTCGATAATTACTGTATATACAACAGAGAAATGTGTTTTTACTTCTTTATGAGAAAATGAAACTTTTATCATAGTTATTATACGTACATGAATTAATACTCTTTGGAAAACATAATTTATTGCGTCGTCGAAGAACAGCAAATAGTCAGAAGTTATTGTTAGATTTATATGATTCTTTAAACTTTCTCTCTCTTTTTTTTTTTTGTTTTTTGTTTTTATATATACATCGTTATGACTAAAAAATAAAATGAAATGTTTTTCTTATTCTTATCTCATTACGTATTAGAATGAAAGCTGACATTACACTGTTGAAAGCGCCAAATATTATGTTTCATATGTACGTTCATACATTTACCAGTATCTTGGTTCAATAGCGATACTGCGTAGTCTTGATTATAGTGACATTTTTTTATTCATGACGCTTATTATTAAATCTATATCCATTAATCAATGTTACTCGTGAAGCATAATTTATCGGAACGAGAAGAGAGAAATAATTAAGTTTGTTACGTTATAAATTATATAAATGACATGGACACAATGAAAAAAACAGTATCGCAAATTCACCAATCATGGATAACCCGACCGAAACGAAAGAAAAACAAGTTTTCTTAGGGTGTGAAATCGCGTTACCTAAAATGATTAAAGTTACACAGAAAGATTGCTTTATTTTACATATAAAAGCAGATCAAAAGAGCGCCACACAAACCGGCAACAGATCATGCGTGTATAATCAACCCACAGTTATGGTGTAACTCGATGAAGAAAAAACCAACAGCGCGCGGGCAAGCACATTTTTTATATACAAGCACACACGCTCTTTATTCGTATGCTCTCGTGACCTAAAGGGAAAGAAAATTGAGAGTGAGAGAGTGAGAGGGAGCTAATGGTCTTTTTTTTTCATCATTTTTTAACATACTGTACAAGTTAATGATGTTATGTTGTTCGCCAGTATAAACGATCTTTAGGATTTGATACTTCACAATAAAAAAAATTATTATTTTTTATTTTGAAACAAGAAGTTTGTAATATATAGTAGAGAGAATAATAGATCTGGATCCGATTGGATAGGTGTGAGAGATTAGGAGGAACCAAGGGAAAAGAAATAATAAAAGGGGGGAGGGGAATGAGTTATATAGAGGAAAAAAAACCTTGCGATTCAGCTGAGCCCTTTTAGTTTAAAGCCAAAGAAAATGGGTGTATTCAGGGATTAGTTTGGTTATTATAACTGTGAGTGTTATTATAATAAAATAACAATAAGAATAAACTGTTTTTTTTTATTCCTCTACTCCTTTTCCTTTTCCTCTTCTTTTTGACCTCCCTTTTTTACCCATTTTTTTTTATAATAATAAAAATAACTACACACAAGAAAGATAAAACATATTTTCTTATTCTTTAATATTATCTGTCTTCCTTCTTTTCCTTTTTCCTTCTGAATCTTTTTTTTTGTAGACTCTCTCACTCACCCCTTATATAATATACTTTTTTTTTCTCTTAACCGTTTTTAAAAACTTGTCGTCCCTTTTCATTTCGAAAACCAGCACTAAAAAACAACTTATTAAACCTTTTTCTTTCTCGCTTATCTTCTCCCACTCTTTGCTCGTACTACCATTGCAACAGTAGCAACATATACAATTTCCATGGGTGCATTACCACCACCACTCGCTCAACCGTCGCAGCCACTACTTCAACCTTTTATGTCAAACACAACGGCACCAACGACAACAACGTCAAATACGAATAATAATATTAATAATAACAATAATAGTTTATATAATGTTATACTAACTAACGGTCCAAGTACCCCGACCAACAATACAACACTCAATAGTAGTGACTACAACACTCTTACGACACAAAATAATGGTGAAGATATCTCAACCATCTTTGTCGTCGGGTTCCCAGATGATATGCAAGAACGCGAATTTCAAAACATGTTTATCTTTTCTCCCGGTTTTGAAGCTGCTACACTCAAAATTCCAAGCAAAGATATTGATGATGATTTACCCACACCAACGACCAGCGGTAATAATGGTCGAAAACAGATTGTAAGTTGAGTCTTGATTGTTTAATAACAATCTTAAAAAAAATGAATGACCTACAAAAAGAAAGAGTAACACAGAGGGAAAAGAAGAGATATTAATTGTATTTGACATATATATATATATATATATAATATAGATTGGTTTTGCCAAGTTTCGTACGCGGCATGAGGCTTTGGAGGCGAGAGATATTATAAGTGGTCGTAAAGTAGATGCCGAAAAAGGCTCTGTATTGAAAGCAGAAATGGCGAAAAAGAACCTGCATACAAAACGGGGTCTTTCTAGTGAACAGCAGAAGCAGCAGCAGCAGCAGCAGCAGCAGCAGCAACACGCAGGAGCCCCAACACAAAATCCAGTAATGATATCAGCAACAGCAACAGGAACAGCAGCAGCAGCAGGAAATGGAGGAGGAGGAGTACCACCACCGCTGCCAACAGGAGGAATTGTACCCGTACCAACACAATCATATCCCCAACAACAACAAAAACGTTACCCAAGCACACCCTATGAAGCGTTTTATTCTGTCCCTTTACCTGTTACTTCACCTGAGCATCATCCTTTAGATTTTAATTTTCCAGATCATCGTCCAGCATTAACCGATCGGGCTGCATCCATGGGTGACATATATAACCTTACAAATAATAATAATAGTAATAGTGGTAACAGTAATCATAGTAACGGTAACAATGGGAATGGTAACAGCAGTGGTAATCGCCCTGGTCTATTTGGTCACCGATACAGTTTGTTTGACATGGAATCTAGTGTTACATCTCCCCCTTCTTTTAATAATAATGGTGTTGACACCGTGTGTAAATCTATACCACCACCACAGCACCAGCAACACCAACAACAAACCTTAGGAACAACAGCACCACAACCATTATCAAGTGTTTTTGAAGATGTATATCAACAGCAACCATCACCACCGTTACCGCAGCCCTCATTATCCGCTTCTTCGTCTCACCATCTTCATCACCATCACCCTCCTCCACCTTCCGATTTATCAGCAGCATTAAATGCTAGACTTAACGGACTTTCGATCAATACCGCATCACCTGTGGTAAGCAATGGCGGGTTGCCATCACCACCTGGTGTTACCTCGCCAAACAATTACCGAAGCTTATTGGGAACCTTTGGTGGATCAGCTGCTTCCATGGATCAAAATAATCCTCCTTGTAATACATTGTATGTGGGAAATTTACCGCCCAATACTAGTGAAGATGAACTAAGAATGATGTTTGCTAAATGTATTGGTTTCAAACGTTTGTCATTTAAAAGCAAAGTAAATAATGGACCCATGTGTTTTGTTGAATTTGACGACGTAGCATGTGCAACACAAGCCCTTCATGAGCTGTACGGGAACCCATTAAGTAATTCGGTGAAAGGCGGAATTCGTCTCTCATTTAGCAAGAATCCTCTTGTAAGTTTTTTTATTGCTAATTTGGGAATCTTGTTAATTTTATCCATACTCATATTTTTTTTAGGGTGTTCGTCAACCATCATTCCCAGGAACATACCGACGTGAGAGCTTATCCATATTTGATGTTCAATAATCAAATAGACAAAATCATTTACAACAACTTTTTTTCACTACATACCAAAAAAAATCAACGAAACTAATTATCTGCATTTATCACTACATTTGTTATCAAGAAAACAAAATTCCACACTTGCCAAAAAATAAAAATAAAGAGGAAGGAGCACATAACTTTTATACAACATTCAGCAATAACATCATATACAAAAACATTTTACATACATTATTCTTATTTTATCAATATTACCATTATTTCACCATGACAACACGTTCAATACACAACAACTATAACAAATTCATCAATATCACTTACACATATACAACCATCACATATTAAATTACAATTATTATCAATAGCAGTAAATCAATGATTATTCACATTCTACACACACTTGCACACAAACACAAATACACAAACTCATAAACATCATATTTTTAATAGCGTGGAGGATTTTTTTTTATACTATTTTATTTTCCTGTACAGCTCGATCTAATTCCTCCTCCTCTCTTATTTCACATAACACCAGCAACAATTCAGAACCTATTCCTTTCTTTTTTCATCTTACATATGTTATAGTAGTTCCCCGCTCAATATATTTTATATACATCTTATTTCTTCCTATATTCATATTCACTATATCGTTATACACTCATATATATATTATTTACAACAAACATATTCGTCAACACATTTTTTTTTGTTACATCCTAATCATTAAGCTCCTTCTTTTTTATGACGTGCTAGATAAATGAGAAGCAAGATAAAAAAAAAGGAGAGCAATATGCAAAACAAAACCAAAAAAGAATATTGCAGGACAGATCAGCGTTTGTATTGTATTATATAATAATTAGATAAGTTAGAAATGTGACAAGTCAAGCTGATCGACATGGTGCTTATAAATTTATTTTTATCCTGCTGATTATATAAGGGCGATAGTATAAAATCTGACAGAAAAAGTTTATATCTTCTCTCTGGTTTTTTTTTTTTCAGAAAATAACTGAGACAATATCCATGGAGAGAAATGATGTGGGGTACAACTGTGTTAGTATTTCATTATAAAAATATTACAATATCATATGAATGTTTCAAGTCATTACTGACAGTATTAGAGTACTAATTGTGTTTGGCTACAGGGTATTTTTTTTTCGAAAACTTGAGAAAAAGCTCGTAACTGAGTAGATTACGTATAAAGCTTCAAGATATACTTGTGCACATGAAGATTGACGTGAAAACCTATAGCGTGGTACCACGTGTAATGAAAAACCAGGTCTTCTCTAACACTCAATCATCTCCGATCAAGGTGAAGTGTTACTTAATAATTTGAGGAACACATAGGAAGACAGTGTAGGACAACCCGATATTTTGATATCAATAAAAAAAAACATCTGTCGCATCTAAGTTATGTAAAAGAAAATTCATTTTCGATGTAAAAAGAAGAAAGAGCGATAGTAATTATAAATTGTATAATACTTAATGAATAATAAGCTTCATACTTTTTATAAAAGTAAAATAGTGGCGATGGAATTCAACAAGAAAAAAAAATAACTCGGATGATAAGGAAGTGAGACAGGTATAAAATATTATTCAATAATGGCAGGGCATTTGTAACGCCTACCTTAAGACCCACGGTATTATGAATTTCGATGAACCAGGGAAATTCAATTCATATCTCGTTGCCATTTGTTCTCTATCGCTATCCCGCCTCTAAAAGATGTTATATATGTATTATATATGTTCTCCATGGTCATTGTTAGAAAAGATGAAAAGATTGGCGCGTTAAAAATACTGACCAATATCGGTGTTTAAGGTAAAATATATTACACACTGGTTTTTAAGTATTTCTTTCTTTGGGGTATATATGCTTCTTGTTTGTCATGTTAACAAACCTTTAAAGTTTATGAGTTTAAAGTATTAAGGTGAGACGAGCGGACCAACAAAAAGAGAATAAATAATTTCCCCTTGGGGTTCTGTCATTCGGTCCGGGTTTTCCCAAAAAGCCACTAGCTCCTATATAAATGCGACAATCGGCGGATTTCTGCTTCTGCTCTTCTTTTCCCTTTTTCTATAACCCAATTAATCTTTATTTTCGAGGCGCGTAATCTGAATCGATTGCTCCTCATTATTATAAGAGACTAACAAAACGGTAAGCTTCCGCTTTATTAATATTATTACTCGGCACATTTGTAATAGTATCATTGTTACGCGTTATAGAATGATGGCTATTGAAAGAAATAGAGAAAGAGAGAGAGGGAGGCTGATGAAATGTTTGGAAATTAATGTTAATTTTCTAATAAATCTACTTTTCAATATATAAATTCGGTAAATAGTTTGCCAACCTCTTATCTTCAAACCATAATCCTCATCGTGGCTACAGGCGTTGCAGTGACAGACCTAAAAAACTTACTTAAGAACTAAACAACACCATGGCTCCTCCCCACGCTGAAGATTTCACTGCTACTCCTAATGCCGCTACAAGCGCTCCCAAGCCCTTGTTCAAGGTAAACTCGGATCGTGTCGAGTACACTGATTCGCATATCTTGTCCAAGTACGCATACTCCAACACTATTGTCAACAAGCAAGCCGACGGTTCGTTGGTCGTTGAGCCTGTTGAGCAAGTTTATCAATTTAAGACTGACCGTACTGTTCCTCGTGTTGGGTAAGTTTTATTTTAGGAGTCAATGATCGCGTTCTTATAATGAATGGTATTATGGGTTTGGTAATCAATCGGGATGGTAAAAAAAAAGTTACAATTTACTCATCGCTGAAATTGATTTTGGACTTTTAATAGTTTGATGATGGTTGGTTTGGGTGGTAACAATGGTACAACATTGACTGCCTCGATCCTTGCTCACAAGCACGATTTGACCTGGCGCACCAAGAGCGGTGAGCACAAGGCCAACTACTGGGGTTCTGTTACCCAAGCTTCAACTGTTCGTTTGGGTGTCACCCCTGAAGGTGAAGACATCTATGTTCCTTTGTCCAAGATGCTTCCTATGGTCGATCCCACTGACTTGGCTATTGGTGGTTGGGATATTTCAGGTAAGAATTTGGGCGAAGGTATGGAACGTGCTCAGGTGCTCGAGTATGACTTGCAACGTCAAGTCTATGACGAAATGAGCAAAATCACTCCTTTGCCTTCCATCTATTACCCTGACTTTATTGCCGCCAACCAATCTGATCGTGCCGATAACTTGATTCCTGGTGATGACAAGCGCAAGCATGCCGACCACATCCGGAAGGATATCCGCGATTTCAAGGCTGCTAATAACCTTGACAAAGTTGTTGTTGTCTGGACTGCCAACACTGAACGTTATGCTGAGCTTATTCCCGGTGTCAATGATACTGCCGACAACTTCTTGAAGGCTGTTAACGAATCTCATGAAGAGGTTGCTCCTTCTTCCATCTTTGCCTTAGCTTGTATCGAAGAAGGTGTTCCATTTATTAACGGATCTCCTCAAAATACTTTTGTCCCTGGTTTGCTTGAATTAGCCGAACGTGAACGCGCCTTCATTGGTGGCGACGATTTCAAGTCAGGTCAAACGAAGTTCAAGTCCGCTATTGTCGATTTTTTGGTTAACGCTGGTATCAAGCCCGTCGCTATCACTTCCTACAACCATCTTGGCAACAACGATGGCAAGAATTTGTCTTCCCACAAACAATTCCGTAGTAAGGAAATTTCCAAGTCAACTGTTGTTGATGATATGGTTGCTGCCAATGATATTCTTTACAAGCCAGGTGAACACCCTGATCACACTGTCGTTATCAAGTATGTTCCCTCTGTTGGTGATTCCAAGCGTGCCTTAGATGAATACGAGTGCGATATTTTCATGGGTGGTCGTCAATCCATCTCTGTTTACAATATTTGTGAAGATTCATTCTTGGCCTCTCCTTTGATCATTGATCTTGTCGTCCTTGGTGAATTACTCACCCGTATCGAATACAAGACTGGTGAAATGACCAAATTTAGCTCGTTCCACAGTGTCATGTCCTTGTTGAGCTATATGTTGAAGGCTCCTATGGTTTCGCCTGGCACCCCTGTTGTCAACGCTCTTGGTAGACAACGCTCTGCTATTGAGAATATTATGAGAGCTTGTGTCGGTTTGGCTCCTAACAATGAAATGGGTCTTGAACATAAGATCTGGAAGCAATAAAAACGCTATTCTTTTTATTTTAAAATAAAAAATATAATCTAAAAGCAGAATAAACCTGTTTGTTTTTACATAAATAACGAAAACGTTTTAACTATTTTATTTTTAATTTTTTTTTTCATGAATTGTTTGCATCCAGTTTTTTCACGTATTTGTGTCTCATTAATGATAATTAATCTAATTCCATGCCTCCTTGCCTTGAACCAGTAATTTGTTGACGTTGTGCTTGTGGTGGTCCACCAGCGAACAAACTACTCATTAAATCTTGTAGCATATTCCCTTGCTTTCTTGGTCGTTGGATGTTGAAAAACACTTCACCAACATCATCCAATAACTCTTCAAACCCTTTTTGTTCCTGACTCAATGGCTTATATGATTCTCGTAATTGTTGGAATAAATCAGATGCATCGCGTTGGACGGTCAACAAGATGAGGCGTGTAAAATTGAGCCAACTATCGGAGTACACTGGTTCCGACTCAGGTTCTTCTGCCGGAGCACGACGTACTTTGGCTTCTGTATCTGTTGTTTCTGGTTTTGCTGTTTCAATAAATTGTGTATATGCTAAGATTGCATGATGGACATTCTTCATTGCTAATAGTCTATTGATATAACCACACACACACACACACACATATATATATATATAAATTCTTGTTAATATATACTCCATACATACATGCCTCAACTCTTAGAACCAGATTTGACTTTTCTCTCAGCACCCTCTTGATCTCATTTTATACTTAACTGGAAAACAACTCGTCCAATATAAAGCCCGGGAGATGAAGCATCCTCAGATTTTGCCCAGCTTGCTGCTACTTTACCCAAAGTTACTGCACTTTGATCCGTTCCCACTAACAAATGCTCTTCTGCTAATCCGTAGCGTTGTTCTATAAAATAATAAGAATAGTAACTTTTAAGTGCCATATACAAGCCCACCATTACCTTATCTTTTTTTCCTTTCAACAGTTAAAGCTTACCATGATAATACATGGTTCCAACATAATCGTGTAATTCCGGATCACCTTCTCGATATTCACCGTGTTTTTGTGTCCAACTATTATATATATATGCATGTATATATTGGTATTCTAATGTACATATCCCATCTCATTTAATATACGACCTCTTATTATTTACCTGAAAGCGTTATGAATAAACGTCTTACGGCCTGGTTCGTCTGAGGGATACAAACTAAGTAACTCAACGACACGGTCTTTAGTACCATGCATTGACAGAAAAGAAAATGAGGTTAATGACACGTTCAACTTATATTAGAGTAGCAACACTAATAATAACAACATTAATTGTATTTAAATCTTTCTATACATATTGTGTATAAAGTACCTAAGGTTTTTTCATCGACAGCAATGTTGCCAAGATTGTAAGTGTCCAACATGTAGTTTGCCAAGTCAGATCCTGAAGCATATTGTTTATGTTGCATCAATGATACAGCACCATCGTGTAAAAGGTGAATTGATTTGGTATATTTTTGTTGCTTGTTATATCTATATTTACAGAGATGTTAAAATGTATAAAAAAACGCGCGTTCGTCCCCCCTCTACACTTTATAGTGATCAATGGAAATAAAAACAATATAATGATAATAATAAAAATACTGCACCTGCGAGCAACAGTTCGATACATTTGATGAGCTTCATAATAGTTCCCGCTACTAACGGAATCTTTAAGCTTTTGTAACGTTTTTTCAGTGCCTTTATGCGCCATGATGAGAAAGTTTTTTTTTAGAGAGACAAGAACAAAAGGCTAGAAAAACAAGAAAAATAAATCTTAAGCTTGTTTAGATAGAAACTCAACTTACTGAAAAAAAATCAATGCACGTGTAGTGTTACAAGTCCTCAGATCATTCACCAGATACTGCTTTCTAAATAATTCCTAATTTTCTAACCAATAGATATCTTTTTTTTTACTATCAATCGATTCACTTTGCAGCATTGTTTATAAGACAAGCCCATGCTTATTAAGGCACTTGAAGAAACATGTATATAAATATAAAGTTGAATGATCTTTAATGGTTTTCTTGGTAAGCTCTGTTTTGGGAAATTATGTATAAATAGCTTGTCTCTTGATAATAAGCAAAAAATGTTATGTAAACGCTGCTTATACATAGTAGGTATTGGGACATATACTGAATTGGGCAGTGTACATTACAGTATACATATGAAAAGAAGGTGTTCGTTCACTGCTCATTGGAAAGTGAAGAATATAGTAGCTTCATATGCTACGTACATAGTTAAATTTATATAATATGTTGTTTATATATGATTCGATTATTATAACACTTCAAAAAAAAATCAATAAGCGATTATATTTATAGTTACTATACTTGGTATGTTAAACGTCTCGGCTCACTCTTTATTTCACGGCATATCAATCAGATAAAAAAAATACATGAAATTAACTTTTGAAGTTAAAATATTGGAGATACCAGCTTGGATAAGTTGTAGAGAGTATGTTTTCAATAGAAACGACTCTATCTGTGGATGACCTATTGTCACCAGTGTATGATATCAGGATTTCGTGAAATTCTTGATGACTTAATCAAGACAAGATTTGCAAATATATTAGCTTGTCTTTCAAATTTCACTAGCGTAGATAAATATATGAATCTTCAAAGGATAGTCAAAAAGTCGCGCGATTGAAGAAGCCCAAGACAGATATGCTCCAAGCAAGGGAATAACAATAGCTGAATCTAACGAAACTCACTCTTCTCGCATACCAAGACTACCAACATCTACAAGAGCAAATGTCGATAATGGATTCTTTATCGCTGCTCAATAAAATGAATAACCATCGATTCAACTTTGCTAACAACAACAATGTCACTGTTTTTTATCTCATTTGAATAGAATGGTGCTAATGACAAATCACCCGACAAGTACGTCATTCATACGTAAGATAAAAAAAAAGCATTGACATGCTACACTTCTTTATTGACATCGATTATTATCAGTATCAAAGAGTTCAACTGCCAAAGAAACTGGAAATTTTGTCTGCATACGTACTGTGATTTTTTTTGCCTGTGGACGCGACTTGTGAAGAGAAACTCTTTTATTCCAAATGAATAACCACAATGAAAATAACAATATGGTTGCAAAACTCGAACCAAGTTAATTTTTTGGCAAAGAAATTTTATAATGACAAGTAAGGTACAGAAGACTATGAAACAGCATCGCTCCAAAGAATAAGAATGACTTAAAATGGTTGATTAACAAGAAAATGTCTTCATTGTGATATTAAAAAGAACTTGTTTAATAATAGTAAAAGCTCTGTGGTTGAGCAATTAATTGATGGTTTGAAGCAATAAGTCATTGATATATTTCCACAAGATGAATTATTTAATTAACAGAAGTGGATGGAAAGCTTATTGTATAAGAAATAGTGCAAGATAATGAATTTAATTTATCACTTAAAATATTTTACAACCATCGTGATAGTTGCAGAGTAGATGGTTGTTAGGCTTGTAAATTTATTTTATTATATTTTGAAATTCAAATTATGAAAAAATGGTAATGTGATTTTCTTTTCTTAAAACATTTGCTATAACCCCACAACCTGGTGATGGCGCTGGATAACGTGATAACATCAAATCGTCGTTTTTTTTACCAGCCCCACCTCTGCTCTGCGTAGCAAATGGCGCTATTTCTTTTTCTCTATAGGTTAAAATTCACTGTTTTATTTATTGGAAAACTAATTAGATCCGCGCTTGTAGGCAATACCTTAAAGGAAACTAGAAACTTGGCCACCACATATATGCCACACGTATAAGACTACCATAAAAAACAAATGTTTTACTGTGTTTTGCCACAGCTGTCTCGCAATTTTCTGAAACCTTTTATTGTTGCCAAAGCAGATGGTCACGCAAACATTAAACCTTTTCAAAAACTTTTTCAATAGAAATCATGACAGTACATTTATCACTTGCTTTTTCACTTGGACAAAAGCGATAGTAATCCAGCTTTATAAAACAGGTGTACAGTTTCAGTGTTGTTGGGCTTTTTCATCAACACAATACTGTATATGTACTTCTAAAACTATTGCTATCCTTTAGATATTCCGTGTAAGTCACCTTTTTTTCAAGATATCATATTGTTTCAGTGGTATTTGAAAAGCAAAATGCATAATATGACTTACTTTTTTACATGTAGCATTATAATAATAACTTATAGCGTACTGGGTTGTTTATTATTTAATATCTCGAAACCTTTTTTAAGAGGTGTTTTTATACATACAATACATATGAATTGTTTTTTGCTTTATGCTAAGATGAATAAAAAAGAGTTGTGATTATAGTTTAGTACTGATGTTGGCTTTTTTTTTTAAAAAAAAAAAAAAAAAAAAAAACTAAAATAATATAGATGATTGGTTCATATGATTTTTGGGGATCAATAATAACTAATAACCAACACTACAAGGCATTATAAAAAAGGAAATATATGTTACCATAATGATGTAATTTTATTTCCAAATGTTATTACATTATTTTCAGTCCAGAGCGATATGAATATTCATTATATTATGATACATTGGATGATAGCAATTGAATAATAAGATAGTAATAAAATCATCTTGGTCGTGTATATGTACTGCCACTATATTTATTATTGACAAGTGAATCAGGAAGTGTATAGCTAATTTTAGATAAAAGTTCTTAAGAATCTGTCCAATATGAAAAAAAAACTCCCCAGTTTCTTGTGGTCACCACCAAATTAGACATGAAAAAAGTCTTAGCTGTTGCTTACCCTCAGATTTGATGAATTGATGTCACTTCTATGCTTTCACATTCCCAGATTTTATATTACTACATATGTTTTATGTTGTGGATTCAGGAAATCCTCTGCTGTAGGGGGACTTCGAAGACACCACTCGAATATATATTCTTGGTGTCGAGGAGTGCGTCTGAGAGATGTATCTAATAAAAAATTATGTAGCGTTATTCGCATGCTAATAAAATGATTTACACTCTATATTATTGGAAAATTTTTAGCATATATTAGTAATTGCCAGGTTCACATTATTATGGTTTTTTTTTGACAAAATAGAAATCACAGTATCTATTTTTCTTTGCGTATTATAAAAACTGCTATGTGATTGGCAATTTTCCTAATTATAGGGCCTCTATTAAGTCAATAACAGATTGTTTATTTCTATTCTATTGATACATTAGAGCATGAATCATTTTACATTTATTTAATTCAATAGCCATTTGTCATGCTTCCTCTGTTCACCACTTAAAAGCATATAAAAAAGGATTTTGGTTGAAACAATGGCCTATTATCATAAACAGTAATCAATTGATAAATTATTTTTCACATAAATGTTATGAAGACTGTAGCAAAGAATAACAAATTCGGCTTGTATGCAAAGTTATAATAGTGGTAAAAATATAATTTACACAGATTATACGTTTACTATTAACTAGGATAACATCAACAACGTACACTATGAGTTCTCAATGGCAGAATAATAAAGTGCAACACAAAGAGATATTTTCATGTGCTCCATATTCATCTATATTAAAAGAAGACTAGTAGTATATGTCTTCATAATAAATCGACAAAGTGTTCTCGCACATATCTCTTGCTCTTAACCCTCACTACTAATTTTCGCGCAAAGAAGAATTTTAGTGTCGGAGAAATGTCCTTTTTCGTACATTATCGACCACATGTTTCCTGGTAAAACAAAGAATAACTCAATAATTTAAAAGTGATTACCGTTGTTGATATCCCATTATAATAGTGAGTTCTTTTTATGTGCGTATATTTCGCGCCATTGCGCCATCAGTAAGTAAATGTATCCTTTTTTATAAATGAAGCCAAGAATCAACAAAAGCTGTAAAAACAATATGATACCATATTCTCAGTAGTAATGCTGAGTGCTCGCTGTTGTGTGGCACCACCCAGGTTTTGGGTGGGTAGATTGATGGAGCCTTCTACCATTATACGCCACATTTGCCACATTATGAAAAAATGTATATATATATGTATATAAGTAGCAATTAAGTCATTATATCGAACTACATCATTAAACCAGCTCTAAATACGTGACAATATAAAATCAACACTATGACTCAGTGGTTTTTTCAAGCGGGAAATTATTGGCGACCGTTCAACGCACACGACAACACATGTATTGAAAGTTGGTGGCGTATAGGTGGGCAAGGTATTGTCCAAATTGATGGGTACCAGGGCGTTGTTAACACGTCAAATCTAACAATGATTCTAAACGGATATCTGGTGGTGATTTATCGGAAATAATTATTATTTATTACATTACCATCCTCGTATATATATATCATGGTGTAATGATATTCTCAGTCCAAAAATTATACTACATAAGTCCCCCTACGTATATGCAATCTATGTACTCTTTATTATTTTTTATCTGTATTTATGTCTTTTTTTTTTTTTTTGTATAAATCACTTCACGTACATATCTAAAGTATCTACACATGCTTCTTTTATATATGTGTTTTCTGTCATAACATTACAATGTACATCTTTATCCTTCTTTAATACTTTTTCTTTCTTTCTGTGCTATGTTCTTAGGAGCTGATTGTTCCAGACTATCATAAATATTTCAACGTTTTCTTCAACTGTTATATAGTACCAAAGTCCATATTTTTCAATATACATAATATTCATATGATAAATAAAGTTCTTTTCAAAATAATGAATATTACTACTATTTTATGTTAAACAAATAAAACAAAGAATATGTAAAAACATATATAATAGGTTTAAGTTATTATTGTTATTATTATTATTGACTCTTATTTAGCATATAGAACTCGTTGCATTCTTTCCTGGTGTTACATTGATAGGAGCATTTCTTTTTATAAACGTATACTACATTTTTTCATCTATATTTGGGTAATTGTATAATTCGACTTTGTGTATCGGCTGATACTTATAATAGGGCTCATGGTTTTGAATGAATGATTCAACCTTGTATCCAGATATTCGAATCGCTTTCCTTGCATAATTGTTCTTTTGAGAGCCAATATACGCTCGTGAATAATGGATCTACTAAAAGGATGCTTTTTGAATGAGCAGAACATAAAGGTGTTCGAAGAGTAAGCCAGCATCAAAATAAAGTAATAATGTACGTTGTATATGTATTTTAGAGCGTACTACTTGATGGAATGATAGCAAATATTGATGAACCGCATTGCATGGGGATGACACCTTTTGAACAGCTTTGGCCATGTTTATCGCATTGGTGACTAACTTGAAACTGTTCACACTTTTCATCGTCTAAAATTCTTCCAATAACCTCGACTACTTAATGACCATTCACGTTATCTTTAACCGTGTTTCATTCTCTTCGTCCCTTTTCATACTTTTCCCCATTTTTCCTGTTTATTTATTTCTGTTTATTTTTTTCTTCAAATATACAACGTAACTGATATATATTTTGCTTTTATTTATAAATCTATAAATTTTCGATAAGTTTTTGATCGGCTTTTTTATTTTTTTTATTTTTATTTTTTTGCTTTTTCACCTTCCCAATACCTTTGTTTGAATATGTATTATATGTTTTACTGAAAAAAAATTGCTTCTAAAATCGATCCCTTTTCAAATTCTTACAAAGGAGAATACAATCCTGGTTTTGCCAGATCACGTGGCCGTTTTTCTGAAAACAGTTTGGGGACATTCCGAATATCCTTGGAAATTAGGCCGTACTAAATGAACTTCAAGTTTGCATATCGTATTCTGAAAAAGTAAACCTAAATTCAATTTGTCAAAACCTGGGTAAAACATCAAAATGCTAAACACTTAGTGATTGAACTTTACTCAATTCGTTAAGCCAGGTGTTGTCTGTAGCGGCGCACTGTAAGCTTTTGATCGTAAGATTCGTTAAAGTTGGACACTTATGTCTGGTAAGGATTGAAGCAGTTGTATCTTGCAGTACAAGATGTCGCAATGACCTTAGTCCCGTTACTGCTGAAATAAGTATTTCGTATGGTCTGTAGTTGCGTTTTTCTAAAATTCCTGATATCTCTACAGTTGTCAAATCCGGGCGATCGTTCAAAAATTTACGTACAGATCCAAGTGTAAATGGGAAAAATTGGTAACCAGCACCAGTAATGTCGACATCCACTGAAATGAATAATATCGTCCATGATGGGTTCTTTATTCGCGGGGGAGGACATCCGACATAATATTCTAGTGTCGCATATTTTCGTTTGACAGTCTTATTTTCTTCCAGTGTTGCTGTCCCCGATTGTAGTACCTGCAGTTCCTGCATGAACGAGTGATTATCTTTGTCCCTGAAACTGGCAGTTTTTTTTGCTGTTAAGGAAAATAGATCTTGCAATGCTACTGGGGATTGGTGCGTTATGTGGGCGTATTCTGATACTGTCCAATAAGGTAAACACGAAAAAGTAAATTCCTCGAGATTATTGCATGCTTTTTGAACAGTGTCGTATATGGCGTCAAATATAACCTCTGGCGGTGGTCGATCAAGGGTATCACTAACAATCCAGTCCACTTGACTTTTTAGTACAAGAGATTTTAACTGCGTACATCGTTGAAGTAGCTGTTTTAGATATTCTGGTTCGATTGTTTCGTCGATGACTATCTCCATATCAACTAAAGTAAGAAATGACGCATCGCTCGAGATAAGTTGATTTGGAAGTATACTACTGACGTATGGCGTGCAACCAACACATCTTAGACTGATTAGATTTGGGCATGCATTAAGAATTATAACGATCAGGCGGGGATCAATATACGAATTTCCAATGTCCACCCAACGTAACTTTTCTCCAGCAAACCCCAAATACTGTAAAAATTCTATGCATGACAATGGACAGTCATAAAATTCTATAGCGATATTTTTTCATGTGTGTAGTTCATCAGGATTCTATTTTCTTCCGAAAATAAAATAAAATAAATGGCCATCGGTAACAAAGCTGGTAAATTCAATATAAGAAAAAGATATTATAATTACCCAGGTGGTCTATATAGCTACAGTTGGTTTTGATGAGATGCTTGAACATATCAGCCATTTCAATTTCCTTGATGTTTTGATATGAACCACGAACCACGGAATGATCCAAGGACAGTGAACGAATATGGTGCGTTTCTTGATTGCCCTTAAACGCTCCACTAAACACTGGGCATTTAAAGAACTCTTCAGTATTGTGGAATAACATTGCTTTCCATAGGATATGAGGATTTTGAATAATAAACGTCCGCCAGCTTTGACACACGGAAATGCATACAAATAGCTCATGACTGTAGAGAAAAGAAAATATTGCCGCAATCAAATCATATGGCATCAAATCAAGAAAGTTCTGTCGACGAGCAGTGCCATTTTGAAACTTCAATAGCAGATCTTCAGGTTGAGAATAAGTCATGGCGACAATTATGCATCAGTCTTGTGGAAGAAAAAAGAAAAAGTTAGAACATATTTCATGTGACCTTATGATTTTTCTTTTATTCCAAAAACTATATAACCGTCGTTAGCATAATAATCCAATTTCAGTAAGTTTACCAAGAAAAAACTTGTAAGCTGATAAAAATATATGAAAAAAAGTTGCTTGTAAACCAGTGATAAAAACTCGACGATCGATTTTTAGTGTCAATACAACAATAACTTCGCGGACACTGAATCCATGCGGCAACGCGCAGTTCCGAGTGTACCTTTTCGTTTCTTTTTCTTTCACTTAATAACTTGGCCCTAACATTCCTTGACACTTCCTCCCCTTTTCGTCTACGCAACAACAATCGTCTTTCATTTTTTGTATTATTAGCTGCTATAATGACAGTTGCAGATTTCAAAATGCATGGCCAGTCTTCCGATGACGACCCACCATACCCTTATGCAACACTTGCTGAATACCTATGGAAAACACCATTTATTTTTAACGGTCGATACGATGACGATACCCGGATAGCAATCATTACAGAGTGCTACCAATTTTTATGGCAACATAACTCGACCTTGATGGAACAATACTTTTTCAGCAATCAAGAAAATTTACAAGATGTGATTCGTGCTCAGTTATTAAGTATGACTGGAAAAGAGTATTCCAAAGCTAGCAAGGTTGACCCTTCTTCCCTTATTTGGCATTCGAATGGTATAATTCCTTCTCCAAACCTTTCAAATGAACATGGAAGACAATGTGGGCATGTCTTTCGAAAAGGAGAACCCGTATACCGTTGCAGGAAAGGATTATATATTAAAAAGAACGAGAAATTAAACAGTGATCGGTTTGAAAAAAGTAAGCTTATATTCATGTTTATATCAATAGGACTTGTGGATTAGACGATACCTGCGTCTTTTGTTCCCGTTGCTTTCATGCAACAAATCATGATAATCATAATGTTTTATTTTCACTCAGCCCAGGTTCAGGTGGCTGTTGCGACTGTGGTGATCTTGAAGCGTGGAAAACACCTTTACAATGTGGTGTTCATGCATTAGTCAGCGAACGCAACAATGAAGCTAGTGATACTTTAACAACAATACCAAAGGACGTTATTGACACAATTCGTAATAATATATCAGCTGTCTTTGATTTTATACTGGATACATTTACACTAGGATCCGAAGAAATACCTCTATCAGCATCAACAAAAAAAATTGATGAAGGCAGTAACAAAATTTCTGTCAAGTCGGACGATCCATTACTCGAGCAAGATGAGGATCTTGATATGGATCATGTGAGTACAGATCGATTATTTACCAGCCAGCCTTATTCACCATTTCAATTATCGGATGCTAGCGACAGTAATGTCGTAGAGGAATATGTTTGCATCGTATGGAACGATGAGGGTCATGCATTTTCACATGTTCTTGAATGCATACTCGCAGCTAAAGGGTGCAAATGGGAAGAAGCCAAGAAAATAGTTGACGCAATACATATACACGTTCGTACCACATTTTATTTTAATTTATTTAGCATAGATAGTTATGAACTAATGCATTAATTTTTAGGGTCGCAAAGTCATTGCATCGTCAACAGATTTGGAACAACTTCGAAAAATCGCAGAACCGCTTGCAGCTATTAATATTGGAGTAACCATCAAAAATGCGCGGGATGTTTATAGAGAAGATGTCTGCAGCTTACTTGTCTTTTGGCTAAAGGAATTGATTCATGGGCATGTCCGATTTTTTGGTGATATTTCAGACGGAGATGCGATCGTTCGAACAATCGTATGCGAAGAATTATGTGCAGACCGGAAGGTACGTTCCTCGGTCCAATTTGGTGAAACGCTAGCTGATGATGATTATATGAGCGAAGATATTACAGAAACAGGAACTATAACTATACCGATGGGGGAAAACAACTTAGACGAGGACGTTGAGATGCTTGACCCAGATGTAAACGATAAAGAATCACAACAAGAGGGTATTAGTACACAACCGGATAGTGCTAGTATAGATTGGGATCCAACAAATATGATTAATGAATTTCAGTCGTTGCGGACAGAAGAACTTATGATGTGGGACGAATTAGTGGCGAATGCTAATGGCAAAGGAAAGAATCTGGGTGCATCTGCTGGAAAAAAAATTGCCAGGGAAATAATACCTTCTGTCATTCAACATGAATTCGAAAGACGACTTCGCCTAGATTATTTACTAATTTCTGATTTAAAATTGTGGAAGGGAATGCGTATTGCATTACGAGAACTTTATATTACGTCGTTGATATGCGATCCTTTATTCCGAAAAGTATTAGGTTAGTTTCTTTTTATAATTATGATGGATTAATTGTTATACTTACTGTAGCAATTGTGTATAGGAACACGATTGGCCAGAAACTACGCAAGATTGGCTGAATCATTTCTACTCAAAGATCGAGAACCAGAGAGCTCTATTATTCTTTTCACGGTGCAACTACTCACTGTCCCATCAGTTGCAGATCTGCTTGTCAATGAGTACGAGTTTTTTGGTCTGATATGTTCATCCTTGACTGCTTTCTTCTTGACTGACCGCTTATATCTTGTTCTGCCCTCAGAGCGCGAACGACATCCTGCAAGAGTCAATTGTGAATCACGGGCATTTAGAACCCGGCGTTATTTTAACGCGTTTCATGACCTTCGATATATAATGAACGTCGATATGATAAAAAATGTTTTGGCACAAGATCCACTATATTTACGGCAATTTCTCGACCTGATTAGCATGTTTCAATGTATGAATGCTCAAGTATGTCAGAAGAATACTCACGTGGAATACGAATCCGAAATCTGGGTCAACGCATTCAACGTTACTCTACAGATCGGGAAATGCTGTCGTCAGTTTGCAACATGCTTTGGGAAACTTCCATATACGGATTCTTCGGATGGATTAGCCGCTACTCGAACACTTGTCCGTACAATCACTCGTATTCTCAAAATGATCGACGACTGGGGTAGTGATCCAGACGATATGCGATCAGTAGATGATTATTCTGCCTCAAGAAAATTACGATCTACAACGCAACAACCAGGTATATCTGGACCTGGAGAGCAAGAACATCATACCTTTCAGCTCCCTTATATCGATCAACCGATTAAAATTCTCAAATACGATATCACATCTCAGCCAGTATCATTCCATCACCCACTGCACTGGCTTCTTGCATTTGTTATTGAATATACTGGATTTATAAATGAAAAAATGCTAGTCGAGGCCGGTTTTCCGAACGGCTTTGAACAAGTTTTTTCACTGTTCAAAATAGATGGAAAAGAAAGAATTACACCGGAAGCTCTGTTACCTATTATCGAATACCCCATCCGTACAGTATCATTTTCAGCACAGGTTCGAGCTGGTGTCTGGGTTCGTAATGGATACGGCATACGCAACCAGGTAAGGTACTCGACTTAAGCAATCATGATTCATGCTTACATATTGTTGTAATTATCTTATGTTTATTAAATAGGCATTGCATTATCGTGATGTGTCCTTACGCGAAAACACATATGATGCAGACTTGTTTCTTCTACAACTTGGTCTTGCTCATGTAGAACCTAATCAATTTTTGACTACACTAATGGATCGATTCGGGTTGATTTCTTGGTTTCTTGGCGATCGAGAGCACGCACAATATGATGCTAGTCAATCTACCTTTATGGTGGAAGAACTACTGAATTTACTTATTGTTTGTGTTTGCGAACGTACGAATCTGTCAGGGATGAGCATTGAATCAAGAATCCGCCAGGAAATCATTCACAATCTTTGTCTTCATTCTAGTACATACTCGGAACTTATCAAGAGAATACCCGATCGTTTACATGAACATGTTTCATTTGATCTTATTTTGCTCGAACTGGGTCAGTTTAAACCACCTGTGGGTGTGAACGACACTGGATCTTATAGCCTCAAGGATGAATATTTCAACGAGGTCGACCCTTACTTTTACCATTACAGTCGCAACCACCGGGAAGAAGCCATGGATATGCTGAAGAAACGTTGGAATAAAGAAAATAATTCATCAAGTGATTCAAATGATTTCTTTTTGCTTCCGAAATGTACAAAAATTGCAAATGATGCCTTTCGATATCTTGGTGACTTTTTACATTGTGCCGTATTTACCCAAATGATGGCGTATGTTTTTTGGAATGTACGGATGAGCGACAACCACAAGAGTGATATCAACATTGAACAAACACTTTATCTTATCTTACTGGCATTGACGGATGAAAATAATCGACAACATATTGAAACTGTGAATTATGAAGCTACCGATGATGATTGTGATAATCCTGGATTTGGGGTTTTCTACAAATATGTGTGCGACCATTACTTTGCCTTCACTAGTGATGATCATTCCCAAGATTTATCTCTGTTTGATATCATGTCCATATTCCGGGATGATGACAAGTACAAAGAGCTGCATAAACAACTAGATTGGATCTTTGACCGACTACTCCTTCATGGACCCGGACGAACAAGAAGAAAGGTTCAAAAATGGAAAGATGGAAAAGCAATGAAGGTAGAAAGTGACGGTTCGAACAACCAATCCGGTATGACCGAACAAGAGGCAAAGAGGATCACAGCTAAAGAGCGCCAGAAGAAAATTATGGCACAGTTTGCTCAAGCGCAATCTCAGTTTATTGAACAAAATGAAGAACTATATGATGAAGAAATCGATGAAGAGGATCAGTTGAATAACAGGGAAAGGTTTGCCGAAAACGATGCCAATGATACCCCACAAAATGATGGTACGATTAGTCGATTATGTGCCTATCCCACTGGGACGTGTATTGTTTGTCAAGAAGACGTTAGTGACAAGTCTGCACCATATGGAATGCTTGCATTTATTCAAACATCTAGTATTGTTCGAGGGATGCATTCGTCACAAAAAACTGACATTTTGACAAAGTTCAACAATAACAATGGAAACATGGATATTGAATGGCTAGATGAGCAAGAGCTACCAAAAAACATGGGAGACATTCCTGGATATCCAGCAAATATGAATAAAACGGGTTTATATACATCCACTTGTAGTCATTTGATGCATATCCGATGCTTTGAAGTTTATTGTTCGTCGATTGATTCTAGACATTCTACTCAGCTGACACGTAATCACCCAGAAAATCGAACACGAAATGAATTCATGTGTCCATTATGCAAGTCACTAGGCAACATATTATTACCAGTTTATTGGAAAGGTCGCAAAGAGATGTATCCAGGCCCTGTTTTGCACAACGAGACATTCAAATATTACAGCTTTTTACAAAGCAATGTACAACCAGGAATTGATCGCTTGAAACAAGCTATTATAAATCGTTCGCAACGACGACGAAGTAGCGGCAGTAAACTAAAAGAAGCATTTTCAACGTTTGTTCCATCACTTCGTACAGCACCTACTGGTTCACTTACAGCAAATTCTATTTCCAGCACTGGAATGGTACCACGGAATGAGGACGAGTGGCCGAGCGCTCGAAGGTCCCCCTTATCTAATATTGATTTGCCAACTCTCGAGCAAGAAGAAAGTACATCGACCCCGATTTTATCGGAACTAACATCTGCATCACCATTTGTCCCAGGAAACATGTACACTGATCGACGCTTTGGTCCATTCGACAGCGATATTATGCATCCATCTACATCAGCTAACTTACCTAGTGTGTCCAAAATATACGTACGAATGTTTGACGTGATCTCAACAATACATCAAGAGATATGCAACGACGATTCAACTCGTGAGATGTCAACAAATGTTAAAAACATTGATTTGCTATGGGGCTTGCTAGGATACACAATCTCAAGCATTGAAATAGCAACAAGAGGTCATCATAAGCCTGCGGAGCACGAAGTGGACGAGATGCTTACTGGGTCGCTGTTCGATCAAATTCCACAACAAACACGGATGCTTCTTCGAATTCTTTGCGACACTATCTTGGCCTACACGTGCATTATGTGCCACCATGAACCTGGTTCTGGCATCTCTACAACAACACATCAGAATCCGGGACAAACATTGACCCGTGTCCATCTACTCGCTCTTGCTCGTCTAAGGCAAGTATTTGTGGATGTTCAAGTCGGAGACTTTGCTCATCTTCAAGGGCTCAGCTATGAACGAATGATTGTGTATGACAATTTACCACTGCTGCAAGACGATCCATTCATGGTGTTAACTGAATTAACGTTTCATGGAATACCCTTTGCTAAAATGAGCATTCACATCTTGATGCGTGTTCTCTTGCTTGCTGAGCTGACTAAGACTGTGTCTGCATTTGTACAAGAGAGGCTCAAACTTTTGTCCACACAACAGGAATCTTTATTTACAGAGAATGACAATTATAGCAACATCGTCGATAGTAAGCAGAAACTCTCAGAAGAACAGATTATATCTGTTAAGGCATTTACCATGTTTGTGATGGAACATCTCAAGTTTACTTATCAAGAGGCAAGCAGTGTGTATAGTTCCATTGGGGCTACAGAACTATACGCGCTACTTCAGTTATTCGCTCTGCCATTTTTACGACGAACCATGATCCTGATGATAGTTCGATATGGCTATATTCCTAATGTACAGCAGCAACGTATAGAAGCGAATGAATTTGAACGACTGTCGGATCTATTACGGTTACCAGAATTGGTAGAGCTTATAGAACTCAAGCATGAAAACGAGCAGCTTATATCTTCATGGTGTAATCATCACATAACTGAATCGGAGCGTACGATGCGATTACAAGTTAGATCTTGGCGATTTGAGGATATTACTTTGGATATACCAACTCCCTTGCAATTAATTCCTCTACCAATGAAACTGGAACAACTTATTGATGAAAGTATGAGGCGTGTGTGTACTAAATGTGGCTCTGTACCCAGTGATCCAGCAGTGTGTTTATTCTGTGGAACATTTGTTTGTACTCAGAGCTTCTGTTGTGCAGAAGAAGAGGATGGAGAGTGTAATTTGCATAGACTAGAGTAAGTGTAACTTCATTTTTACCTGGATAAGTAATGATCCTTTTACTTTCATAACAAAAGTGCTAAAAAGGATTTTTATAGATGTGGTGGTGAAGTTGGTCTTTTCTTGTCTGTCAAACGGTGTGTTGTTATATTACTGCATAATGGAAACGGCTGGTTCGTAAGTGCACCATATCTTGACCCTCATGGAGAAGTAGACCAAGGATTGAGGTAATTTACACAGAATAGATGTTAAAAAAAATCTGGTGAATGAGAGTAGTTCCTCAATTTTTCAACTCGACTTTAGGCGTGGAAAGCCACAATATCTTAATAGAAAACGCTATGCCGAAATACGAAAGTTATGGTTACAGCATACCATTCCGATTTATATAGCACGACAAATTGAAGCAAATTATGATATAGGGGGATGGACAACACTTTGAATTAAAAAAGTTATTCCCAATAGGTTTTTTGTTCTTTACGTTTAAAAACTCAATAAATCTATAAAATATTATGAAACTTTGCGCACAGATCTAAATTTAAATTTACAAACCTGCATGGCAATACTCCGATATTACTGGTGTGACATAAATGGCTAAATTTGTTTTTACCAGTAACAAATATGCTTGTGCATTTATGTTTGTGTGTCGGGAATTTTATTGTGCCCACTAGATTTTCTCACTACTGTGATCAAATTGCTCTTTTTTTTCTGCAAGGGAAACAGATAGTATGATGTTGTATGATGAAACACTAATTACTGACGAGATCTTTTAATTTTTCATGCAAGTTGCCAAGATCATTCATTATACATGAAAAAATAAACTTTTCACTAAATTGACGTTTGCAAAGAAGGCATCATGCCATTTTTCATACACAAGGAGCTTTGGTCGTTACACTATCATGGTGTAACTCAGCAACATTCATTTTAAATACATGGCAAAGATTCAGGGCTCGGTCCGCGATGCGTCTCCTGTTTCTTCTACGTATTTTTTTTTCTACTTTACATCAATTTGCTTGCTCCATTTCATTTCTACCCTTGAGGTACCTCATATATACGATGGTGAACCCTGGTTTCATCATCAGTAGTGCCCTTTGCTTCATTGCCACTCTCATTGTCATTATTCAAGCTATTTCCAATCCAAAGAAGCTTCGATATCTCATTGTATGCTACGCAATATTTACATTACCTTCAGCTATTGTCAATAATTTAACCGCCGAAGGGATTCTTCGACAGCGATGGAATACATTATGTTATCTTTTATCGACATCGTTGATGCTATCTTTGAACTACTATATGACTCTCGACATTGGTTTCAAAATGCAAGTCCGAAAAACCTGGCTCCGGTATCTCTTTTACATTAGTGTATTACTACTGATTACTGTTATTGTCTTGCTCATCATACAAATCGCCCTCCTTCTGTCTCATACAGAAAGGGAATATACAATTCGGTGGATGTTCATTCTTGGCGTCTGCTTAGCGATTGGTGGTCAATTTTCAGCGTTCCTGTATGCATTTCTACCACTAATCCGATGGAAAAAACACAGAACCCAAGAAGCACATTCACGAACAACGGCTTACGGTGTATGTATTCTGATTAAATCACGTGTGGGATGATGAAGCGAAGTAAAGAAAAGGAAAATTGAATTGTAATAATATTATTTAACCCATAAATGGTTCTTCGTGTGATACTAGATTTGGTTTCTGGCTATTCAAAGTATGTGGTACTCACTTTATGGTGTACTTTATTTTTGGTTTTTTGCCGTCAATACATGGGATCAATTTCAAAATATGCTTGCATGCGACTATCCAATGCGATTTGTATTATGTCTAATGTTCACATTCTCACCGCCTGCATGGATTATTGATTGTATGTCATCTCAGTTATCGTCACATCATCGAAGCAACCTCCATACTACTCATGGTGGCACCCTCAGTCAAAACATTCCTGATATTTATTTGCCCACATTGCCTGCGGAAGGGCGATATATCTCATTCGGTGAAGACGACGAGAGGAAGATGGGCAGTCAAATTGCCATGATTAATGCTACATATACTCAAAAGCCACAACCATCGTACAAATCATCTGCGTAGCAAAAAAAAAAGTAACTACAAAAATCGGCAAATAACCCGCTTATTAATACTTTTCGTTCATTATCTATCTATACATATGTTTTACTCTATTCTGTTCTATGTAAATATTGTAGTAATAATAATATACATCTCTTGATGTTAATATAACGTTATATCTCAAAAAAAAAACATTTAATATCACAACAAGCCACTATCTTAAAAAAAAACTTTAAACAGATGGGTAAATCATATGTTAAAGTGATGTAAAACAAGGAAGAAGGATATCTTCTTTTCCCCAAGTGTTGGGAAGAAGAACATAGGAATAATTACTATATTATTGTAAAGTGATCAGAGTCCAACGAACTTTATTTATTTGCTTATAATCTCGCACTTTGGGTGCTGACTACATTTCTGTTAATTATAATGCAAGCCAAGCCCCGCTTGTATATGAAAGCTGAATAATAATTCTTTTAGTGATTATTGTCGTTCTGTTTCCTTTTCCATATTATCGCTGACATTAATACCTCACTCTCTTTCTCACAAAAAAGGGATGTTAGTTCCCATCACATTATACACTCCTTATCACCAACTAAGCGTGATAACATTATACAACTTTTGTGGAATGTGCTCTACCCACATTCTTTTTTTCCATGTAAGTGCCATGGCCAAAGTATTAAATGTTCTATTTGGTTTTAGATTACAGCAATAGCAGTTCCAATTCCGGGTGGTATATGAAATACGTAAAAAACAATTCAAGGTTACTTACTTTTTTTATTGACTTCTGTGGTACAAATATAATTTCTCTTATTTCGTTCATGTATAATATAAACATCAAATTGACTTATCATGCAATTCCGTGCTATGTGGAAGAGCCTTGAAAAATCAAATCAGAAAAACATTCCAATTAGATTTTATGATCCCATGTGCTTCTGGTATCATATCTATTGATCAAATGTAAAAATAACTTACTTATAAATAATTCTATATATATACGAATGTATATAATAATGTAGTGATTTTTTGCCATTGAGTTTCGAGAATTAATGATATTCTTGGTTTTACTTGTTATCTTAAAAATAAGTATATTTTAAAGTACTTTATATTTGAGGTATCATTATGATTCGGCCACATCTAAAAAAAATTACTGAAATTTGTTATAAGATTGAACGACACTATTATTAATAATTACTAGTGCTTTACATTTTATGATAATAAATAAAAGAAAGTAAAATCGAACAACGAAACCGCAAGTTTGATGGCACTACAGTGGCAGCTTGTTTAAAGATTGCATAGACACAGTACGAAAATTATTTTACTTTACACGCCATAAGTTTGTTTCGTACTATTCTTCACTTTCTTACACTGGATGCCCGTTATTACTGAACATAATTTTTTTTTGGAAATTGATCTTTGATAGCATGAGCGTAATGCTAACAAAACATATGAAATGAATAATGGAAAGGGTACTAAATTATCCTTGATAAAGCTTTTTGTTGAAGATAATGTATTTACTACCCGCTAACTATGTATTACTTTTAACGCTTTTTTGATTTTTTTTCCAACCTATCTAAACTATGAAGTCATATGGAAAAAAAGAGAAAAAGAGACAAAAAAAGAAGGCTACTGAGTCAGGTCCAGATGGACCAATTATTTAATAACGAATTTGGGACTATTTCCTCTATATTAATGAGCATTTTTGTGAGATTAAAACGAAGTTCAATGTCAAGATTATGTCGCTGAATAATATTACTTGTAACTAACCTGTGGATTATATAACTATAGGAATGTTCGGCATCGAAGTTACGATCTGTATCTTTTGTTTGTCCAAATAAACAAATAAAAATGCGTCCGTGCACCAGAATAAATCTCGGAAAAATCTCTCTGACACTTCGTCCTCTTATGCAGAGAAAAAGAACTATAAAACACAAGTTCACTTTACCAGCCAGACAATTATGCTAACTAATTGTTATAGCGCTATATCTGGTATCGTGGTTACACTGTGGCGATCAATAGATTACATTTGCTTAGTCCGCGATATAAAAATATATAATATTTTTCACGTTTTCTGTTTCCTATATTCTGTTAAAATAACTCCATCAAATTTCACTATTTTAATGCAAGTTTTTTTTTATTATTTCATTAAGTATATATATAAAATAATGATAAATGCTTATGATATGATTAAGACATACTTAGCTTTTCTTAAAAGAAATACCACTTTCCAGATGGAATAAAAAATAACTCATCTCAAAAGCGGACTTTTTTTTGTAGTAAAAAGATTAATATTATTTAGATGTGCAGTCCCCAAAAATCATGTGCGTGTGTCCCTGGGAACCACAAGCTTTTTATCTTTTTAAAATAATAACTTTTGAGGCCAGAATCACTGGTCCTTTTTCTTGGTTTACTAAATAAAATGCGTCGATCGTCATTTATTTGGGCAGCATTTGCTTTTATAGCGACAGCATACGCCCAGGATCCCGACTTCGATACGTCAGTGGATCACTACCGCGATGTCTCATTCAGGTTAGCAAACGGTAAATATGCACGATCTTTTTTTTTGGAGAAAACAAAGAGGGGTTTATTTTATTATTTGGGTGTCCGAGTATTAGGAACAGAAATAAAATTAAATAATCTTTTCTTTATTATAGACAAGACGAATGGTTTCTCAGTGGAATATCATAACTGGTATAAAATTGTAACGAACCATGAACTTAATGAACAATATGCCCTCGTATGTTGCGGTCAACCTACAACCAACTTCACTCAGTATCATGCGGCAGTAAACACACCAGTGACCAACGTTGGTGTTACCACCATCCGTGACCTTCTACCCTATATGGAGGTATGTAGAACTTATGATATGATCTTTTTCTTGACAATGCTTATTAAAAAATAATACATATTTATTTTTTAGCTGCTCGGATCAGGTGAACGGGTTAAATCAATTGAAGGATATCAAAATGTAACCTCACCATGTTATTCAGGCGTTACAGATTCCCCAGGAAACGGCACTGTTGATATTATCTTCTCAGATCACAGTTTGGCAAATATGCCAGGCAGCACCTCATATGTTGGTTTTTCGCCCGATACTGAACAACTGACACCACTCCAGGTAAATATAAAGGAAGGAAATGGACTATGGATAAACTTTTAATACTGAAGTGCTTTTTTTGTTTTATGATTCATTAGCAAGCATCTTGGCTTGTGTATATTGCATTGTTCTTTGATGAGGAAGGTGAAGCAACAACAGCGTTTGGCAACATTGAATCATCATATACTTGTCACAAAAATAACATGGCGGATGCCCCTGAAAAGAAGAGTCTGGCTTGGACATATTACGATTCCACTAACAAAACATGGACATTGGTTAACACGCCATTTTATAAGGCCTTGGCTGAAGATGCTGGTAAATAAATAATAAAAGAAAATAATCGTGGATACTATGAAGGATGACAGTGGGACTAATATACAACATGTGGTATGGATATATTTTAGGTGCGAAATTGGTAGAGCCTAATAGTGCACAATCTACTAGTTATACACAATTGAATGAATTCCATACTGCTATACGATACGCGGATTATGTCATTGATGTAACCCCTATTAATAACTTGGGCAATCAGTCGTATGATGGTTGGCTTACTCTTGGTGGATTTAACAATAATTTTAACGTGTACTCCCAGGCTTTTGTTTCAGAAAAAAACGTTTTCCGAACAGATGGTCTCGTCAACACCAATGGTTATTCAGGTACAGTATTTTGGTATCTACATATATATATGTAGTCGTTTGCAAGTTAATTTGTTATGGACTAGTGGGAGTTAACTAGATTTATTATGTAGACTGGTCGCAACGTTCACCTGCCCGCCCAGATCTTGCACTTCGAGGTTTGTACACTTTACAAATGATTGAAAATTCAACCATTATATTACTAACATGTAGTATTTAATAGATATAATTCATATGATATATCCAACCTACCAAAACGAATACACTTTTACTTGGTTGAGAAACTTTGCAAAATCAGACACACCTCGACAAGTTGCTGATATCAACTATGTCTGCAATGCTACTGATATCAGAAGCGAGTTACAATGCGATCCTAACAAGTTTGGCGTGGATCAAAATCAAAGTAGTGGTGGTGGTGGTGATATCCACAGCCTTAGCACTGGTGGCAAGGCTGGTATCTCAGTTGGTGTTGTTGTAGCTGCAATTATTGCAGGACTTGCTGCATTTTTCTTCTGGCGTCGACATCGTCAAGTGAAAGCAAGTCGACCATTTTATCGTATGAACGACGTAAATCAACCTAATCCATAAGTTATATAATTATTAAAGCATGCTGTAATTTATTTAATTCATTTTTATCTCTCTATAATAAATATTTTATTTTTTATCATCAAACGAAAAACCTAATTAATAAATTGCTCCGAAATAATGGACTATATTACGAGTTGACAGTAGTATTTTTCTCACACTCTAAACAATAGTATCACCCCTGATCCCCGACTTCGTTTTACATACATATTCATCCCTTCCCCACACACACTTACACCTTTTTCAGCCGTATGACATGTCTTCTGATTATCGTTTTTACATAAAAAAAAGAGCTACATAGTTTTGCGATCTATAAGTTTCATCAGTGTAAATCAAATCAGACAGTTCGGAAATATAGTGAGTTACTTGTAATCATTCTACTCTGAATCGTCTTATTCACGGTATATTTATTTATAGTCTCAGACACCAAAAGTTGGAAATAGAAAGTGGATACCATATGGTTTTTCTCGACTAAACCAGAATAAATTCACGCGAGTGCTAACTTTTCCTTTTTTAATTTTTGCATCACAGAAACTTTGTTTCCCAAGCAAAAAAAAGTTGATATACAAAATTATAACTCCAGCCAATCGGTTATCTTGACTGAGTCCATTTCCTAAATAGGAAACGAAGGGCAGCAACACTTCTTTGTTAAAGAAGTATGTCAAGAAGTAGTCCAAAGAAGTGCTTTTCGCGAATTACTCGAACAATATCTCATAAAAGCCATTTTTACAACCTTGTCGACTTCATTGCAGCATCGGAAGACTTTAGATAGGCTCTTATCGGCGGAAAATGAGTTAGTAATTCATTTATTTTTCAGATGCGATGTCTGCTAACCTCAGACCAGCAACATATATAACAAGGAATGGTGCACCTAACACATGACGAAAACGACCGCTCCAACCAAAAAGATATATAAGACTAAGCCTTCCGGCAATTTCCCTTACTTTCTTTTCATTTATTTATCTTTTTTTCAGCTTTTGAACGAAGCTAATACGACAACTTTACTATTACTACATACCTTTTTAGATCCCCCCTTTCCCTCGCCGTATAAACTTTTTTGAACAACTTTTATCAACCTCAAAACATAATGACTATGAAAGCTATACGATCTTCCTCCATACTCACCTCCTCAAAATCAAAGGCCCCGGTGTCACCTCTTTTCATACCTTCCGTCGACGACCCAAAGGTTGCTAAACCAGTTATTTTAACTTCTTTTGACTCTTTACCATCGCCTATGGGTACTACATCACCAACCAGCTGTTATTCTCCAACCTCTGTATATCTCAGTGTCCCCGAAGAACATTCTGAAGCCCTTGGGGAAAAGAGAAAACGTCATATATATGATGACTTTTTCAACCTTGACATTAACAAATCTACTGGTATATTATCTTATTTCGACTTAGCGCTTGTCATTTTTTCATGTTTGTTTACTAACTACTACTATCATTTGCTTTATAGCCTCTTACTACGGCTCACCTCAAGACGAAGGTATGTAATTCTTTTTCACAATAGGCAAATTCAACTGATATATTTGTAATTGAAATAATATGGCTAATAAATGTTCTAATAAGTAGAAGCAAGCGATGACTCGAGCAATTGGAGTCGAAAACCTGTACGGAAGACAATGTCCGATGGCGACGACATATCAATTGATGTAATTACATATATAGAAAGACTTTATTAGATCAAATCGAATATACATTTTTTATATTAACAACAATTAATAATTATTGTAGGCTGATATTGAAGATCCAAAAGTTAAACGTAAAGTACAAAACCGTGCAGCTCAGCGTGCCTTTCGAGAACGAAAAGAACGCTACGTTAAAGAACTAGAATTGAAAATCAAACAAGTACAAGATAATCACTTCCATGCAACTGCACAATTGATCCAAGAAAATCAACATTTACGATCTATTGTATATCGGCTCGAAGCTGAAAATTTTGCATTAAAAGACATCCATGTTCAGTTTCCCATTCATCCCAGCCCATATCCATCTAGCTCACCTACCAGTCATTCTTCAACTGCTATTTCTTCAGCCCAACGACATCATCATCATCATAACATACTCCCACCATCATCACCTTCCCCTTCTACCGCACGCACATCCCGCGACGTTCAATACACATTTTCTATAAGTACCCCAGCTACCCTCAGACCCAAGATGTTCAGCCACAAGGATGACCGAGAACAAGAAGAACAATTCACCCGAATACTACACGAACAAGTCTCAAATGACGCAATTGAACAATTACTATCCGAGCCATTATTTGACACTTGTGGCGGACTGATCGCACCTTCTGTCACGGGTGAAGGAGAAGAACAAAAGAACAATAAGCTCTTAACCTGCCCAGATATCTGGCAGCGTCTATCTAAGCATAGTAGATTCTCTTATTTCACGATGGAAGAATTGTGTCAGGAGGTGAGAAAGCACGCTAAATGTACCGAACAAGGTCCAGCGGTAACAGAAGCGGAAATGATAGAGATTTTACGATTTATGGATACAAAAAATTATAAAAAGTAAAGCAAGCATATTGCGCATTTTGTGTGTAAACAAGAAAAAATTGTATATATTTCACATCATCATCTACAGCATATCATAGTATATGTTTACATGCAGAATAATAATAAAAATAAAAAATTTTAAAACACACGTTTATCCCCAAATCGTTATCAGGTTGGCCGGGTTGGCTTCGTAATCAGTGTAACGAGTTTTTATGAGGGGTGAGTTTAGTAACGAAATGAACGTTGAAGATTGGTCAAGTTGAGGTGTCACGATAAAACCGTGTGAAGTTGTCGGGGTTTTTAAAAAACCGCCGCCAAGAGGGAGCGTGGGGCGGGGACCGCGAAGAGATTTTGTTTTGATTGGTAGAATACAAATTATTGCTTGATTGGTTAAACGCGGAGAAATGTTTTGTGGGGATAAAAGAATGTTTTTTTCGTTGGCTTTTAGGTAATGACAACGACTCTAAGGGTCCTTTACTTGGATTATGTCATTGATCTCAGGGTTCGTCCCTGTCTTTCCTAGTTGGTCCCTACTCGTTCAAAAAAATAAAAAAAATAAAAATAAAAATAAATAAAAAAAAAAATAACGCAAAACCTAGTTCGAGCTGGTTTCATCTGAAAGGAAATGTCAAGCTGCAGATGATATAAATACCCCGACTTATTTTTTTGTTCTTTATAGCTTTTTTTTAACTTTTCTTCAAACCTTTCCTTTCCTCTTTATGAATTTTCGCAACATATTCTTCAACAAACTAGCGTCTCCGTTATTCCAAGTCGTACTCTTGGGTTTCGTATGTCTATGCTGCCCTGGTATGTTCAATGCTCTTAATGGGCTTGGTGCTGGTGGTATGATGGCATCTGATATCAAGCTGGTAAACTCGGCGAACAGTGCTTTATACGCTTGCTTTGCTGTTGTCGGGTTTTTTGCTGGTTCGGTTACAAATACTTTAGGTGTCAAAACTACGCTTACAGTACGTACTTTTTAATTTTCTGATTTCAGACACTTTTTTATTCTTTCTCCAATTTTTACAACATAGCCACTCACAATCATCAACTCTCTCATATAGGCTGGCTCCGTCGGTTACGCCATTTATTCTTCATCATTATGGGTTTATGATAGAAAACAAATATCTGGCTATGTCATTGCCGCTGGTGCTATTTTAGGTTGTTGTGCCGGTATTTTCTGGTCAGCTCATGGCGCCATCATGATGGCATATCCCGAAGAAAAGAATAAAGGCAAATACGTTGCTATTTTCTGGGCCCTTTTCAACATTGGTGGTATTCTCGGCTCAGTCATTACGCTCGGGATCAACCTCGAAAGTGGTGGTAGTGGTGGTGTCTCGACAGGCACATACACAGCATTCGTTGTAATTATGATCATTGGTGTTTTTTTCTCGTTATTCCTTGCACCGCCTTCTATGGTTGTTCGCAACGATGGCTCTCATGTTACTGTTACCAAACATGCTCATTGGGTACAAGAACTCAAAGGGGTTATTCATGTTTGGAAAGAATGGAGAATCATTTGTTTGGTAATTTACTTTTTTATACCTACTCCCCTGACAATACCTGCTGCTAAATAAGTATTAATTAACATTTCATTTTTTTGCAGATTCCCGCATTTATTGCTTCTAACTGGTTTTACGCTTATCAATTTCATGTTAATGCTGTATACTTTGATGCAACCACTCGTGCTTTAAATGGCACAATGTATTGGGGTATGCAAATCTTTGGATCTCTCATTCTCGGTTTTATCCTCGACTATCAAGGCCTAACTCGTCGTTTCCGAGCTCTTTTGGGTGCTGCTATCTTGTTTGTTGTGATGATGGCAATTTGGGCAGGTGGATTTGCCTTTCAACTCACATTCGAAAATGACTATGATGATCCTATTCATTGGACTGACTCGCGATTTGGCCGACCATTTCTTCTTTACATTATGTATGGTCTTTCTGACGCTTTATACCAATCTTACATGTATTGGCTTATGGGTGCCATGTCTAACGACCCCGCATTACTTGCTCGATATGCTGGTTTTTACAAAGCCATGCAATCAGCTGGTGCGGCTATCTCGTTCGGTATTGATTCCGCAGGTGTTCGATTACGATGGGCATCACTTATCTCTTGGATTATCGTTTTTATCTCATTCCCTGGTATGTTCGTCGTGGCCAATCAAATTAAACAAACAAGTGATCCAACCGAAGACGCTGATAACGATACATCCCTATCAGATCATGTCGTTTCAGTGAATGAAAAACCAACACGACACAGTACTGATGAAAAATATGAAGTTTAATAATCATAATGTTAATAATAATACTATACTATATCTGTCAAGCATCATATTTTATTCCTGTTCTTTTTATTTTTCCTTATTAATCGTATTACTACACTACTTTTGTTTCTCGCAATTATGTTTCACTTATCTTTTTCCACGCTTTCCATCATCTTTGTATTATATATTATAGAAATTTCTATAACTGTTACCCTTTTTAATAAATATGAAAAACGTCATAACTTTAATCCATGTAATCGTGTGCTTCTCACGTTTTGTACTATTTTTGTATTGTATATTATAATTTTTTTTGTGTATCACTCTATACAAAAACATCTTTTATCAAATATGTACATAAGAAGTATAGTGACTATTGTAAAGATATGTACAATCTGTCTGAGATTATTAATCGAGTGAGGACCCTGACCCGCAAAAAGTTGGACCCTTTTCCGGATATAAATCGTAAAGGGTTCTAAAATTCTCCAGGTTGAAGCATTATACCCCATACAAAAAAACATTAAAATTGTCGTTCTGTCTTCTTTTTTTATCCGTTGACGTTAGCAGTATGAAGCATTTCAAAGAGCGGTACGAACGATGAAACCATAGAAATCGCTTTTTCCTTTTTTTTTTGTCAGGAAAAGAAGGGTCTTCGACGGACCCGAAAAAAACAGGCACATGATTGATCTTCTACAACATCTATAGACTATTTTTACTACACTTATTTGATAACATATAAAGAGATAATTTGGGAATCACCTATCCTGTCCTTTTCTCCCCCCAGAAAAAAAGAGGGGTGGAGTGATGAATAAACATTTTCCGCTAAATAATCCATGATTCCGGGGTCGTTGTCCGCTATTGTTTAACAGTGAATAATTGAGGGGCTCCGCTTTCCCGTAGCTGGACAGGGCAGAATAAAAATGATAAGCGCCAATGAAAATTTTTTAGCAAAAGAAAACTTTAACTATTTCCGACTATAATTGTAAGGGTCCTAATTGCTGATATCTGGATGACAAATACTTTTCAAATACTATTGAAAAGGTTTTTATTCCATTAAGCCCCAATCTTTTTTTCGATTGATTTCGAAATACTGATAAAGTGAAATTGAAAACTCCGTCCTTATCAACTTAATATTTCTTATCATATCTTTTCATGATGTCTGCGTATCAATAGAAGCTTCATATATTGAAAAGGAAGAGATAGAAAACTTTAAGAGCTGGACTTAGGTATGCAGGAATGATATTGCTGAATCAACAACTTCTTATGGGTCGAGATAATAAAAGCAACTTGCAAACCAAGATATTCCCGTACCGATCGGATTTCCCGCGCGACTCGATTTCGTACTCGTAGCATTTTATTGTTTTGCCACATCATTACTAAATGAGGAAGAAAAGGCACTTCTCTATTTTCAGAGCTTATAAAGCTATATTAATTTTGAGTTTTGCTATAATGAAATGTTACCTTTTTTCGATTCATTTTCGACTTGGTACAAGACAAACCAGTTCTTTATAAAACGATGTTTTGTATTATCAGGTAATGTTTAACCTTTTTGTCACTAAATAGAAAAATAATTAGATAAATATAATTTTGTTACAAAAATTGACAATCGATATCTGTAAGCTTAGCTTGAGAATTACCTGCCTCTAGTTAAAATATATACGCTTCATTGTATTCGTACGTTACGAACCTGAGCCTGTGCTATATTACTAAATTCAACAATGGGCGTTGCGTTTAATGATTCGTATCAGTGCTACAAAGTCTATTGAACTTTTAGTATTGAGAGATTTCTGGAGAAAACAAGGTGGTATTAAAGCAGCATGAAAGTCAGTATGTCCGTACTTAAGCACACAGAAAGATGGTGTATTAGGCTAAAAACCACATTGTCTATAATTTTTCAAAATTCGGCACTAGCCGGTATGTAATTCACTAATGGTATTATGTGATGATTTGTTATCTCCAGTCTGGTGCTGTTAAACCGATAATGACTGTTATTGCCTAAGTTAACATTTTTTTTCTAAAGCAATTAATCAGACCTATTTGCAATAGTGGCTTATTATAGTGCATATATTCTCGTAATACTACAAACAACTGTGCTTTGACAACAGAACATCAGCTGTATCGCTGTTATTTAAGAATGACTAAATCGTATGTTTAAATAATAATACTATTATATAAAATAACTATTATTAAAAGATGTATGTTGTAGACTATTATTTAGCAATCATAATTATAAAAGTGGAAAACTATCTCGAATACTATCGCAACTTCTATAAATTGGAGATGTTTCTTTTCTCATTTATTCTTTATACAGAAATCTTTAATGCAGAATAACTCTACCCACTGTTTGTGATAACCAAATAAGATGTATAATGTTTATAAATGAAGTACGTAACGTGTTTTGAGCCATGCTAAAAGCGTAATGTCCGCAATAATTTTCAAAAAGCCTTTTTGAGATTCAGTTAGTTTTTATTAGTAATTTTATTATATTGATGAGCACACGTATAATTGAAACAACAACACCAAAACTGTTGCTGACTCGAATAAAAGTAAAAATAAAAGTAAAGTCGATCCATTAAGGAAGAATAGTATCAGGATTTTAAATTAGTAACTAGCCTTGGAGCCTGATATAAAGCTAAGTTCTGATTAGGAAAATAGACAAAGACAGGCTACTGAGTGAATGACAATTGATGAACATGATTGTGCTTATTGTAAATCTAGTTATTTTTATACATAGTAAATGTGATTTATTTCTTTTTTTCCCGTTGTTTTTTTATGATATATACTTACCATATCATATTACAATATCAAGTCAGCTTTAAAGCTTATTTTATTATGATAATAAACCGTTTTTTACCACACGTACGTAGTGTTACTTTCCAGCTTTTATCAATTAGCGTTTTACACTATTAATGCCACCCTCACTGTATAAACAAATATATAATAAGGAGTATGGAAAATCATCTGGTTTAGTTATGAGTTTTCTGATTTACTCGCAAGATAATCAAGTTACTTATTTATACTCAAATGATATTGAAAAATATATGAATACGTACGTAAAATATCATATAAAGAGTAAAGTTGTTTATAAATTAATACATTAAGTTGTGAAGCACTGAAAAAAACTGTCCTTATTTTTGTTGATACGTCTTCTGCGAGAAATGATCCTGGTCTATAAAAAACATCAATGCTGTATGATAGCTAAAATACACATAGACATCATATTATTTGATACCAGAATCAAAATTTAGTAGTATTAACACGTCTTTTATTAAGTGTTGAAATAATAGAGGAGACGTAAAGAAATTTTCACTAATCAAGAGTAGATACAGTAAATACACTATTTAACTCTAAATGACTAATTTACCTAGCTTATTTTTGTAATTGACATAGGGAGCTGTCATTTTATTAGATTATTAAACAATTATTTACTTTATTACGTACGTACAACTTTATTCGGTTGTACGTACTAGTAAACACTTAAACTACATTAACAAAGGACTTACTGCAATGCAACTTGTATTTTATGCTTAAATACATAACAGTACAACTTTGTTCTTTTAAGAACAAAACAAGTGGTATATTTAAATGTCAAAGCTGCTAAAAATTTTGTTCCATCAATTTTAATTATAATTGTTCTCCATCCCGTATTTAATCACTTATCGGCAAAACAATTATGCTACAATACATTTGAAACATCAATTCTCTATATACCCAAACATAACCTACAACATGTTAACAATAGATGAGAGGCCCAAGTTCTCTCGTTTTCGTGTATCCCATGTCAATACAAGAAAAAAGAAGTTCTGTATAATATCATCAACGCAATTATTTTTAGCACAATTATCATATCCTTTTTGCGATCTTAGAAATTGATGTGATTTTATATTTAAATAGGATATTTACGTAAAGCATCTTGAATAGAAGACCTTTTATTATTTTTATTTCAACAATGTTACAATATTTTACACACCGGCATTCTATTTTATTGAGCCAGCGTGAATGATAAACTCTAATTTGGACCAAAAGAACCAGAGATAGAAGGTGTTGTTATAGTAACTGAAATTATTGTAATTAACGTTGTTATATGGGTTTATTCAAAAATAGAAAAAAGGCACGACTACTTTGGAAAAAAATGAAGTCAAAATTCTCATGCATAGATATAATATCAGTTAGACGTGGCGAAGTATAAAGTTTGATATTATTATTATTCTAATGACAATAAATGTTGTTTACACAGCAACGGTGAAAAGGTGTGTATATTTTATATTTGCAACAATGGCGTATTGTTTACCAATGCCCAGCCTCTTTTCGTTGATAAAGCATAATAATTGGATATACAAATATTCTGTTTATTGGTGTATAAGCAAGCTTGTGCTGATATGAGTTGATATGAGAATAAACATAACCCTATTGATAGATAAAGATCAGTTACGTTATCATATTGTTGAGAACTTTTTATATCTATTAAAAAATCATGTATCTCAATACTAAAAAACGAGAACGATGAGACCCTGACATATTATTAATATCGAAATATTACGGGAGGGTCCTTTATAAAAATAATAAAAAGAACCCTGTTTTTCCCATCAGGCTTTGTTCCTGTTTACAATTACAAATCTGGAAAGTGACCAAAACTTTTTTTTTCTCACATCACAGGATACATTTGTATGGTAAGTTTTTTTATTTTTATTCTTTGTTTTTCTAAAAAAAAAAAAAAGAGAGAGAGACAAAAAATACAACTTTTATGTAAAGGTACCTTTCTATCATAAATATTTGTTTTAATTGTAAATATACACATAATGAAGATGTTTGATATAACAATTCTAAAAATAGCTGGTTATCCTCGGATTATCGTTTTTTATTCTCACGTGCCGGAGATGTCACACAAAATTACATGCTTCAAATCAAAGACTTCCCGAATTCACAGTCGTCAGTTGCCAGTTGCTGTAAAAATTACCAAAAAAAAAAAAGTCAAGTAATATAATTGAAAACTACGTTTCCATCTTTTTTTTTAAATAATAATAGTTACCGGTGATATACAAAACGAAAAATATAATCAATATCAGAAGTTTTATTTTTCTTTTTGGAAAAGGAAAACAAATCATCTGACACTATCATTCTTTTTCGTCGTCGTTGTAACATTATATGGAAGTAGATGAGTCTTTACCTTATTACAATTGCTTTTAAAAAAGATGTTGTACCAGATTTGAACCAATACCAACACATGTGTGCTACCTCATTTGACGCAAAATTTTCCCATATACCCTATTATCATGGCATGACCCTGACCTCTTTGATATAGACAATCAAATCAGGGACCTATTAAAACCTGATATCCCTTAAATTTCATTATGTAATTCCGACTCGCAGTTTTTTTTTGGCTCTCGTTTACTGTCTCTCTCACGCGCAGCTTTTCTTACCCCATATTCACTGGTATGAAAGAAGAAATTCTATATGCGGGAGGATATAGAGAAAGGTGAACAATGGCTACTTTATCAAATCAGATTTATAGGATAGCGGGGATGAATGCAAAAAATGTTGCGGATCAAAAAATGGTTGTTGAGTTACAGCACAGAGCACATATTTCTAAGCATATGTAAAAAAAAAACAAGCTTTTGCTTGGAAAAAAAAATGTTAAATCGCGGACTCATTATTTTCTTTTTACAATCTTGTTTTGGTCAAGAAACACGGTCAATACAATGTTATACAAGCACAACCCTTTGTATAACACAGATTCACACACACCAGAACTCCCATCTGCTTAGATAACACGTCGTTATTGATTTTTTATATTCTGAAAGGGTGCTTCATTCTTTCTAAGCATATTACTTCATTAGAACGGCGCCTTACTACTCTTTTGATAAAACACATGATGACTTGAAGAAGATGGGGAATTTAATAGCCCAAGAGAAAACAGGGTCCAAAAAAGGGTCCCTCAAGGTTGCACGATAAAAATATTCAAAAAGTTATATATAATGGAGGTCAGAAAAGTAACGAGAAAAAAAAATAACTGATTCATTTTTGTTTAACTTTCCGCCTAGCCACTTCTCTTTTCTTCCTCCCATAAACCAGTGTAGTTCTCTTTTTTTTTTTTTTTTTCTCTTCTTCTCCTTATTTTTCTTTTCCCTATTTCTTTTCTACTTTTGAAAAATGGGTAGACTGTATGATATTTATTCTTCGCCTTTATCGCAAGTTTCCTTGCTTGGTTTCGTATGTTTGTGTTGTCCTGGTATGTTCGTAAGTATCATCTTTGTTTTCAGTAAGAATAAAGCATCTCTTTCTTGGCTCCGAGTATGGTTTAACGCTCTTTTTTCTTTTTCTTTTTTTAGAACGCATTGAGTGGTCTCGGTGCTGGTGGTTTGATGGCATCCGACATCACCCTTACTAATACTGCTAATAGCGTTTTGTACGCTCTTTTCGCTGTGGTTGGTTTTGTTGGTGGTTCCGTCACAAACAAGCTCGGCCTTCGACCTACGCTTACGGTATATAGAGCTTTATTTTGCGGGGTTAAGAATGGAATAAACAAAAAAAAATGTTTAAATGCTGATCTTCTATGTATAAACTCTTCATGTATATAATGTTACATAGATCGGTAGTGCTGGTTATGCGCTTTACGCTTCATCTTTATGGGTCTATGATACCAAACAAGTTTCTGGTTATGTTATTGCCTCAGGTGCAATTCTTGGTTGCTGTGCTGGTTTGTTATGGGCTGCTCAAGGTGCTGTAATGATGTCGTACCCTGAAGAAAAGAACAAGGGCAAATATGTAGCCGTATTTTGGGGTCTTTTCAACATTGGTGGTATTCTTGGATCTGTCATTACGTTGGGTATGAATCTTGAGAATCGGGGTGGCTCTGTAAACACTGGTACATACGTTGCCTTCGTGGTGATTATGATCATTGGTATTTTTTTGACTCTTACTATGCTACCCCCCTCAAAAGTTATCCGTGGTGATGGTACTCGTGTTGTTGTTGCCAAGGCAACCCACTGGTCTGATGAACTCAAGGGTGCATTGAATGTTTGGAAGGAATGGAGAATGGTCGCATTGGTAAATATACAAGAGAAAGAACAAAGTGAAAAGAGAAAAATAGACTTGAAAGAATGTTAATCAAATTACTGCCATTTTTTTTTATAGATTCCTGCATTTCTTGCGTCCAATTGGTTCTACGCTTACCAGTTTCATGTCAATGCTCTTTACTTCGATGCTGTCACTCGCGCTTTGAACAGTACAATGTATTGGACGTTCCAAATTATTGGCTCCCTTTTAGTTGGATTGTTTCTCGATTATCAAGGACTTTCACGTCGTGCTCGTGGTCTCATTTGTGGTGGTGTTCTCTTTCTTATAATGATGGGTGTATGGGCTGGTGGTTTTGCCTTCCAACTTACATTCGACAGAGACTATGCTGATCCCGTAAACTGGACTTCATCTAGTTTTGGTGGTCCATTTGCATTATATCTTATTTACGGTATGACTGATGCCATGTACCAGTCTTATATGTATTGGCTCATGGGTGCCATGTCCAATGATACATCATTGCTTGCACGATACGCTGGTTTTTACAAGGCCATGCAATCAGCTGGTTCTGCTATCTCGTTTGGTATTGACTCGGCCGGTGTTCCATTACGATGGGCTTGTCTTATCAGCTGGTTGTTGCTCTTTATTTCGTTCCCTCTTATTGTCATGGTTGCTAACCAGATCAAACAAACTAATATTGAAGAAGATGATTCTGCTGCAGTAGAAGACAGACCTTATGACGAGTCTGAGAAGATACAAGAAAAAGCCACTGCTTAATTTTTTATTATTATTACCAGCATATTTTTCTTTTTGTTCTCTCACTCTTTCTCTTTTTTTTATTATTTTTATTATCAACAACAGTATTATTATTATTTACAATTTATATTTTTACTTATTATTATTACTATTATTACTTTTCCTTACTCACACGCCTTAGTACTACTATTCTAAATCAATTTTTTTATCCTCACTTTCAAAACGAATGTGTAACTCTTATGTATTCATGTGTTCTTACTATTATAAGCTCAATAAAGTGTTGTCATGAGATGTCTTGCTTTGTGCTACACAAGTATTTATTCAGCATTTACATTATCGGCTTCCAACATGAATTGTAAAGTCACATGCTTAATTAATTGTTATGCATGCACACTTTGCAACAAAGAGGCTTAATGTATCAAGATCCCCTCTGAAAAAAATAAAATAAAGTGATGCAATTATAATATTACATATGGTCTTAGAAAAAGAAAGCAGTAGCAGAGTGGATAAAGATTATGGAAGAGATCTTTTTTTAAAAAAAAGCAAAAAGGCTCATATCTCGGCATTGTACAGATCAAAAAAAACTTTGAAACTGTTTCATGTATAGCGATTGATGACAGTTCCTTAAACAGATGACTGTAGACAAATATACTCAGACACAGAAAACGTAATATATAATTTTTACTGCTTCCCTAACCCAGCTATTATAGTGATCTCTTTACTGAAATTAGCCGTTACCATCTTTCTATTTACAGCACGCACAGTACCAAGGCTGTTAGGTATTTTTACAATGTATGTAAAACCGGATCATATGAAGTATTAAGGCTTCGTCGATATATATAATAATCGTCTATCTTTGATGTATATTGTCATCACAAAGTACTTTATACATTATTTGATAACAGCTAAAAAACGCAGTGGATCAGATAATTTACAATGTTTTATGTATGACAGTTTTGAGAGTTACTATTTATAAGCGACCTATATCATATATCATGTCAATCGACGAAAAGTAGTAGCTTATTTTCCATGAATCACAAAATATATGAAAATTTACAAAAAAAACTCATAATTGCAGGAAGAATAAATGTATCTTATTTAACTATACACACAACAAAAAAGCAGGAGTTTTATTATACAGCCTCATTTTCGAAGAATATCGGCATGCTGAGAATCGTTTAGCGTTACACCTTCTTTTTCGCTCTTCTTTTCTCACCCTTTCTTGTTTTCGTACTTCGTTTTTTTTTCTCTAATCTAATCACAAAAAAAAAATGAGGTTTCGTAAACGATTATTATTACTCGTTGTGCTTGTCATTGCTGGAGTTGCTGTATATAAAGTATATCGTGATCCAGTGATGGAGTGTAAGTTTACCTATTTCACTTTCAGGAACCCCAATATATAATACCAAGAAAATTATTAATCGACAAACCTTTTTTTTTTTTATACAGTTGTTCAAAAAGTTGCTATTGAATTACGTGCTCGACCATTATTAGGCTCTGTTATTTTAAGTATTCTTGTGATGGCAACATCAATTCCACCATTGCTAGGTTTCACTTTTGCTTCGTCGTTATGCGGTTTCGTATATGGTTTCCCAGGTGGCGTTATACCAGCAGTTATTGGTAGGCTAATTTTTTTTAATATAATTTAACTTGGTGAAACGTTTTTTTTTTTATACCATATTACTAAAAAAAAAAAAACTATTTTAATTCTATAAAAAAGGTGCCTTTTTGGGAGCAATGTTATGCTTTGCGTAAGTAATAGCATCAATAAAAAAAAGTTGTGTTATCATTATTATTGAATCTAACATTACCATCGGGAAAACAAAAAATTATTTTTTATTACAGTTTAATCCGTCAATTTAACTTTGCTCGATTCATCCGTCTTTCACCGGATAAACAGCTAAAATATCAAGCGATTCAAGAAGCGATTCAAGAAAGTGGATTTGGTGTAAGTTATAGGTTTAAAATTATTAACAGGAGGAAAGAGACAGTGAGAAAACAAGGGTATATTTGCTCCAATTTAATATATTTTCATGTCGTATAGATGATAGTATTGATCCGTATCACGCCAATTCCATGGGAAGTCACCAATACCGTTTTATCCATGCTTCCTAATCTCAGTGCCAAACAATATACATTCTCTGCTTTTCTTGCATCATTTAAAGTAGCATTAGAAGTGTGGTTTGGATCACAACTTGCCAGTCTGTCTGATCCCGATTTACCACCATCTGCACATCGTGTGACGTTGATTACATTAGGCGTTGGTGTTTTGATAATATTGTTCTTGGCATTTTATCTGCATCGCGTGACTATGCGTAAAATTCGAGAATTGCAAGAAAATCCAAAGGATGATATACCTCCACAAGTAATGGTTATTCATACTGCCGATGAAGAAGAAACTCGGTGGTTATTACAATAATACCCCGATCTCTTTTTTTTTTATTCTTCTGTTGTTATATAAGTGTTTGGTTGTGTAGTGTGATTTTTTTTTTTGATTTTGATACCAAGATTATTTATTGTAATGTTTTTTCTTTTCTATTTTCCCTTTTTTTTTTGTTTTTTTTTGTTATAGTTTCAAACAAGTTTGGTTTAAGAATTTTCTCCTGTCAAAAAGCTTGCAACGTTTTTTTTTTATTGTGTGGGTTCTGGAAGAATAATATTGGGAAACTTTTGTCCACATCGTTTACAAACACACTATTTTATTTATAAAAAAAAACATATACATAGAAATGCAAATTATTGAGTGTGGGCTGTGTTGTTTTTGTCTTAATTATTATTTGTTTACTCACCTTTCGTTCTCCTCGCCAACCACACAAGTAAGGTAGAATAAGAATGGCAAACAAAAGTGTTGTATTGGTATAATGCATTCTTAATTCATGATATCCACCTCCTTGAGGACAAACTGGTCCCAAGGATTGTTCTATTTGATGACGTTGCTCCATAAATGCTGGACGAATGGGCTGTCCATATGCGTCATAACCTTGTACACCACGTTGAACTTCTGGTGTCGCACCTACAACACCAGGATAATCACTTGAAGATATATGTTGTTGTTGCTGTGGTGGTAATGATTGAGTTGGAGGTGGACCAGCAAATCCGCCTGTGTTTTGATAATTGTATTCTGGTGGTGGGATGTTCTTCTCCATCTAAAAGAAAAATTCAGATACTTTTGTTTCGTTTTGTTATCAATAAAGGCTTTTGCTGAACTTATGTGTGAGTTGCAGAATAGAATGAAAAAGGAAAAAAATTGTGTGAAACAGAACTACGGTAAATTATATGCCTAGCTCTTTCTGGATATTATGCATCGGAGGAAAGTAAAAGGAAAGGAACTCCCCCCCCCTGTCAATCAATCAATGAAGTAATTTTTTTTTGGAAGTTACTGAATTTAACGTATCATGGTTAATATCATTATTATTAATCTGCTACTATTATAAGAAAATCATATTATCTGTGTAAGTAATTATATAATTATGCGTGTGTGTTTTAAAGAGAACAACAGGAGGAGGAAAATGGGTCACAAAAAAAATATATAAAAGGAAGAAAAATACAATAGAGGTTGTAAAATAGAAAAAATAGAATGAAATATTAGTATAATTTTTATATAAGATAAAGCTATAGAGAAAATAAAACATAGGGTTTAGGACGAACGGAGCGAGATTGAAATGTAGGTGGAGATGTAAGAAATAAGAAAAAAACCATATATAAATGTGACGATCATCTTTTTTTTGTGCCTTTTGTGTGTAATAATATGTATATAAATAAAGCTGGTTTAGGGCTAGTCTGAGGAAAGAGTTATGAACGAGAACAAAAAAAAAAAAGAAAAAAACAAAACAAAACAAAACAAAACATTAGAAGTAAGAACGTGTGTGTGTGTGGGGGGGGGGTTGTGTGGGTGTGTAAAATAATATGCACAAATATAAGAAGGTGAACTGTGTGAGTGAGAGATAGTGTGTCTGTGTGAGTGATAAATAGTCAAAAATGAACAAGAAAGTAAAATTATAATAATATCAATAGTATAAGTATAATAAGCTGGTGTAATTTAGAAAAAGATTAGGCTGATGGAGCACGTTTGTTACTACCGCTGGCTTCTGATGAAGAAACGTCCTCAGGACGATAAATCTTGCCACGCGAAGTTCTGCCAGTACTACCGATCTTAAAAGTTTGCCAAATATAGTTCTTACACTTATCAGCATTTGGTAAATCTTGAATCATTTTGGCAATAGTATTTTTACGTAAACCGAAAAAGTCTGGGCCGACAGGATTGTGTCCATAATCCATATTCCGAATGGCAAATGCACGCCGAACAGCAATAGTCCATACTGTTGTTGGTGTGGGACCCATATACACCTCGCCTGGATTATCATCAGCTTCAAGCCGGAACTAATTAAGAACATCGAATTATTACTATTGTTTGTTTGTGTATGTGCGTGTGTGTGTGTGTGTGTGTGTGTGAACAAAGAATAAATCGGGAGATTCACATCTGGTGACCTCTTTCATTGGTAAGAAAAAAAAAATAAGCATAAATAGAAAACTTACAATAGGTTCCTGACCACCATCAAGAATTTCACAGGTATATTGTGTGTCACTGCGCGGGTCTACCATGCTTCTGTACCACCTATAAAAAAATAGGATTCCGGAATAATTGAATAAGTTATTTTTTCTTTTCTTTTCTTTCTCTCTTTTTCTTTCTCTTTCTCCTTCTTTTTCTTTCTCTTTCTCCTTCTTTTTCTCAATTAGCGAAAATCCCCCACATTGACTTTTTTATCTTCTTTTTTTTTTTTTTTTTGCTTTCTTGAAACTTACTTTTTCACTTTATAACCGACAGGATAAATATACCGTTGATTATGAAAAGCCGGTCGATCAAAAACGACCTGACCCAAACTCAGAACTGTCCATGAGTCAATTTCAACCGGTAATCGATAGTTACCATGTTCATCTCTTTCAACTTGAACAAATGTCCGCACATCATTGACGTTAGGAGGTTTTGTATCTCTTTTTTTTCTCCGGCCAACTGCTGTATGTTGAGTGGGCATTCGAAGTGGCTGTTGCTGAGGTGGCTGTTGTTGTTGGTGATGATGAGGATGGTGGTGTGTAGATGGACCAGGTGGGGGTGGAGCAGGATGCGAGGGGGGTGGATGTCTAGAGGATGAAGATTGATCATAATAATAATGCTGTTGCTGTTGCTGTTGCTGATGATGATGATGATGATGATGATGATGTTGCTGTTGTTGGTGGTGTGATTGGTGATGATAATGTTCGTCCTTACCACGTAAATCTAATAGAGCAGCAGGAGGTGGCAATGACAAACTAGGTGATGAAGTAGTTGTAATGGGTGGCGATAATTTCCTCTTTTTGAAACCACTCGCATGATGATGTTCCGAACATGAAAGATCCTCAGGGCTACCGTGACGGTCGATCTCCGACAAAGGAGGAAAAAAGGACCCTTTCGAAGATGATGAATCTGCTGCGGGGTCTTCAGGAGGTGACAATCGGCCAATCGGAGGCAAAAATCTAACATCTTCTTCACTACTTCGATGATGATACCTATATTGAGGAGCAGGAGGAGCTACTACTGTTGTCGTCAACGGGTTTCTACTACTATTATTGTTGGCTGTTGTGGTTGTTGTTACACTTGATATAGGAACTGTTGATGATGAAGGTGGCTCGGAAGTCATTGGTGGATGCATAGAGGGTAAACTAATGACACGTCTGACAGGAGCTTGTGGATCGTGGGGTACTGGTGATGAAGGTGTGGTGATCTGCGGTCCACGCCGATGCACTAATGTATGATAATAATCCGTTTTTGATATGCGATGCGTCTATAAATCAGAAATAGAAAAAAAAGGAAATATACATATAATATCCACAAATAAAGGAGGTTAGTAAGGAAAATGTTTATATTGAAATAATGAGTTTTAAAAAACGCATTAGAACCATTAACAACAAACATACAACTTGAAGGTTTAATATATATAAATATACCATCATCATTATCATTACGATCCATTATACTCATTAGCCGATCAGTCAGATAGGGATATAATAAAAGGAAAGAAAGGGGATATGTATGAATAATAATTGGTAATAAGAAAAATAAATAAATATGTAAGCTAAAATGAAATTTGAGGCAGGAATAATAATGATTATGATGATGAAAAAAGTTGAAAAGTTGTGTCAATTGGTTCTTAAATAAATAATAATAAATTGATAGAATGTATATACGCACGGGATGTAACTGAAGCACGACCTCAACATGCTGATTGTCAATATACTTGCCATTCACTTGGACCGACGCTTCTCCATCCAGGAGCCACGACAACAATCCATGGCCTTCCCAAACGATACCGGATGAAGAAGAAGATGATGAATGTGTCTCCTCAAAACTTGCACTATATACAGCACAATCTGCCTCAGGATAAAGGAGCATGTCTGGACTACAAAAAGAACATCAACAATTATCAATATCAGCAGCAAAAGAAAAGAGAAAAAAAAAATTGCGCGTCTCTCTTTTTTGTATATGTGTTATGATGTTGGATATCACCACTTTACACATCCAATCACACAACATAATCACACGCATCCCGTACTCATCATCCAACTCAACGTACCCATGCACAATGCACACACATGTTCAATTCATTATGACGATGCATTTCTTTCCTTCATCCCACCCCCCTCCAAAAAAAAAAAGAGAAAGAGCAGAGATCCTTACCATGAAGCACATAGCGCCATTAAACATTCTTTTAGCGACACTGGTAAGAATTCGGTTTCATTGCTTTGATCTACGCTTGATAGGAATGTACATAAACACGTCGAATCGATTCCTTGAAAGGTATAAAATACTTTGACTGATTCGTTTTCGTTGTTATGATTCGTTGTCATAAAAAGCAAGGTAAGAAAGAAAGAATAGGTAAATTAAAAAAAGTCATATAAAGAAAAAAACCCCAATCCCCGGAATTATAGCTATTATGAATGATTTTCTTTTTTTAATATTAAAAAATACCTTTAATATCTTTTTTGTTGGGTTCCTCTACACTCGCAGTAATAGAGCTAGCACTGCTGTTACCCGGGTGATCAGAAGTCGGGTTGTCAGTGGAGTAGGTAATTGTCATGGAGATGGCGGAATGGCAGGATTTATGAGAAAAACGAGATTGTGGTTTATTGACGATCGAGGAAAGAGCAGGAAGTTTGTTTTTATAAAGGGAAAAAAAATGCAGAGAAAGGAGAGAAAGTGATAGTTATTTTTTTATAATAAATATACAAGTATTTTTAAAGTTTATAACAGATAGGACATGTCACGCACGTCTAAAAAATGTATATATGTGTGTTTTTATAAAGAAGTAGTAGTAGAAGAAGAAGTATAGTAATAATAAAAATAAAATAAAAAGAAGCAAAAAGAAACAAGAAAAAAAAATGGGCCCTGGAAAGTGGGAAAAGCAGAAAAGAGGAAAAGAGAAAAGAAAAGAGAGGTGCTTAGTTGAAGATGAAGCGAGTATGTGTGCCAAATAAAATATAATCTCACTCACTTTTGCACACACTAGCACACTCACACTTCTGTGTTCCGTCTCTCGCTCTGTTTAATCTGTCTGTAGCAGAAAAAAAAAACAATATAACGCTCCAGAGCGATCCGATCTGTGCCTTTTTGGGGTATGATACGGAACTTTAACTCCGCAAAAAAAAGGTCAATTATTATATTATTCTATAGCGGGTAGAAAAAAAAAATAAAAGTAAAAAATGATTCGGCGACCCAGTACTATTATGTGAAAGAAGAATCGTGCTACGCGTGCTATTGTGGATAATAATGTGGCCAGCCTCCCCCCCTTCTCTTCATCTTATAATTCTTCTTTGTACCAGTTCTCCCCACAAAAGTAATAAACCACGTAATATATGTTACTTTCTTTCTATAAAAGAAGGGGTACATAAAGGAGAATAGAAACAACAATTTGTATAATCTTACTAACATAATTGAATGAAAATGATATAAAAAGTTGTTAAGTTTAAAAGAACAAGTGTGAGAAAATGAAAAAAGAAAAGTTAATATTAAAGTGTTACAAAAAAAAACACCCCATTTACATCTCACTAAAAAGTAAAAAAGCTTCTTCCCAACAAAGATCATCAAGCCTTTCTTCTCACACGTTAAATGAACACAAGAGTGGCTAATTCGTCATTGTTTCATTAAATGAAAAGAGTACAAACGTAGCTTAGTGTGGCACATAAGCTTGTACAGCGGAATTCGTTTGTGTTATACAACAGAGTGTTACCATTCTTAATATAAAACAGGACCAGTGATTAGCCGCTAAAGCTATTGTTAACGTTTCCATTCACATGGCGAATTGAGTTTTATCGTGTAGTGTACACGTGTTATCTTCTAATTTTATGGATGAGTTTTGTAACGGATCTTCAGGGCATACGTAATTCAACTCTTTTTTTTTATTATATTATATACCCGTCAAGCTTTCTTTTTCATTTTTCATTTTTTGGTGTTACCAACATATCATCATCAATAATTAAACATCATCCAATTTTTTTTAAGAAAAAAAAAAGGTGGGTTAATTCATTATTGAAAACTCGTGTTTAATCTTCTATTATATTATAAAGTTATATTACTCAAAGTTTTGATGGAACGAGAGGCAAAGTTTCATATAATTAAATTATTTGACGTTTTTTATTTTATATTCTTTATTTCTACGTATTTCAATTAATCAATCCTTTTAGTTTACATTTTCCACTCTTATAAATGGGTTCTCCATCTGCTAAAGTACTTGGAGAAAGTGACAAATTCGAATTATTTGAGCTACAAACAAAAAAAGAACAGTCGGATTTTTACTTGGAAGAAAAGAAAGGGGGAATTCAAGGAAATATCTTCTTTTTTTTTTCAGTGGGGGGAGAGAGGAGAATGTGATAATGTATTGTAACAACAAATTAGTTATCAACAAAAGGAGCTTTTTTTCTTTTCTTTTTCTGATTAGTTTATGTTGGTTCTCCTAATAGCAAAAATAATAATGAACGATATAAAAAATTGTCCGAACCTTTTTTTTTTAAAAAAAAAAATTGGCGGGTTTCATGTTATATTACTTTTTTTCTTCTTGTTTTTTAGAGTTCAAAAATAAGGCGATGAATGGGAAGGGAATAAGTTTCACAATAATTCCAAAAATAATCATTAATCACACATACAATTCTTTCAAAAAGAAAGCAAGCATTTACCACATGTCCAATGTAAGTTAATAGCAAAAGATACATTTTAGATCGCCGCAAACATCAACAAAAGTTTTTAATTTTTCTTCCTGTGTGTAACCTTTTTTCGGAGTAAATTAGAAAGTAACCAGCATTATTGCTAATGGTTACGTATATTTAGTGTAACCCTACGCCAAATGGTGGGTTAAAAATTATTATTATTCTCTCTTTTTTTGTTTTCATATAATTTTCTTTTAATTGTCGATCTCTCATCTTACCAATTACCAACAAAATAATAATAATAATAAAGTTAAATGACATCTTTTTTTTTAAGGTTTCATTATTATCTTATTGTACAACAAATAGAATATACAATAAAAATAGTATAGTAGTATTTATGCAATACTATTGGAGAAAATAAACAAATAAATGCATAAAAATGCAGGCGAGCCGTTATTATATACATCTACATGGATTGGGTAAAAAAAAGTTAATTATAAGTAATTAAATGAATAAAGTGCTATTATAATTATTATTATTCGTTCCAGGAATCTGGAAGATCGGCACTAAACATTTGATCTGATCTAAAAATATAAAAATTTCTAGGTTAATCTCAGCTTATAAGCCAACAATCCAATGATCTTTTAGAATACATATTATTATTAAATGAAGTATTCTTTGCTGTGTTTTATAAATGGACAACTCTAGATCACTTTTTTAAACATTATAGTGTATACCTATAAATCGGTTAAATTTATTATATAAAATTAGTCAGTTCTGTCAATGGTCGATCAAAAGAAAAAGAAACACGTCATATTTTCTATTTCTTTTCAACCGGCGATATAATTCTGATAAGCAGAACCACATCGATGTTGTAATAATAGATGAAAAAAAAAAAAAAAAACGTGTCAAACACCAAAAAAAAAAAAAAAAGATTTTTCTCGTGTGATTAACAAACAAACCAAAAAAAAACTTTTTATGAGTAAAAATAACTTAAATGATTATTAAAATTAATATATATAGAAAAATAAAAGAAACATCAGATCATACTATTTTCTTCTTCCTTCTTTAAACCTATTGTTTTTTCACTATTGGTATCATATGCACATGCATCTTTGTCTACATTTAATTGTAATAATAGAGATCGTAGGAATGCTTGTTCGTATTTAGAGTTTTCTAGTACAGTTGTAAGTTTTTCAGATGGACATCGTAATAAATTAGGTGCATATACCATGGCCAAATTATGTACGTTCATTAGGGTATGCTTGATCACATCCGGATCAATAAATTCTTGTAAAAAGCTAAGAATGTATAATACAATGCGTCGATTTACATCGGGTAGCTTGTTGATAATCTCGATGGCTTTATCAATATCTTCTGAGCATGCAATACAGTCGTCATAGAATTCTTCTGTGATAGGTGGTTCTGGTAAATCCCGAATCCAATATTTCAATAGAGAAGCGGGGACATTTGGATCCGTTATTCCAGTGGCATCATAATTTCCATTTTCTATCCGTACCCGCTAAATATATAAATATAGACAAAATATTCAATGTTTGATAGTTGAGCTTTCAAAGCAAAGTACAATAATAAATAGAATATAAATAGAATATAAAAATGAAATTATTTTTTGAATAGAAAGAATCTAAGCCTTTACCAATTCTGTAACATCATCTGCATCACCGGGTACTCGGAAAATACCTTCTGTTTGCTGTCCATTTAATCGAATCACTGCATCTGCCAAAAAAGGCACAATCTTTGGTATCTGCAATGCCTCGTCCTGCTTCTCCATCTCCATAATATACCCCAATGATTCACCGAATACAGATGGTTTGAAAGGTGCCACCTTGGCACGTTCAATTTCTGCTGCAGTAAGAACTTTGCCCTTGGCCCCTCGGATACAGATTCGCTTTAATTTGATTGAGACATGTTGACTCATGACATTGACTTCATTTTCAGTGACTTGATGGTGTTGTTGTACGAACTGGGTCAAGTACGACTCGAGATTTTTCGACGGAGGAAATGTAATACACACTGTGCACAAAATTTCCCAGCCCTTTTTGATACTTGTCCCGCGTGGATTATTGTTCAGTTGTTTACATACTTGTACATAAATTTCATCGCGCATTTGTCCTTTAGTAATGCCGCAACTTAAAATAGATTGTAGATCTTCTATATCGTTCGAATTGCGTGGTCGATGTCGATCGCCCATTACCATTTGAATCATTCGAAAACATCGTAATGCATCTTTGTGTAAATCTTTATTAAGCATCATGAGCGGCTTGTTTATTGAATCCTACGCAATTATTATTGTTTTAGTACGTATTTTTTTTTTGTTCTGACTTTTTTTTATGTGCATATTGTACCTTTGTCCACTCAAGCATTTCTCTCATAGGTACTCGTCGTCTGAAAAGACCTTTTTTATGTGTAGCAAAATATTTTTGTGCAAAGCCATCAATTGCAAACTGACTAATATCATACTGTAAGCTCGAAGGAAGGATCATCCGTTCACTGTTATGATGAAAGTTCATTTTAGTCTATGTATGCTTTTATTTACAGTGAGCTTATTTCCTCCCCTTTATAATACCTATCATCATTAGCAACCGGTTGATTATTGATCTGTGCCAGCAGATTTGGAGGTGCAGGAGGTGCAACAGGAGGTGCAGTTAAAACAGAAGCGCTGTCAACCATTGATCCGTTGTCGTTCAAAGGATGCATAGAAGCTTTAGCCTCTACGAATAAAATTGGAAAAAAAATAAAAGAGAAAAATAAAACAAAAATAATGAGAGAAAGGTTATAAAGAAATCAAAAATAAAGGAGAAAGAAGTTATTTAAAAAAAGTGAATAAATATAAGATATCTATACCAAGACGATTCAAGGTTCTTAGGGAGCAGAGCGGGGGGGGGAAGAATTATAAATAAATATTGAAAGAAATATAAAGTATTATTTACCTGGATTATTAACTGGTGTACTAATAGGTTGTTGTGTTGTTTTTTTACCTGATCCACGCGTAAAATTCGCAAATGCTGATTCTATCGAAAAAAATCTCGAATGCCGCTAAACCATTATAGTGAAATGGGTAAACATGGTAACTAATTAATCACCATAGCTATTTATTTCTTTTGATATATTTCACAGCGTTTCCATGGTACCCTTTTTACTACCTACCTTTACACTTGATTTACGCGCTGGGGTAATTCGTTTACCGAATAATCCTCCACTAGAATTACTGTTGGATCCTGTTGGACTAGTTGGAGCTGTGGTTGTTGGAGTTGTAGGATCAATAGTGTTATGATTTTCTTCAGACAATGATCTTTGTGGAAGCCATACTTTAATACCACTTTTTTGTAGTTCAAGATCGAATGAACGACTATTTCGTTTCGTATTTTTTTGATTTGGTGATATTGTTGTTGTTGCTGCTGATAACCATGGTGGTGGTGGAGGTTCTTTAAGAGAAAATCGTTTTTGTGCTCCTGGTGATGACTGGTATTATTTTTATATTTAGATAAAAAAAAAACCTTTTTCTCCCTTTTCTTTATCTTTCTCTTAGAACCAACCCCCCCTCCTTCACCCACTCACAATAATAAAAAAAGAAACGAACCTGCTGTATTTTGACAAGTGATACAACATCTTCTTCAGGTTTATTCCATTGTGTTAAATTAAGCTCAGTATGATAATAATAAGGTAACTGATTCTTGTCATCCCATAATTCCCACCAATCGCCATTTGGATTAGGTGGTTTACTATTTTTTTTAAATATGAGACACATAGACATATTTATAAGTGGCGCGTTGCTTATTTTATTTTATTTTTCTTGTGTTGTCGTTGTCTTCTACAGGGAGAAGAAAGTATATATTACTTACATTGACCCCGCAGTAGGTTTTTCCTGCCATAGACATTCACCTGTTGACTTTTTGTATTTATCCAAAAAGGGACTGTTAGAAAGGACAAAAAAAAAAAGGAGACATGCTAAAAGATGAAAAAGCAGGTACACTTACTGGATTAGCATAATAGACAAGTTTTGTACTCGGATCGCTAACTTCAACCCAATCCCAATCGTATGTTTCTGACATCATCACAGTTATTAATTTAATGAAATAAGGAGTGCGGAAGAAGAAGAAAGAGAAAAGTGTTTTAAATTCACGGATGAGGAAAAAAAAAAGTGAGAAGGAGTGGGGAGGCGAAAGTGTATATGAAGAAGAAGAATCTTATGCAAAAAAAAAAAAATAGATCTTTAAACAAAATCCTTAGACAATTAAAAAAAAAGTAAAGTGTTTTAGTAAAAAAAAAGAGTTTAATTAGTGTTTCAAATAAGAATATATTATTATTATTATTAAGGTCACTCACAATATTACTGTTGTACATGGTTCATAAACTTCTGCTTATAGATTTATTTTAGCAGAGCATTATAAATATGGGCGGATCGTGAAAAAATGTAAATGTCGGTGTGTTCCTGATTATTATGTTCATGCACGATTTTTTTTATAGTTTTACTGCGCTTGGAGGAGCAAAAATGAGGAGGGTGGGGGTGGTGGAAGTTGTCAGTAAAGAATTTTCTTCTTTTCCTTCGTTATTCACTTTCTGATTTCCCTTCATAAAAAAAAGAAAAAAAAAAGGAAAACATATCATATTTCTTATTCTTATTTCTTTTCAACACCGTCCCTCCTTTTTATTAAAACGCAGGGTTAATATTTCGCTAACACGTGTAGTATTGCTTAATTCAAAAAATATCATTTAGATCATGTCTGTGCACACTTTTAAAGTTACATTGACTTAATTCTTTCTCTTTATAAACAGAAAAAAAAAGGAATACAAAAGGTAAATAAGGAAGGGGAGGTTTCGATGATGAAAGAAAAAGAATGAAAAGAAGAAAAGGAATGATAATAATAAAAAATAATAATAAAAAGTAACAATAAAAATTAAATAAAGGTTGCACTTTAATTCTCTTGTTTCTTATCTGCGTGGGTATGAATTATTGGTACGTTGTGTTAGATGTTGATTTGTTAACCATAGATGGAACAAATATTGCATATCAGGTTTTTGAGAATGACTCATACATCCATGAATAATAGGTATATCACCAGCTCCATTAAAATGTGTTAAGCGCATGTTATCGCCTCTAATGATTTGTACCAATTCACCCTAAAAATGAATGTTATATATTCAGTTATTATTACTCTTTTGAAAAGAAAAAAGTATCTATGAGCTATGTTATGTTGTATCATCTTACCGTATCCACGTGTCGAATTTCGATAAATTGCTGATCTACAGCAATGATATATGGATGTTGATATACAATATGATCTGGAGTACCATTCCATTCGCACAAAAGTGATCTATTATGTATAATACTGTTAGTAAAAAACAAACTAACTATATTTTGTCGACTACTAACTGACTAACTAGTTAATACACTTACTTTCCGGTACCGCGTTGAACCAGTGAGCCATTACGATTATTAACATAAAAGGCAAATCGGTTGTAGCAAAGCAAAAACTTATCCTGAATACGATACATTGCCAATGGTTTTAATGGCTCAGCATGACGTTGAATGAAATTGAATTCAGGGTTTGCACTATCTGGAATGTTCCGTCCTCCGACAGCAAGATTCTCAGGGTCAATAATTTCGAAACCTCGTGCTTCGACAACCACACTCACTTTAGATTTCAAAAAGTGTATATTGCTTGCCTCAGCTCCAACATAGAATTCCTATTCGAGATATAAGTATACATATAAATATATTTAGTTTCTTTGTATACATATTGAAAGATAAAAACATAAACACTAAATACCAAACACATTCAACCTATCAATCACAGAAAGATGCATGTAATATATATACATACCTTATATGTTTTAAACCACGAATGGCTTGATCCACGACTCGAAAATAATCCCGTTCGTTGTGTTAATAATTTTTCACTCTTTGGATCACGTAAATCACAAATGGGTTCGATTGCAACAAATACACTACTTGTACTCTTTTTTTTCTTATATACAACCAGATCCTTCCCATTACAATAACCCACTTGGAAAAAGTTGACATTTTGAGCAACTTCATGCCCGGACCGATCGGGTGCTCGTCCTGCCTTTGGAGAATCCAATGCATCGATTGAATAGGCTTTCAACACCTTGTCTAAAATTCAATGTGTAATATTTAATGAAATGTGTCTTTGCGCCTAGTCATGTGTTAGTTTCTCTACTTACCAGCTAATACAAGCAATATATGTTGTCGTTCCATCATAGCTACTTGAGTAACACTTTCGGACGGCAAAACTCTTCGTAAATCATTAGCCTGTTGTAATGATTTAATGTATACACCAACATCTGTACCAATAACTATCTTTTGTTCACCATTTACCGAAACTTTTACTAGGGCGTTAGTATTTTTTTCTTGTCTTCCCCCCACACTTAATATAAAACAATTTGAAATGTAAAAAGCTTACCAAATGGTACTGAGCAGCTGATACGACCTTGTCCACCTACTGAAGCCGAACCAAAATAACGGAACGATGTATCATCCAGAGTACGCATTTCAAACACAGCATCACCTTGTCTCTTATTTAAAGCAGCCTTAGCGTCCTCAATTGCCTGGATCCAGCGGTTTCGCTCTTCTATCGAATTACAAAAAAAGTGATACCAGCCATCTCGCTGGCCTAGATGTTGCAAAGTCAGGGGTACAGCTCCACTAGTAGCAGGAGATCCAGATGCCCCCTGCAACGTATATGAACTTGATGAGTTCGTATAATCATTGCCTCCCTGAACGAAAAGCATCTGAAGTTGAATAGGTCGCTTCCAAATTCGATATTCTTCACCTGTATTTGTCTTTCGATACTTTGTCATCAAAAAGAGATGATCAAATACAAATGCATGAATATCTGCCTTTTCTGTTACTTCAATGGTCTGTGCGCGTCGTTTCAAGTCACCATGATAGTAGAGTTTGCGATGGCTATCCTTGAGATCCAGTTCATGGCTTTCCCCTTGCTTTGCAGTAAGCTGATCACTAATCTCCAAAATTTCCACATGTTGCTTAACACCTTCTGTCTGCAAATCAGACCGTGACGCAATACCTTGAATAAGCTTTTTACATGTTGTTAAGTACTTACGATCATCATGATCTTCTGAAGTCTTTTTGATTATAGCTTCGAGTAAAAGAGGATAACGTTGCATACGTGTCATCGGATTCAACAAAAAGTGACGGAAAGCCAATCGTCGCATTCGACTATTACCCTCGACTTCTGTCATAAAACGGTTAAATTCCAAATTGCGTTGACGTTCAACCTTGATTTTGTATTCAGCAAGTGGTACATTCGGAGTATAGGTGGTGTACGGTTCAGAAAAGTAGGTAAAATGGTCGACAAGAATATCACCAATATGAGGAACACATTTTTGCTCGTACCGCCGTTGAAGATCAAGAAGTTCTTTGTAAAGAGCATCGCTAAGTTCCCGCAACATATAGTAATTTGAAAAAACTTCTTTAACAAATTGAGAGCAACGTGGTTCTTCAATCACATTGGATTTGATTAATGGCATCACAATGACCTAATATGGGAAAAATCATCTGTAAGATAACTAATTTGTTGAAGTTTTTTTCCTTATATCTTATAACTTACTTCATGTAAAATATCCAAATCACCACGGTATACTTCTTCTGAATAAATCATTTCATTAATAGCTTCCTGTCGTTCACGCTCTTTTTTGGGTGTTGTTTCCAATAATTCGCGAGGTACACGTTCAGCCCATGCCGTATGAGGGAAAGACTATGTAGAACATCGAGTTTCAAAAATCACATGAAAAAAGTTAATTTATTAATACTAGTCCCACTATGGCATGAAAATATTTTTTTCTTACTTTTGTATCATCGATAGATGCATTCGATTTGGTAGAAGAGCGTCGCGCGAGATTAGCATGTACCTGTAAGTTTTTTTTTTTTTTTCAACAATAAATAGATCAATACGCTAGATAATCACATAAACCGTTCTCAGTATCACATTTTGTTTTTTAAAAGTTAACGATGGGTTTACCATAATTTCACTCTCAAAAACAGCCATATTATTTGGGCATCTGGGAGCATAACATCCACCCTGCCCTGGTTCACATCCATTCGTATAACATTTGGTTAATGAAGTAAGTATACCAACAGGTATATCAGCATCTGTGTCATCTTCATCAAAAGTATAAAACTTATCAGAAGAATCATACACTTCATTTGTAATTCGAGACTTGTGATTCTGACGAATAGGTTGAAACAAAGGTGGAGTACAATTCATCAGTGCATTAGCAATAAGAATACAATAACCATCTGGAATTCCTTTGTTGGATAGAATTTCTTGTAACAAATCCTGTGAAACATAATTTCATGAGTACTTGTATATATTAGAGAATAAACGGAGAGAAAAAAATAACTTACGATCGCTTCATGTCCACTAAATGATTCTGGATACTCAGCAGAACTATTGACTTCACGAACATTGGTAATACGTTTCATACGTCTTCTAAAAGCTTCGGAAAGTTCTGAAATAATTGAATAGTCCACATTTGCTTCCACTGATATACGTGACATGGACGAATCTCGTTGGGCAGCTTGTGGTCGTACGTCTTGTGTCCCCGAGTCAACCTCCTCACTGAACTCCTCCTGTTGATAATGATGGTGGAAATCACTTTCTTGCTTCCTAGGAGACACGACTGCGAATCGTGTTGGTGGTGGAGACCCTGGTGATGAGAAGTCAGTCGAAGTCGTGCCAATATGAGTAACCGTAACAGGAGCGATAACAGGGCTACCATTGTTTTTTTGGTTGATATTCATATTATTATAACTATCATTGTTATTGCTTTTTATTGTCGTAACAACAGGACTAGGGCCATTAAATGGATATTCATCCTCATCGTCGCTTGAGATGGGAGAAACGGCAACGAAAGGAACCTCATCATCATTCCCAGTTTGTGAAGTATCGATGGCTGAAGGTCTTGCATATTTCGGTCTTTCAATGGTCATGATTGTGTTTTTCAATGAAGACTGGGTGCGTCGATGAGAAGATGTGGTTGTTGCCGTCGTGGTAGTATCTGAACGATAAGCTCCGCCCATACTATTGTTGCTACTACCACCGAAGTCTTGCGAAGAGGGTCTCGAATAACTGGTCTGCTGTGTATATCCTACTGATGTATAACCAACAGGGGGAGGTGGAGGTTGTTGCGATGGAGGTACGGGTGCTGACGCCTGATAAGATTGGCGAGCTCCTGGGGATCCTGGAGGCGTGCCACGCTTTTGATAATCCTGTGAAGAATAAGGTTGAGCCGCGGCTACAGGCGGTGAATATGCACCGGCATTTCCAAAATGTGATGGAGCTGGCGGAGGTCCAGATGGATCTACAAGTCGTTGAGGTGGATAGGACATACCATAGTTAGCGCTCGGAGTGCGGTTAGGCATTGGTGTAGTAGGAGGTTGCTGCTGGTAATTCTGGGAGTATGCATTTTCATAAGAATATCCGGGATATTCATTCGATCCATATGCGCCATTTTGATAGTGGGATATTCCCACTCCTGAGGCAGAGTACCTGTTATTATTATCCATGACAAACTGTTGTTGTTGTTGCTGTTGTTGTTGCTGTTGCTGTTGCTGTTGCTGCTGCTGCTGGGCACCATAATAATCATAATATCCATATTGTGAATTCTAGAAAGAAAGAAAAAACAATGGCAACAATTAATATACTTTATAAAACAAATCATAATTTCTCTTTCCCTTTTCATTCTCCTTTTCCTGAAAAATATATAAAAAATTAAAAGTTTAAATAACATACATTGGGTTGATGAGAATATTCATTACCACCAGTTCGATGTTGAAGTGATTGCCCACGCGGTTGAGGCACAACGTTGTGTCCGGACTGTGCCGAAGACATTTCGTTTAAATAGTTATCAACAGTATGTACGAGACCGCCCATGGGCCCTGAAGGGACCCCAGGGCCGTATGCTCCTTGTTGTTGACCAGACATTGTCGGTTACCAATGGAACCTTTGTTTTATGTTTCTATATAAAAATGAACTTTTGTTTGTTGTAAAAAAAAAAAATTAATTAAAAATCAAGAAGTGTTTTTAAATAATAAGAAGCATAAATAGAATGCTTTTTTTTCACTGAAATTCGGTTCAATCCCATCAATTCTTTTTTTCTTTCTCTTTCACTTTTTTATATTCTCTTTAATCGTACATTGATACCACTCTTTTTGAAAGAGATAAAACTTTCGTACTTTTTTTCTGGGTCCAAGAATACTATACACAAAAATTAAAGCACCGAAATGACAATCCATTTACGGAAAAAATAATTATAGCTTTCTTTCTACTTCGTTAGAAACGGTTGTCTGTAACTGGCTGCTCTGGATTTATTTTTGATTTATTTCAACTTTTAGAAAGAAACATTCAATACTCGTGACAATAATGTTTAAAAATATACCACCATCTTTAAAAATTCCGTTTCTTTTACAGCTCCTCACTCCCATGTCTAAAAATACAGTACCAGAAAGTTTACATCCAATTATGTCCAGTCTTGTATATTCATATCATTATGTGCATACATTATTATTCAAAAAATCGAGGAAAATGTTTTGCTGGGATTCTATACTCAGGAAATCGTCAAATTTTTGATCTAATTACTGCTTAATATCTCCCTTCAAACAAACAAGATCTCATCAATAATGATAATAGTACATACTCCCAAACTAAAATAAGCTATTATAAATATCATTTAACCTCTTTTTTTTTGGACAAAGAGAGAGAGAGGAGAACTAAATCATGCATAGTACACCAATCAAGAGTTTTAAAGCATGCAACAGCTTATTGTCGTTTCTATTCGGTATATTCGTTAGTATAACAAATCAAGTTAGTTCAGGCAACATGGCTGACAGTTATAAATACCTCGTGGTCAAAGCGTCATTTCCAATATTACAATCTAAATAACACATCATTTAATCACCAAAATTCGCAAAATTTATATTTATTATGTTGTTATGGCAACTAAATCATCATCTTGGCAATAGTAATACATTTTAGCTGCTAATGGTTACATGATTCCATTCCAAGGAAAGAAAAGCTTATTATTCACTGTCATTCGTGGAGAAAATTAACACTGAAAAGGCTAAATTCTTCCCCAGTTTTAAGTTTTTCTTAATCTTTTTTTTTCGCCACTTACAAAAAAAAATCACACACTTAAAAAAGCATGAAATACGTACGACAATCCATTTTTATATACGAAAAACAAAATTGTTTGGAGCAAAATAAAAAAAAAATTAGGAGTGTGGTAGGACAAAGACTTTCATCATGGTTACCTCATGCCAAATTTTGGGGCTTTTTAGGAAATCGGATGTTAATCATGAAAAAATTAACCTAACCCCGTTTTTTTTTATTTATTTTTTGGCTCCTTGTAATTGAGAATAAAGGAGGTAAAGAGGAAGAGAAAAGAGGAAGAAATATAAATTACGTAGCCATATTTGTTATTGCAGTTAAAATCGTAGACCCTATCAAAAGTAGAACCCGCTGTCTGGAGATCCTTAATATAATTATCATATAGTGAATGTGAAAGTGAAAGACAAAAAGAGTAAAATTTTAGAGCACAAAAAAAATTGCATTAATAAAAATTTAAAACAGGCATGAAAAACTTGGGGTAATAAACAGAAAAGCATATTGAGATCACACAACAACATACAATCACGTTTATGCGATAAAAAGACGCCGAAAAAAAAAAGCAATAAAATAAACTTCTTTCTCTTTCTCTCTCTTTCTCTCTCTCTCTATTTATTTTTTTCAACAAACTACTAGTAATAAATTAATTAGATACCCCTTTCCTTCAACAACACCAACTCACATACAGACGAACAGTTATGGATGATTTAGATCGTAAGCATACTACAATGGCACGATTGTCTCGGGACTCAAACGATTCAACATCCTCCATTGACAGTTCAACCATAACAACACAGGAAAATCGTCGACATGTCAATAGGGAATTTGATCAAGATTTTATAAATCTGGATCATATTAAAGATCTTGCGCGCGCACTTGCTCAAGATCCTTACAGTGGATCCGAAGCAGGCTCGGAACATATTTCGATAGCAAGCCCGTTACCAACACCTCGTCGAATGGGTCGAAGAAAAAAGCCTGTAACTTCTTTTTCTCGCGACAAAGATACAATTGGTACTCCAAAAGGAATATCCTATACACTTTTACGATTCCCATTAATGGTATATATGCGCTTTGCCTTACCATAAATATAAAAACTCTTTAATATTTGACTATTAATGCAGAGATTGATATTTAATAGATTGGTATAGGCACTATTATTGTGATTGAATTGGTTCTTTATATCGGTTTGCGTCAAGTAGTGCGCGCCTGGGAAAGCTTATTTAGTTGGTAAGGGAACATATCAAAGACAGAATTTGAAAAAACGATATCTGTAGCTCAATGAATCAAAAAATGTCTTTGCCAATATTTAGGCGAGGAAAACGTCGTCGTTTACGGACTAAATTACGAGCCGCAGAATCTTATGAAGAATGGTGTCAAGCTGCCGAAGCATTAGATAATTATATGGGCAAAGATTCTTGGAAAGAGTCAGCCCCTTTTGGATATTATGACTATCGACTTATCCAAAAAGTCGTTCGACACCTTAGACTTTACCGTGCTAATGCAGAACATGACGTTGAGGCGGCCACAAATCTCAAGGACGTATTATACGCGTGCTTAAAACAAAACTTTGCCGGTATCGAAAATGCCAAATTATATAGTAATACATATCTTGGTACCAAAAAGTTGGTGGAAGAATATGTTGATGAAGGTAGATGGATGAGAAAAAAAAGAAAGAGACTTCACATTTTTAAGTGATCAAAAAAAGGGGAGGGGCGAAGAGAAAAAGAAAAAGTAAATAGCAGAAAAGTAAACCTAACTTGTTTTGTATTTTCCATTTTCTTCAAATAAAATCAAAGTAACTCGATCTATTGAAGCATTGGCGAAAAACAAGCACATTTCTCTGGAAGATAAACGTTTAGGATTTAAATTATATTCGAAAAATTATGGTCGTACTGCATTTTGTCTATCTGGAGGTGCAGGATTTGGCTATTATCACCTAGGAGTTATTCGTGAACTTTTGGACCGCCGGTTACTACCACCAATTATCACGGGCACTTCGGCAGGTGCATTGATGGGGGCTATTGTTTGTACTCGAACTGACGAAGAATTACGACAAGTACTGGTGCCTGAGCTGGCTAATAAGATCAAATTTGTGCATGACTCATTGGTTGCTCATATTGTCCGCTATGCTACAACTGGGGCATTTTTTGATAGCGACCATTGGTGTCGTTTAGCGCTGTGGTTCTGTCGTGGATCCCTTACATTCAAAGAAGCCTATGAACGAACCGGGCGTGTTTTTAACGTTTCTGTGGTACCACATGATCCCCATTCACCACCAAAGCTTTTAAACTACATCACTGCCCCAAACTGTGTGATTTGGAGTGCCATCATGGCATCGGCTGCTATTCCAGGGGTAAGTAATATCAACAAATCACTTGGCCTACATTGAATACAACACTAAACAGCAAAACAAATACACTCTTGTATAGATCTTGAATCCCATGGTCTTACTTCAAAAGACTCCAAGATCAAATCACTTGATACCATACGACTACGGACATAAGTTCAAAGATGGTAGCTTGCGTACAGATATTCCTACTCAAACATTATATAACAGCTTTGGTGTCAACTATACTATAGTTTCTCAAGTGAACCCTCATATCCATCTCTTTTTTTACGCAAATCAAGGAAGTCCTGGAAGACCTGTCACACATCGATGGGGTAAAGGATGGTAAAGCAATTTATATAAGTTGTTTTTTTTAAAAAAAAACTCAATATACAATAACCAAATATATTAATAGCCTTTTTCTTCGTTGTTTGTATATATAATTGTACAGGCGTGGAGGTTTTCTCGCATCAGCTGTTGAACAATTTTTAAAACTAGATTTGACAAAATGGCTAAAAGTACTTCGAGATTTGGATTTATTACCAAAAATCATGGATCAAGATTGGAGTTATATATGGCTTCAAAAGTTTGACGGCAGTGTCACTATTTTGGTAAGTCTTATATATATTGAATCAACGAGAGGAAGGAAAGATGCTATACTCAGAAACAAATTATAATAACAAATTCCTAACTTTGAACTATTTTACTTTTCTTTTGACTATATTAATAAGCCAAAAACCAATTTGCTTGATTGGATTCATATTGTATCTAATCCAACTGAAGAACGTATGAAGCATGCTATGGATGTTGGTCGTGCAAGGACATGGCCAAATATCTCCATGATTTCAAATCGGTTAAGAATAGAAAATGCTATCAACCGGGGCAGGAGGCTTGTACGAAGACAAAACAAGCAGGATCAAAAACCATTACAACAACAAAAACGAGCATCAACAATGGCAATGAGTGACGATGCTTCAGGCAGTAATGACGAAATCACCTTTTTAGCTGGGCGTCGTGCAAGTATGCCTGATGGGTCTGGACTACTACAAGAGAAGGAATGGCATAAAGAGGAAAACCGTCGACGAAAATTCCTTGCCCAATTTACTGATCGTCGTGAAATTATAGGCGACAGGGAGATAGTTACACAAGAAGCCGAATCTCAAGCATATGCTTACAATAGCGATGAAGATGATGAATCAGTTATTTAATTAAATGTAATTATTCTTTTTATTTCTTATAATTATTTATACCACTGTCAGTATCTTATACTATATGACAAAACTTCACATTATCATTACACAACTCACCAACCCTTAAACTACAATATATTTTATTCGCCCGTTGTTGAATTTCATTTTACTATTATAATTAGTATCTATTAGACTATTGAGAGGGTTATAATGTACGCTCACCTTTTTTAATATATATATATTTATACATCAATACTGGTGTGGGGTTGTGTTCATCGGTATATATATAGATGCGCACGCAAGCACTGTGTCAGTAAATATAAGGCATGTTTTTTTTATTATCTACGTATAACTACAACAATGTATATCGTATACATTTTGATTTTTTTTTGTAGAAGAAACATAGTAATAATATAATGGAGCTATAATCATCCTGCAGTTTCTTTCAGATTATTGCTATAATTTTCTTTTTATTATCATATTGTATTTTTTTTTATTCTGTACTGTACTACAGGCACTGTGTGGTGATCATATTTACTCGACTATTGCAACTGCTTATATTGATAGTTTAATGCAAATGATAATATCGGACGTGTGTCTTTATTTTTGGTTCTTTTTCAAAACTCACCACAACAAATTTTGATTCGATTTAGGCTGCATACTTTATTCGATATCTTTACTCTAGTTGTTTATTAACATAAAAGTATTATCCTGCCATCATCAATGGTTCTAAAAGCCATATTGCCAAAAAATATTGCTAAGAATGCCATGTAATCTGCTACATTGAAATGCAAGTTTGTCTTGGATAACGGATGATGGTTGTAAATAGAATCAAGTATATATGATTTATCTTCAATAAAAATATCACTGGGAAGATTGGTTCATATCGACCTAGTACATACTGTCGTCCCTACCGAATTCTAACACCTTTGACCAAACGCTTATGCTATTATTGAAGCTATCAGTTATGAGAAAAGAATACATACTTAGATTACAGGATGGAAAAATCCAATGTATGAGAGGGAAAGAAAGAGGATAGATGTTGCTATTGATGCACTTTTTATAGTTAGTATTGTGCCCTTACCTTATCTGATTAGGAAAGATGGCGTCAACTTGTCGATGCACTTATACGCTCCATATTCAACTCATTCTTATATAAGCAGATTATCGATAAACTCACAAGAAAAAATTGATTATTGATTGTATCATAGAAAAGAAAATACGGACCAAGTTTATTTTCTTGAGTCGACCATATTATATGGATCACTTTTTTTCGGCTGTTAACCAATTTTGGCAAATAGGGCAAAGTTGTTATAATTTTTTTTGCCTAGGTACAACGCGTTTTTTTTTTCATTGACACGTAAAATACCTTCGTATTCACTTTTGATGATAAATTCATTTGGTTGTTCAAGCACAATATAGGATTTTTTTCAAACTATTTGGCCAAACAGGAATAAGTTTGTATCAATGAGAATGAAGGTTTTTTGTGCAATCAACCGGTAAATAAGTTGCAAAGGTATGAGCCATCTTTTTTAAAAAAAAATTGATATGTAACCCAAAAATTACTAGCGCAACTTTATTCATGCGCAACACAAAATCTCGTTACCCAATGACGCAAAGTTATTCCTACTTGAAAGTTACGAAAGATGCCTGGTTTAGCTTTCTTTTTCAGCTTGAAACCAATCTTTGAATGCTTTGTCAGGAACTGGATATTAATAGAAATCCATTTGTTAATAATACGAGAATAAAAAAAATAATTCCCAAGGTGGTACGCTTTTTCTTCTTTTCGACATTTCCCCTAAAAAAAGCCATCACAAGGAAGAGACAAGGGGTGATACTATTCATAGATCAAATTTATATAACGTTTACAATAAGCGTTCTTATATAATTGGTGGTTAAATAAGATTCTGAAACCTTTTTTTTTGTGAACCCACTCCAAGTTCTCAATAGCCTAAATTCGGGAAGTAATCTTAAAAGCTATATATCATCATCAATAAATAATTAATTGCTTTTCTTTTCGTTTTTCCCCATTCATGCCTCCCCCCCAATTAAATTATATAACCCGAATCCAATGATTCCCCGCTTATCCTGGAAAAGAATTATTAATAAAGAAATGATACTAGTGTATTTAGCTCATTGGTTCGCTAACTGTTTGGAATAATAATGTTTTCCGCGGTCAAAATTAGTGTGACAATACTTTATTAAGATAAAAGTCGGAATAATTGCTGAACCTTTTTATACAAGCGACAATTTTTTGATATATAATACAGGTTTTTGTAAGATAATACTTCGATAGAGTGTACAGGGGAGTAATTAAATATATGTACAAGTGTAAAAACAAAGAGAGAAAAACACAGCTGTGGAAAGCTTAAAACAAAAGAGATAAAGATGTGAAAGAAAAAACGATGGATAAAAGTATATATATATGTGTGTGTGTGTGTGTGGATAATATGGTTTTTAGGCATTGGGACAGAAAAGAGTGCACTTTATATTAACACCGCAAAGATACTTTGCTTCCGTTATTGGTTTGACTACTTGAAACTGAAGATTGTTGTTTCATTTTTGATCTCCACCACCCTTCGAAATCATTTGTATTATCATCTTGTTTTAACTTGCCCATACGACGTTTCCAGGATAGACTAAGAGACGATTTTCGAAAGAGGAACAATGGATTTTTGGGTGATGAAGGAGTTTTCGGCGTTGTCGGTTGAGGTTGATGAGGGTGATACGATCTGTCGCACAAGTTTGATGGGCGGAGAGACGTAGAAGAAGGTCGGAGACTTTCATTAAGGTGTGATAATTTCTGTTCGTATTCGCGTAATTGATAAAGGAGTGCAAGGTTTGGGCTAATGCCAGGCGCCTGCGCCTTGACATAATCATATGCTTCTTGCACCGGAAGCTTCATTGTCTTCATTATATAGGCGATTATAACTGTGGCTGATCGAGCTACACCACATTGACAGTGAACCAAAATAGTATGGCCAGCATCGCGCGCTTTGTCAATGGCTGCAATGGCTTCATCTAGTTCATCCACGAGGTTGTCTTGGTTGTGTTTCCATGGCAACTTTTTATAGGCCATATTTTGCTTTTCACATAATGTGTTTAATGTTGCCAGGCGATTGTTATTACTAATATTGGTACTAATAGTACTGCTATTAGTATTAATGTTGCTAATGTTATTATTGGTGTAGTATGAATCGCAGACTGAACCAATTGATGAGACTGATGCTTGCCGTTTCTTTTTTGCTCCTGGTAATAATAGTGTAGTAGTGCTTTCGTATTTTTCAAACCATCTTGGTGATGATGGACGTTGTTCAAGCGGTGAAATTGTATGTAAACTAGATGCAATGCTGCTCGCAGTTGAAGCACGCGAGAGCGATGGCGATGGCGATACACTGTTGCTCGTTGGTGGTGGTCGTTCAAACATTTCTTCGAAAGTAACAAATTGTCGTTCTTGTGGATGTGCAACTTCTTCGGCAACATTGAGCATACAATTGATGGAGAGTCGTCGTAAAAGATCAAGTTCTAAAGCATTGTGTTCGGCACCTAGGTATAAGTGTGGCATAATTCGTAAAGGCCCATGCTGATAAGGTCCTTGTGGTTCAGGAGCTCTTTTGTTTGGTGTCAAGTCGAACTGCATACGATTTGGTGTTGCGGGAGCTGATGCAAGACGCGCTGAGTCCGACAAACATAGCGAAAGATTTTTGTTGTTTCGGCGACGGCTCGCTAATCCGGAGGATGAAGCGCTAGGAGAGAAAGAAAATGGCCTTTGTTGAGACGAAAGACTTGTTAAAACTGGCGTGCTGGAAGTAGCAAGCGGGGCAGTCATATTATTGCTATTATTATTATAAAAAAGAAGTTGGTTTTTGAAAAATGTGTGGGGGAATGAAGGAAAAGGAAAAGAGAAGGAAATGTACAAGGGTGGACGATTTAAATATCATTTACATATCAAGCTCTAACGCGTTTATGGTTTTTTATTGCTTATTGATAAAAATGGCGAAAATAAATAAAGCGGGATCATAAATCAAGCGACATTAATTAATCGGCCAATCACAGGACCAGTGTCCAAATTAGATACTCTTTGTACGACTGGGTTCTGGACCAAATTATAACGTAATTAACCTGCTAGAGGGATAAGAATAGTAGAAACAAATGAACCGCGCGAATTTGTTTTTACCAATGAACCTTTCCTTTCTTGTCTCGTTCTACAAAGAAAGTCTCTCTTATTATATTACCTTTATTATTATACTTTTTTTTAATTATTTGCAATTATCGTTGTTTCGATATGGAACGAAGAAAAAGCATGAAATTTATTATATATTTTCATTTCGTGCCATCCCCATTTCTCATTCCCGCGCATTTAAATGGGGGATCTGCTTGTTAACATCACTAATGTTTATCACTAATAAAAATAATTATTGGGGCATGCAGCCCTCCTGGATGATTACAATAATTTATAACAAAGAAACATTACAGGACATAATACAATATGTTGCGTGCGTGTCCACAGGACCTAATATGTACATGGTGCTAAAAAGAGTAAAAAGTAATTTTTTGCTGCACCTTTATAATATTAGCTAAATGTAACGCCCCTTTAGCTGCAATCAAATCAACCCAAACTTTGCTTAGCCTTCTTTTTGCCAACTTTTTTTTTATTGCTGTGATAATTGCAACCCGCCAATAATCGAGCAACTCCTATTTATCCAAGCTAAGAATAGCCTCTTTTTTTTATTCAGCTTACTATCCGCCAAGAAGATCAAAAGTTGTTGTTAAAAAGGAGAGATGCATTGTTAGACATATACAAATCCGTTTCTTTGGTATGCTGAGATCTAAAAAAAGTTGTTTGTCAGTCATGTTGGGTCTTTGTGTGATCGAAAATTAGACTTTATATGGATTGATTGACCCGATGTTTTTTTTTGTATTCAAAAAATAATAAAGCTAAAAACAACTTTTTTTTTCTTTTTATAAAACGTGGCGAAGGGCAGAGCTCAATACTGAGAACCTGTTTTCAAGCCCATGCAGCTGCCACTAGTAATTATAAGGATAGTATGCCACATATAAATTACAAATGCATAAATAGATGACGAAAAGAAAACCGTTAAAGCGTATGTATTCCAAAAAAAAACATGTAATTTACTTTAGTAAATTCATCCTCTACCAGTATATTATTCAGTAAATGAGTCAGTATCGTCATCAGTTATTTGTCATCAAAATAAATGATAATACTCCCTAACAATAATAACAATTTGAAAAATTGTTTTGAAGTTACTGAAAAAAGAATAATAGCTAAAAATATTTATACCTTCCAAAACAACTCTTGTACCAACAACTTTCCAAATTGGTCACCCTACGTTTTCGTAGTACATTTATCAACTCAATGTTATTTTTTCTCCTTTTTCCCTTCAACTAGTTTTTTCAATTATTTGTACCGCAATTTAGTGCTATTGCTAATATATAACCATTCTGTTTTTCTGTTTTGGCTGGTTAGTAATATTCCTAATTTTTTTTTCTGTTTGTCAAAAGAGTTGCTGTGAAAAAGACACCACAAAAGCTTCTTTTAACCCCCCCCAACATATCACACATTGTACAACCATTGTTCAGTCACACCAATTTTGCTTCCGTAATATAATGGGTGTGATTATGCTTAGTACAAACCGATAGAATAAAATTAAAAAAGGTCAAAGTCCTGCTTACTTTTTTGTAACATTGTCGTTACCTTAGTAGCAGTAATAAGTACTCTTATCAACAACAACAACAACAAAACATAGACCGAAGGTTGAACAGTATATACAATCTTTTATTATATTTCACATGAGTTTTTTTTTTGAATTTAATAGAGCAGAAAATAACGTTAGTAGTTGTTTCGTTATGCAATCTTTTCTTCTATCGTGTATCCATGCTCTCATGAATACGTGTGGCATTTTTAGGTTCTTGAGAAGCATCAATAGGTACAGAGTTGGGTGCACGCGCCTTCATACGACCAAGTCCTTCAGGTAAATTCTTAGGATGATATTCATCGAGAGTCTTGTAATTACCACTATTGTCATCATCAGCCGAAGTGGTTGTGGCGCTCTGCTTTTCTCCGGAGCCAGGATCATTGGGGTCAAATTCTTCATGAGCCCTGCATTTATACTCAATAAGGTTATTATTTTGCCTTACACAGAGGTACATTATGAACATAATAAGACTAGCGTGACATAATTAAAATAATATTAACTTACGTTTGCGCTTCGATAGGATCGCCCCAGCCTTGTCGGGTCTTTTTTTCGTTATTACTAAAAGTGATGAATAAACAGAATCACGTTATTATACTCATAGCATTATCTCTTTTTGAATAAAACTGATTTTGATTTGATTCTTACTTGTAGGTAAAGTCACTCTGACGATTACTTTGAGGAGGTAAGTCCTTCTCTTCGGGGGTCACAAAGCTTTGATCATTTCCTTGAGATTTTGTCCAGTTATCTTCCAAACCTCGATCAGGACCTCTTTTTCGATCAGGTGGTGATGCTACAAACGTATTTAAAGACAATGATTAATTTCTGCTACTCCTATGATATTTTTTTGAAAGTTTTCTTAAAAGATATGTATGTAATAATAAATAATATTAACCTGCAAGGCCTAGTTGAGCTCTTCGTTGCTCATTGCGCATCTGATGGCGAGTCATTTCCTCGGGATCCTCCTTGTCCTGTTCGACTCTGCTATTTCCAAGTTTATCGACCTTAATGTTCTCTTCTCCAATAATAGGATTTGGATATGACATTATATTTTTATTTTAAAAGTAAATGAAAAGAAACGAAGAAAGTGTTGATTCGATGAAAAAGAAGAACCCACTTTTCGTCAAGGGTTTTATAGTCTTCTGTTTTATTACCCATCATTCCACTTGTTCTGCATAAATCTCATGTTTCATCACTGTGACGACATATATTACCAAACTAGTTTTTAGAATCCCGAATGAACAAAAACACAAACTCCGGAAAATCTTGTTTCCCGCTTTCCGTATAGTTTCATTCAGGAACTCTGGGTGTGAGAAAAAGCATTTTGATATTTTATTAACTGTTCGTTTTTCAACACTTCTCCCTTGGACTTTTTCTCTTTCTCCTTTTCTTTTTATTTGAATACAATGATACCTTCTCGTAATGCTTTTAGAGCATTGCTACAACATAACCACACTCAACATACACTGCGTTCTTTATTTTCGACTACTTGTTTAGCACATCAACAAGTACAACAAGATGAAACCAAAATGAGCATAGAGCAGTGGCGTGACAACATTACAAAAAAGAAGCTTATCGAAGAAGATGTAATCACGGCATCGCAGTTTAATCTTATGGGCAATACAATGAACGATCCCATTTATCAAGGATCTCGTCTTCCATTGGCTGGAACCGCGTTACCACCTGCTTGGCATTTAGCATATTTCCCACCACGCGTGATAGAAGAAGAATTATCTCCTGATGGTTTTGAACAAGATTGGAAGCCGCCAGCTCCATTCCATCATCGTATGTGGGCAGGAGGTGAACTAGAATGGAACCCCGAAAATCCTTTGCGTGTGGGAGATAAAGCTCAAATGGAATCTTCAGTCCGTGATATTCAATTTCGACCGGCCGGGCGTCGTGGTGATTCCGTTTTTATTTGGATTGATAAGAAAATCAATAATAAACAAGGTTGGGTTATGACAGAGTCGCGTTGTTGGGTTTACGTACAAGGTACTGACAGGGTGGTTCCTGTACCGTCGCAGTCGGAATCAGATTCAGTCAAATCAACAATAATTCCCGAACCGAAACAGACAATGGCAAAAGGTGGCGTAATTTTTATGCGAAGGAAAAATTTCCGTTTGCAAAGATGAGAATTAAAGATAGCAGAAAATTAAACTCTCTATTACTGTTTATTTCTTTGTTTGTGATAGAATTACCAAGAGCTGACTTTTCGATGGACTTGGTACCTTCACCGATCTTATTGTTCAGATTCTCTGCACTAACTTTCAATTCCCATATGATCCACTATAATCATATCTATTCAACTACTGTGGAAAATCATCGTGGGTGTTTGGTGCATGGACCAATGTCGTTCATGCTGATGACAAATGAATTAAACAAGTATTTGAAGACAATTGACGATTCACAACATATTAAGTCTTTATCCTACCGTTGCCAGTCCCCGCTTGTTGTTAATGAACCAGTCCAGATACAAGGGAAGGCTAAGTCTAATGAACCAGGAAAATATGACGTATGGGTAGCAGATCAGAATGGGAATATGGCTGTCAAAGGAACCGCAATTGTCGGGAGAATTGGGGGATAATTTTTTAATGACACCTATAATAGTGATGACAGTACAAATAATTATTACGTATATGTTAATAGATTAACCAATAATGGTATTTTACATTAGTATTATTATATAGCTTAGCATTTTATTTAAAAAATATATACTGCGAGATATAGAATGAATATAACAATTAAGTTTCAGAATTGTATTGAAGTTTTTATTGCATACAGTGATACTATTTGCAGGTTATTTTATATGTCGTCTTATATATAATAAAATAAAAATAGAACCAAATAAAAAGTATTATAGGTACATGATACAGAGGTTTGAAGGATTTGTGTGGTACACAAAAATACGGTCGATGAAAGAAGATAATAATAGGAAAAAATGAGTAAAGAATAAAACAATAAAAGAAAAGAATAAATGGTCTAAATAAAGTAAAAGTGAAATCGATATAAATTAAATACAACACTATCAAATACAAAAAGAAAATAATTATAAAAAAGACGTAATAATATATATAATAGTAAAACAACATAGAACAAATAGTAGATGGGTAAAATAGATTTTCATTTTTTAATATAGACAATGAAGCCATATCAGATAGGGTATCGATACGTAAAGGAAAAACTCCATTATATTTTATTGCAAAAGCCTTATTTTTGTTATATATAACCTCTTTAAATCAGTACTATCAACTTTTGAATCAAAAGTACAATTTATGCATAGCTGATAAAAAAATACATACTGAAGCGTTCAATGTGTGGTTGAAGCACTTCGTATAAAGATATAAAATAAAGAAGAAATAATACACTCTACGTTGTTGTATTTGAATAATAAATTATATGAAATAGATAGAAATATGGGTTGTAAGAGTTTTTATATTCAGGAATATTACGGCTGAATCCACAAAAGAGAAATCTTATTATGAGTTTGAGACTTTATGCTCAAAGAAAACTATTGTAAGGTCGACTATTTAATTGTTAAAAGACTAAAAGATTTTATTTAAAATAATTTGAGCTATTTATACTATTAGCGATGCCGGAAATGTGGCATTAGTTTGGCAGAAATATGACTTTGCTTTGCCACAAATGTGTCTTTCCTTTGCCAGAAAAGTGGCATTTCGTAAGCCAAGATCACATAATGAGGTTACTTGTGACACTGCAACAATACTACTACTAATAATACTAATACTAATACTAATACGTTTAAATTCGATTTATTTTATTTAACGTCTCAAATTGAGCACAGCGTCCTTGGCGGACATATTTGGTCGAGACAAGGTAGTGGGCCGGGGTAGAGGGAATGAAAACCCTATGCGAATAAATAGGGAAAAAGGTAAGAGATTGAGGAGAAGTTGCCTATGAAAATAGAGATAGAAAGCGTTCTGTTTTGAAAGTAGTATGGGGTGCTGTTGGAAGTATGATTTGAGAAAATTATTACATTGGGTTTATGTCGTTGCTAAAGCTGTGAGGAGGGGTAGAGGAAAAAGACAAAAAAAGAAAAAAAAGAGAGAGAAAAAAAACAAAGGAGTAAAACAGAATGGAGAAGAAAGAAAGAAAAAAGAAAAAAGAAAAAATAAAGAGAGGGGTGTAAATAAATTAAAGTAATGTTTCAAGGAAACTAATAGTATGTCATTCAGTAACTTGAGGAGCAGGGGGAGTAATCCACTTGATGAGGGCCGCACCTGGATTTGGGTCTTGGTATTGCTGCTGATTGCTGGTTGGGTGGTGGTAGGAGTCGAGTTCCATGAGGATAGAGCAGAGGATTGGCCAGTAAGAGGTTAAATACTGTATTCGTTTCGGTGAAGAAGTTGGTTGCCCTTTGGGTAGCTGATTTAGAAAAAATGATACTGGATCAGGTTGGTAGTATGAGATATGTAGGTGACTATGCATGTTAAGGCATTGAATGGCATGTTTTTTGGAAAAAGTAGTTTGATGGCATTTGATACAAGGATGTAGACGACCTCCAGGGAGCCAACCTAACCGCCATCGTATGCATCGACTTCGCTCTCGATTGGTCATTGGACTAATACTAATACTAATAATAATAATGGTAATTATGTTGGTATAAGAATGTTTTTATTTTTTATACTACGTTACAATACATCCTTCGTGTGTTTGAGGAAAGTTGGAAATCACAATTGAAAACTCAACAACAATAATAAAAATAATATATTATTAATAAAAAAAATAGACTTGTCAAAGATTTATTGACAATCAAGAGGAAAAATAAGCATTACAAGCCATTATTTTTTTTTCTTCTCTTGTTAAGTAATTCGGCATAAAAAGAAATAAAAAGGTGAAGAGTTATAAATAAAACGTTTAAAGAGAAAGAAGGGGAAATATCAGGAATAAATAAAAATGAACTATTATACGTACAATAGTGATATCAAATATACAAAATAAAAAAGGATGCCACCATTATTCAATAAACTTAATTGTGGTGGAGGCAAGAAGGAGAGAAAGAAAAAAAGATGTTGGAAAAAAATGGATGTGAAAGTAATTTTTCTTTAAAGCAACATGCAATAGTTGAAACGCTAGTTGTATAAAGATAAAAAATAATAATAATAAATAAAATATAAATTAAAAAAGATAAAAAGATAAAACTGTTGCTGTTTTTTTTCATATCTCTTCTATTTAATTTGTTCAATATGTTGAACGTTCTCAACTTTGTGATCATTATTGAATGAGCCATTACTATCATTGGACGAGTAGCCCGTACCATGAAGTTCTTCATCAGTTAACTTGGGATTGTTTGTGCCTTTTTGATCGAGATCCTTACCGGTGGTTTCAGGCATGCAAAATATTACAAACAAGAAGATAAGGAAATTGATGGCAGCGAATACAGTAAAACTATAGCTACCCAAACTGGCATCTTGGTAAGGCCAAATAGTATTAATGAGAAAATTGAACAACCAGTTTGTAGCATTTCCAAGTCTGTAAGAATAATGCGTAAGTAAAGGTAAATAATTAAAAAAGACGAGAAAAAAAAAGAAAAAATCTATATTTACGCTGAACCCGGTGGAAGAGCAGAGAGAGGCAGAAGTTCGGGAGCAATGAGCCATGGAACCACTCCACAACCCGTACTGTAGGTAAAAGTAAATAATACAGCAGCGGTGACGGAAAGAGGAGCAAGGCGTTGTGATCCGGGATCGACACTCGAACCAATTACAAGAAAGACGGAAGCGAGAGTCATACCGAAGGTTGAGATAGCCATAAAACCTTTGCGACCAACCTTGTGCATAAAGGCGAGGGCAATGATGGTACCAACAATGGTACTGGCAGCCATAGAAATTGAAATATTGCTACCAAGTTCCAAATCATTAAAGACTTTACCAAGAAAATTAACAGAGTAGACTATAATATATAACATTAAACTATTTTTAGTCATAACCTTTTGTTTATAAAAAGAACGTCGAAAGCTATACATGGTAATTTTTGCACCGTAATTAAGATGTTAATATCCAATGTACCTGACATGGGACCGATACCACCAATTTGATTAGAAGCTTGAATTACTACTACAATGATAGTGTTCCATGTAACACTTTTATCCTTGCAGAGGATAATATCGAGGATGGACATTTTCTTGGTTCCGGAATCAATTTCATGTTGACGAGCATCCAAAATCACTTGGAATTCGGCTTCAATATCAGCACCCTTACGAAGACGTTGAAGAGCAGCACGTGCTTCGTCTATTTTTCCATCGGCTGCGAGACGACGTGGGCATTCTACAGTGAAGAAGAACAAGAAGACTAACTGAAGAGCAGCAACAATTGTAGGAATTGCCCAGAGCACACGCCATACTGGGGGGTAAGACAAATAACGACCAATTGCCTGGGTCAAAAGAACACCAGCGTTAAGGAAGAATTCGAACAAAGTGCCAAGAGCACCACGACTCTTCTTAGTTGAGATTTCCGAAACATATATAGCAACGGAGGAACCGCACATACCGGCACCAATACCGACGAAAGCACGACCAAGAGAGTACTGCATCATATTTTTAAAGCGAAGCAGAAAAACGTTAATAATTATGACAATGATGATACTGCTGACTGGTATAAGTAGGGCCAGTCTATCATATATGTTTTGTTAGTGCCTTTAGAATATGACATACCATGCCGATATGGACAGCGGTACCAGAAAGAATACCGCCAAGAATAAACCAACCGCAAGAAATCATTATGTTATGACGGCGACCAAATTTAACGTTAGAGTAAATAGTGAGAAAACTACCAACAAGACCACCAAGAGCAAAGACACCAACAGTGACACCCTATCAATATATTCAAACATTACCAGTGTTAGCAGGAAAAAAAAAGAAATTAATCGGTTATTGTGATGATATTTACCCTATAAATCGTAGAATAAATAGTTAGTAAAGCTCATTGACAACGAATAATTTGTTAATAAATACAATAGTATACTTACCAAACAATATCGCTCATAGGCAAGCAAGAGGGTAAACCATTATAATACTCAGTACCACCAGAGCATTTAGTAATTACGGTTTGAGGCATGTTAGGAACACCTATTTATTATTATAGCGATAATTACAAGTATAAATAAATAAGGCGATCAATAAACATAATAACTTATATCTGAGCGGAGCGGACAAAATTTTACGTAGTCAGTTACATATTTGATAACTTACTAATATGCCATCCAACGTTAAAAGCTAATGAAAATAAACATATACAAAATTGTAAAAAGGATAAATATTAATGTCAAATCGTAAAAGCTATTGTTCATTGTGATTAGTAACTGGTATTGATATTTTGTACCCGAAAGAGTAGCTATCAAAGCACAGAATGTTGTGTAAAGAGGAAATCCAAGATCCTCAGATCGATTATGAGGGTTTTGTCTGACCATTGGTATATAAAGAAATAGTATTTCTTGGTAAGATGAAGAAAGAAAAGAGAATCCGAATAATATTAAATCAAGATGACTATCAAACAACAAAAAAATAAACTTGTGAAATGACTTTCATTTTATACTTGGACTGACATAGGCACCTGCTACTTTAGGTATAGCTGTACGACTCCAAATTTGGACATAAGATTCGTCTGCTCAGAACCTAAATCCCTATTCTCGGTCTACTTCTAATTTGGAGAGTGCTTTTATAAGAAATCAATTAGCGTTTTGCTCAATCACTGATACAAAACGTTTATTTGTACTTTTTATCTTATCATACCACTATACCGATAAGCGGAACTTAGGTGTCAATGATAAAGAGGTTAACAGTACATTGACGGGCTTAAATATAAAATAATTTATCCACCTTTTTAGTCTATTTCTTATAGCGACTCTAAGATTCTATTCAATCAAGTGCAAGTTCATTTACAAAAAGAGAACGCTGTGTTACACTAAAACTCATGTCGGTATGAGCCGCGCATAAAAGAAAAAAAAATTATGGGGTGGGAAAAAGGGGTCCCTCGTTGCCCACACTCTTACTTTCAAGTAAAACCATCAAGTTGATATTCTCTTTATCCGTAATTTTGGTTATATTTTTGATCTTTGGGATTTCATTTTCTTCAAGCGGGTTTATTTTCATACAAAGTTAATTTTACTTCTCGGTTTTTTTCTAATGATTCGCAGCCGAAAAAGTAATGAGACTAGCGCGTAAAAGTATAATGGAGTTTCTTTTTTTTTTTTTATTCAATCTGTTTCAATATGCACGATTACTGTTATCTAACAGCAGCTTTACTTTTATAACTCATTTTTAAATGCTGTGTATATGTAGAAAAACCTGGAGATAAAATGGAGCTTCAATATATGATCTCTGTGACGCTATTGTCCACCCTGAAAATAATGCTAGTAGAATGACATTACTATAAACGATTCCCCCACATTAAAGAGGCAGATGTTGAAGCATATAAATTAAATACCGCTGTAACATTAGATAAGGTGCTAGGATTTAACACATAAAAGGACAGGTTTGGGGGAAAAATCTAAACAACTTTAGTAAAATATCCCAACAAAAGTTGTAATTATAGCTAAGCAACAGTCGTGTCCATCCTTCGGTCAGAAATACCTTTTTGGTCCGTATGGGGTCAATAATTCTCTCCACGAAACACTTAGCATGGCAAAATAAATAACCTTTTTCTGGAATTTGGCATTTGTAAAGAAATGAGATGAATATTATCTCATTGAAATTTTAATTCAGTTAGCAGTTTAAGCAACGTAATATAGAGTGTAGTACTTTATGATGTAGCATACAACCTTCAAAATCTCGCTTTGATGAGGTTTTTTTTTGTAAGATTTTGCTTTTTCTTTTATACCAATCTTTTTTGATAAAGTTCTACTGGGTAACAACGATTATAATATTGCTCGAACTTTTTATAACTGGACACATGCGCTGCTCTACTCGTTGGACAAGACAAACTAGACTTTAAAGTCGTATATAGTATTTTTCGAACAGTGCGAGATCTTTTTATTTGCATGATCTTCAACCTATCGCAGTTACTTGCTGCTTTAAGTTACAAAGCATCAAAACCTTTTTATTTTTGTTTTTTTTCGGAGAAGCATGTAACTATACTCACTATTTTTACATGACTTTGTATTGTAAAAGTGCAGCTCATACATATAAAAGCAATTATCATATACTTAATCAGCTCTTAGATAATAATATAAGCTAGTCCTGCAAAAAAAATGTGTGTATCATATTTACAGAGTCTCGTTTCTATTATTGCTATTCATTGCTAAAAAGGGATGGGACTACATCTTGAGATCATTACAGCGGGCGTTTAACTATTGACGCGTAGAGAATCATACTTCCCTATGTTGTAATCTTGACATATACTATTTGCAAACAAAAAGTTCCTAGCATGAAAAAGAAGATGGAACCAAACACCACCTTTTTTTTTTATTACGACGTATTGAAATTTTTATAACACTAAACAGCAACTCTAGTCTTACTTGCTACCCCATTAAGATTAATCCCACATCATAATTAACAATGGTAGTCGCCAATATTTAATCCTAACTGTCAAAAGTAATTGTAGCATATTTGTTTCATAGGAAGATTACAATCACATTGATAGGTTGGATTCAGCAGACTTACTTTTCATAGCACTACAACAAAGACCGCTATTTATCTCAATCGATTATTGTTATGTTTTTATACTCTCTCTTTTTCGCCGAGACAGCTTATCAGTATGTACTAAAGAAAATATATTACTACTTGTTGAAATATCACTGTAACGCTATTAAAAAGGTTTATAATAAATTCGTAACAGCGTCATTAGACTCTTTCTAAAGAAGACGTCAGTGTACATGCATGGTAACAATAAAAATATTTGTTTAAGATCGATATAGTAAAGACTCTACAAATTATGTACTTGATCAAACTATCATGGTTTATACAAATGGTGTAAACTGATACATTGTAAAATGTAATTCAGTATATCTAATCTTGCGTTAAATGGTTTAAGCACATTAGAAAGCTACTTCCAATGGAAAAAATAAAGTATAATACACTAGTATATCGTATGTTCAATATACAGTATAGATTTCGACACAGCTCATGTTACAAAAAAAAAGAGAGATCTTGCTTTCTTTACTACGGGAAACATAAATATAAAGAAGGAGGAGAAGAAGATAACGTAAAAACATCATTACTTTTAGATTGGTTATTACTGTTATTATTATTATTATTATTTGTCAAGTTCGTTATGCAAGTATAAAGTTCATGTTCCATCATATCTTATTATACGTTTTCTTACTAGTCTTATTATTGCTTTACTGTTTCGAAATAATGAGGAGATAGGACTCCGCCGCCTACTATTTTTTTTAAAAAAAACGAATAGGCAACGATAGAAAAACATTACGTGAAGAATACTTCCATAAACATCACGCTTTCCATTAGAAGGTATTCATTATAACGTAACATCCGCGGGTCTTTATCTAAAAGATACTTTTATTGGGGAAACTTTCGCCTTCACAAAAGCTACTGCTCAATATAGTATAAGTATGTTTCTTTCACAGCACTATCCCACGTTCATCAGCTTATGTAGTTTTTCCCCTATCTCTAATGAACTGAAAGATAGAAAAGCAACTTTTGATCAGACAATCAAAGATAATAATTATATAAAATTTTAAAGTACGGTATAATATTATTTCTGCCATTTACTCATGAATAATCTTAGGTATTTCGACGGTTGCTATTAATCAACACCCCCCCCCCTCATTGCACCTTATTTATTATTATTTTTATGCTCCTTCTCTAGAGATAGTTCCAGAGTAGCTATTATTTGTTATAAAGCAATCACACCGCTGCCCACCAACCGCTTTATTGAGGTAGCTTTCTTTTTCAAAGAAAAAAACCAAAGCTGTGTTAAGCAATTGTCGAGATACAATCACATATATGAGAAAAACTTAGGATTACATATCTCTGTTACCAACTGTTTATTAAATGTTATTAAAAGTTGATCATTGATTCTTTTTAAAAGACTCATTGGAAACTGTTCAAAGTAAAGATACATATAAAATAGTGATCAATCAAATAAATATTATGAGAAGACATCATTCACGAGAGTTGACACAGTCATTGAAGAAAACAACACTGCGAGCGTTATAGGTTGTTGAGGGGAATATTTTGTGATCAAACATTTAATGTTTTTTTCAAAACTTATATTATGAGAACCAATTGTTTACACTAACTTCTTTATACCTAAACATGTTTTAGAAATGGTAAGTATTACACATTAAACTTATCATATTTGATATTTACGTAGTAAAGATGAACAATATAATATTAAGTATTCACGGGATGTTGCTGGTATTGGAACATCAGACTTTTCGATTATTAGTAGCTATTATAATATTTATATCAGTGCGATATATCTTCTATTTTATTTCCCCTTGGTTCTTATATATGGCGTGCTATTCTCTTTTAGAGAATAGAAGATAGATAGTTGATTCATAATGTATATAGTACATTTGTATATTACTAATCAGTACATTTTAAATGGTATTGATAAAACAAACATCAGACATGAACAAAAAACGACTCATTGATTAACTTGATAACAATTATAAGTGTTTAGATGCGGGACCTATTTACAAAAAAAAAATGAATTTAATATTGTTGAATCGAAAACGATTATGATGGTGAGAGAAAAAAAATTAACCTCTTTGTTTCGAAAATTACCTTATTAACAAAGAAAACATTGCTCGATTATTTATCTGGCTACTACTTTGCTCAGTAAATGTAGTGCAATCAAATTATGTGTGTACAAATAAAAAGTAGTCTAATAACTTCATAAAAGAGCGATTTTGGAGGTGACTGAAAAAAGTTACTAAGCAATTATCAAAATGCTAGTCATACCAGATAATACTTCTTGCTAACCCATTTTTACATGTTGTCCACTTTTGCTAAGCTTTCAGAAATGGATTTTATTTATCCCTGTAAGGTAGCCAAAAAGCTATTATCAACATCACTAGCTTTTTTATAATTTAGAAAACGAAAGTAAATTTCACCGGGAAAATAATGTTTTATGTATATGTATTAAATAAATAGTTATAATGGGAATTTTACAAATGAGAAAGTCTAATATGAACGAGTGAAGAAACGGGGAATACTATAGAAAGAAATGAAGTTTGCATGCAGTATATATAAGTATATGAACGGGAAAAGGTGATGTAAAATTATAGTATGAATAGAACTTTTTTTCTGTTTATGCACTGGTAATAACAGTTGTTGTCAATGGCTTCATAGTGCGTCGCTTGATATACTTGTAGATTTCACCAAAGAGAATAAAGGCAATATTCAAACCGATAGCAAGACCCCATTCCCATGTTATACCCAACATACTGAAGCCATCGATGGCTACTTCAGGAATATACATGAACAACACTAATGTGATCAAATCGAATAAAAATGTACCGATAATAGTTTTGGATCTGAATGTCTTTTTAAGACCATCCACATCCCATTCAGGACGACGGTAGCTTCGAACGTGGATCATGAAAATAATTGAGCTGAACACAAAGAAGGTAAGCATACTTGCACGTGCACGATAGAATGAATCACAAAGACCAGCTTGATAGTTTGTGTCACAGCCCGCGCCGCCAACGCCAACACCATCGCTGAGTACATATAAAGGCACAAAGAATGCAATACAACAGAAAGCAGCATTGACAATTGAATAGACAAACAAATCTAAAAGAATTTCATTATTGAAAATACTTTCAGTAGGTGGTCGAGGGGGTTCTTTCATTACTGTAGGCGATGCAGCCTGTGTACTTAAATCAGCTGCGGGTGGCGTAATAGCAATGTAGATCAAAATCATCTGCAAAGTCGATAAAGGTGCAGCACTTTTACCAGCGGGATCTTGAATAGCCAAGCAAACCAAAACTACGACAGCCAAGGCGGCAAGTGCAATCCAGTAGTACAACAAAAAGCGTTGCATATTTTGATAAATACGACGACCTTCAGCAATAGCGCGAATAATAGTAGCAAAATTATCATCCGTGAGGATAATGTCAGAGGCTTGCTTGGCAACATCACTACCATTTTTACCCATGGCAATACCAACATCAGCAATACGGAGCGAAGGGGAGTCATTGACACCATCACCTGTCATGGCAGAAATTAAACGACGTCGTTGTGATGCTTGAATCATCTTAACCTTGGTTTCAGGAGAACAACGAGCAACAACAAGCGGGAGGCGTTCGAGTTGATCCACTTGTTCATCAGTAAGTGCATCAAATCGAGGGCCAGACATAACCAGGCCGTCAATTTCTTTTTCGGATAATAAATTTGAGTCCAAGATATTGATTTCTTTGGCAATAGCGCGAGCAGTGATCTCATGATCTCCGGTAAGCATATGAACGGAGATACCAGCTTGGTGGGCTTCATTTACAGCTTGACGGGATTCAGCACGTGGAGGATCATATATACCGGTTAAGCCCAAGAATTCCAAATCAGTTTCCATGTCTTCACGAGGAAAGCGTCTGTGCATTTGATCCAGGGGAGGTAAGTCCATCATAGAAGCAGGGTCTATTTTGCGGCTAGCGAGGGCCATTACACGAAGACCCTTCGAGGCAAGTTTTTCAACAGTTTCCAAAACAAGTTGCTTGTTGCTTCCAATATTATTACAGAGAGAAACAATGCGTTCTGCAGCGCCTTTAGTAAATAAATAGGCGTCACCAGTAGTAGTATCACGACATAGAGTAGACATACGTTTGATGGTTGAATCGAACTGATATTCAGCCAACATCTCCCAGCCCAATGCATTTAATTGAGGTTTACCCATACCAAACTTGTGAGCGAACACTTGAAGAGCGACTTCGGTGGGAGCACCACTTGGGATCCAATCATCAGACTCCGTTGGTTCTGTGATATCACTACTATGCATACTTGCTGGAATAGACTTTTCATCATTATTAACGTTACCGCCATCAGAAGGATTTTCTTCACGACGGAAAATGCTGGACATATTACAAAGAGCAGAACATTGAACGAGTTGTTCGAGTACTCCTGAGATCGTTGATTTGTCAACTAATTCACCCTTCATAGTATCGCCACCTTCATCCGAAAGACCTTTGGTTCGATACACATTTCCTTCAGGTGCAATACCTTTGGGTTCAACATAAAAGTAACCTTCATTAAGAGTCCAGAAACGGATTACAACCATTTTGGCCATAGTTAAAGTACCAGTCTTGTCAGAAAAGATATTTGTAACGGAACCCAAGGTTTCGAGGCACTTAAGTTTTCGAACAATAGCCTTTTGATGTGCCATTTGTTTACCACCAAGAACAAGTGTTACTGTCATTACTATAATAATAAATTCATATTTAGAAAATTTAGTAACGTTTTTCAGCTTATATATGTACATAATTTTCTACCCATCTATGATCCTTCCCATTTCTGTATATAGACATTTACCTGTCGTTAAACCAGCTGGTAATACGGAAAGTGCAGCAGTCATGGCATACATGCCTTGATCATAATCTGCATCAAACTTGACAGCAGCGAGTACAATAATAACACAAATAACAGCAGCAATCAACAAAGCGACATACATTTTGTTTAGTGTCTTTTGCAAACGTGTACGATCATTATCGCCAGCATCATTTAATTTTTTTGCCACCTTGCCAATTTCAGTAAGCATACCAGTAGCAGTAACAATAGCTTTACCACGACCTTTAGAAACAACGGTAGAACTATAAGCCATATTGACCCGATCGCCCAATGGTTCATCTAGAATAAATAAAGTTGCGGGAGTAAGAAACAAAAGGAAGAAAGTGACACAAGGTTCTTTTTGTTTCTTTTTATGTTAATTCATTGTTTACTTACCAGGTTTGTCCAAAACAATCAATTGTTTTTGTACAGGTACGGATTCACCCGTAAGAAGAGCTTCATCAACTTCAAGGTTGGAAATTGCGATTAATCGACCGTCGGCAGCAATAGAATCGCCTTCTTTGATTAATAAAATATCACCAGGAACAATTTCGCGGCTTTCAATTGTTTGTTCACGGCCCTCGCGGAGGACCTGAGCCATAGGCGAGGATAAATTACGAAGAGCAGCAAGTGTTTGTTCAGCAGCATATTCTTGGGAGAATGACAAATAAAGATTCAAAATTGCAATAAACATAAGCATAGATCCAGTTGCCCAATCATGAAAAACATAAGAAACAACACCAAGACCCATGAATAACCAATTCCTGAAAGATGGATAAGTTTCACAAATAAGTTTAGATGCTTTAGAATAACAAAAAATATGATGAAAAAAGGGGAATTGAACTTACATGACATCTACTAATTGACGAAGTAAAATTTTGATCCAAGTAGGTCCATTGTCAGCTGAGAGTTCGTTAAAGCCATACTGAGTATGGCGGGCAGTTGCTTCTTCAGTGGTTAATCCAGTATCAAGAGAAGTATTTAATTTACTGGCTACTGAATCAATAGATTCTGTGTGCCAATGATTATCAAGTATTGTACTATTTTTGTCTGTCATAATGATAAGATACCATAGATAATGATAAAGAAGGGCACCTAGGGTTATTTTTCGGGTGACGAAAGAAGCACTCTTTTATATCGTGATTTCAAAATATTCTTTGATATTTTTACGTAAAAACATGTTCTCCGCATTAAACATTTTGACCAATAATCTATTAGATCCAAGATTCTATGTCGTGCGAATATGATCCCGCCATACCCGAACTGACTGACTTTGCTACGGAGATGTGCGCCGGTGGGTAACTTGGAAGGATTGTAAAACCGGATTTTGAAAGCTGCGTAGAACATAGAATAATCACGAAGAAGAAAAAGAGAAATTCATGTTAATGTAATAAATTATAAAAGAAGATAAAGATGTAGTCAAAACTTATTTTTTCAAAAGTTATCATGACTGTAAAAAAAGGTTAACGTAAAGTTTCTATTATGGGAGATACTCAAATGACATAAGATAATTCGTTGCCATGGGAAAAAAATTAATTGGAATGAGTGCCTATTTTACGCACGGTCCGCTTGTTGGAATACACATGGTTCTTTTTTACCTGTTACAGTAGCTATCATCACCAACATACATTACGTTTTCTTGATAATACAATGTATGACGACAAATTCTTCGATCCAAATCAGATAATTTATGTTTCAGATGGTCTAAATATGGAGGAAGGTGATGGAAGAAGAAAAATTGGAAGGAACAGTGAATTCTTTGCTTCTAAATTTCATTTAATAATTATCGGGGTATTATAATACTACTCCTATAGTTACTAACTATCTAACCACGTTTTGTAAATAGGGTGACATGGACATAATCATCTTAATTTTCCTAACTCCTTTTTTCCTTTTTTTTTTTTTTTTTTTTTTTTTTTCACTGGTTTCGCAGTAAAGATATATCACAGTGAAAAATAGCAATACCGTTACAGTATGGTAGTCATACATAGTAAATGTTATAACTAAGGATTTACTATATGCTCTTCATAAAAGTAATTCAAAATTTCTTATCAAATTAACTTTATCTTGGTTTAGCTGTATATTAGAAATGATGTCGATAATAGTTAAGCCATGAGTATGGTAATTATATCCCATGCGTTGTTGAGAGGTTTTTGCCAGCCAGTTATCCATAACTTCTTAAGTTCTTTGTCAATAATCTTCCTTATAACTTATATATTTTACCGTCTTCTTCGCTTCCTGCGATTGCATCGACACTGTTGCTTTTCCAATCATTTATCTGTGATACCAAGTAGGAAAACAGTGTGAATAATTGTAAGCCATATGATTGAAATAATTAACGTTGAGACGGATCACCTGTAGTTTTAACTTCCAATGCTAAGCTAGAAAGACATTACTTCCAAGTTCCAAATTTTGCAGAATGCTTACTTTTTATTACCAGCCATCAGAGTGATAGTCATTACAAAGCTACCAGACATGTGTTTATTATACGTTGATATATCTAGAATATTTTATAATTAAAATATTAGACCCAGTAATTTATTTATAAGAGGATAACAGTAATGATTTTGGTTCTTTTAAACTTTTTATATGTTATATAAAATTTTGTCTCAAATTTTGTTGTCAAATCAAAATGCAAGAGAACACCTAAACTTGGTGCAACAACAAAATAATAATTCCCCGCTGCAAAAAAAAAAAAAAAAAAAAAAATTCTTCAACTCCCAAATAAGTACCTTTATTTCTTTGACATTTTCCAAATAATAATAAAAAATGCCAAAAAACAGCAATAACAACAATAAAGGCAAAGGCAAAAAATCCTTTGATCAACCATTAGAAAAGATCACAGACGATCCTCGTTTCACTCATGTTCACAATGATCCTCGTTTCAAACGTCCTAGAAGAAAGGATACCAAAGTCCAGATCGATAATCGATTCTCGTCCATGTTGAAATCAAGTGAATTTGCTGAACAACGTAAGAATTAATATCATTGTTCAATTATGATATATGCAAAAAAAAAAATTATTTTTTTATTTTCAAAAAAGAGCAATCAAAATAACTAACTGAGATTTTCTATCTATTCTTCATTTGATATAGCCAAGGTGGATCGTTATGGTCGTCCAGTTGCACCTCAAACAGCCGAAAACGAACTCAAACGATTTTATGAAATTGAAGATGAGTCAGACAACGAAGAAGAAGAAAAGACATTAGAAGAATTAGAACGAGAACTTGCTGAGGATGAAGAAAATATGGAAGATGAAAAGATTCCTATCGTTAAGCCCCGTGGACTTAAATATGATCCTATGCGTGGTCAAGGTATTATTGATTCATCAGATGAAGAAGTTACTGATGAGGAAGAAAGTGATCAAGAAGAACCGGAAGCTGAGGTAAATAGAAATATTGGATCAATCATTCAAAAAGCGACATTTCAAGTAAAGAGACATTTAATTAATTAATAACGCATATATATAAATAGATTCCAACAGGTGATGCCACCTATCGAATTGCAGCAGTAAACATGGATTGGGATAGAATTCGTGCTATTGATCTCTTGAAAGTGTTGAATGCATTCAAGCCAACTACATCTGTCATCAAGCAAGTTTCAATTTACCCTTCCGAATTTGGTAAAGAACGAATGGTTCGTGAAGAAATGGAAGGTCCCCCAAAGGAATTGTTTCAAAAGGAAGGCGATGCATCAAAGGTATCAAAGAAAAACGATGATGAAGAAGAACATGATGAAGATTTCGATCAAGAAGCACTTCGTAAATATCAATTGGACCGGTTAAAGTAAGTAATTACACTCTTAAATAATTTTGGTACATTTATTTTAATCAAGTATTATAAAATATTGACTTGATTTATTATTATAGGTACTATTATGCTGTTATCGAATGTGATTCCGTCGAAACTGCCCAAGCTCTTTACAAGGCGTGCGATGGTAACGAGTATGAAGCCAGTGCCAACTTTTTTGATTTACGTTATATACCCGATGAAATGACCTTTGAACAAGATGAACCAAAGGAAGTTTGCACTTATGCACCTGAAGATTATAAGCCTTCGAACTTCTCTACTGATGTAAGCCATATACATACTATTTTATCATTCTATCATCATTTGAATACGTGAAAATAACCATAATTTTTTATATTATACTTTTCCTATAGGCGTTGCAACATACCAAAGTTAAGTTAACTTGGGACATGGATGACCACCATCGCCTTGAAGTAACACGTCGTAATTTTTCACAAGGTGATTTACAAGATTTGGATTTTGAGGCCTATCTTGCTTCATCAGACGACGATGAATCAGACGATGATGGTGAAGATGTGGATGCTTTACGTGAAAAGTATCGCAAGTTGCTCGAAAATACTGATGATTCTGCATTTGATAATCATACTCATGGAGAAGAAGGTGATATGGAGGTGACATTCACTCCTGGTCTTACTGAAGCAGCTAATGAAGCTGTAAACAAACGTCTTAATGTTACTGAAGAAAAGGAAGAAACAACTGTTGAGACATATATGCGTAAACAACGTGAAAAGAAGATGGCGAAGAAGGAACGACGACAAGCTGAACGAGATGCCGAGGACGAGGAAGATGAAGGTAAAATAGTCAATTTTCTTTATTTTTCTAGTATGCGAAGAATGTTATTGTGAATTAACACTTGTGTTAATCCTAGACTCTGAAGAAGATGAAGAACTTGAAAACGATCCATTCTTCAAGGAAGCAATGGACGAAATTAAAGAGGAAGCCCCTAAAGCAAAGAGTAAGTTTTTTAGCGAAAACGAAAAAAAAAAAAGATTACTTTGTATATCCAACTAATGATATTAACAACTCACATTAATCTTTCAATATCTTTTTCAATAGAATCCGATAAAAAGAAGGGCAAAAGGAGCAAGAGCAAAGAAGAACGTGAACAAGAAGAGCGAGAAAAGGCTGAACTTGAATTACTCATGGGTGATAATGAAAAGGGTGAAGGTTTCGATATGCGAGATGTTCTCAAACGTGAAAAAGTCGAACGTAAAAAGGGTAAAAAGAATAAAAAGAAACTTGCTGAACTTACAGGAGCTCAAGATGACTTTGAGATCAACGTTAGTGATCCTCGTTTCAATGCCTTGCATGAAAACCATCAATTTGCTATTGATCCTACCAGTTCCCAATTCAAGAAGACTAAGAGTATGCAAAAGTTGTTATCCGCACGACAAGAGAAGTTGAAGAGTACGATACAAACTGATGAAGAATGGAAGAAGGAAAAAAAGAAATCATCAAAGGTAAGGCCGATGGATGAAATGATTAGTCGATTACTTAGTGATAAGTACTTGTAAGCTAACTAATTAACTTATAAATTAATAACACTAGGACAAGTCTGATGGAAGCGACAAGAAGTCTAAAAAGGACGGATCATTAGCACAACTCGTTGCTTCGGTTAAGCGAAAAGGTGGTGCTAAACAAGAAAAAATCGGCAAGCGTCAAAAATCATAAAAGCATATTCATAACAATCTATTTATACTTACGATAAACACACACACACACACACACACACATTCTATCTCTCTCTACCTTTCATATTTCCACATCTCGTACATTTTGTAATCAATTGCATATTATTATTATATATAAATATTTTTGTAAAATCATCACTTTGATAATAAACCATCTTTTACTGGAAACCTATGAGCGTTATTGTTTGAGTCATAAACTATCAATTAGCATTTGATCTATGCAACAAGTTCTGTCTCCAATCAGTTTTTATCGAGCTTTCTTTCTCTGTCCAATCCATAATTGATTCTTTCCGGTTGTCAAATTCGATTCCATCATATATAACCATTATAATATCGTTGTAATAACATTGCACAGACATATAAATATATATATCCTATTGATAATAGTAGCTTTCTGTCTCTTATTTTTTTTTTGGCTCATACATTGCAAAGAAGCATATGTTACTTTATTCTTTTTTTAATTAAAACAAAATAGATACTGTCTTTGTAATTTATTTCTTGAGAGTTTGAGACTTCAAGACCTTCTTGACGATCTTTTGTTCTTCAACAAGGAAAGCGCGGACGATGCGGCTGCGAACGCAGTGGGAGCAACGGGAACCACCGTAGGCACGGCTAACGCTCTTTTGGGTCTTTGAGACCTGGGAGAACTCACGGGGGCGGAGAGCCTTGAGCTATATATGAGTAAAAGAAAAGAGTAAAAGTTAATATACAAAATTATTGTTTCTTTCATATCTATAAAATAATATTAGTAATAGTAAAGTAATAAAATAATTAACATACGCCAGGAAGGGCAACACCACAGTCACCACAACGGGGAGCCTTGACGGGCTTCTTTTGGTATTGGTAGACAAGCTTGCCACCTATTTTTTTAATAAAAAAAAATAATTTAACAATTTAATAATTAATGAATATATTTATGTATGTATTCCATGATTTTTTTCGTCGTTTTTATCGAATCGTTTATAAATAGTTTCGTAATTGGAAAATCGATGACATTACCAGGAGTCTTGACAACCTTTACTCGGTTGGAGCGGGTGTTGTACGAAAGACGACGTCTGTAGGTGAGTCTCTGGGCCATTTCAAAGAACTGAAATGTTGATTCAAGAAAATTATGAATTAAGAAATGTTAGTGATTCGTATATATATGTTTATACATCATCCATCCAATATTTTCATCTATCCATTCATTTAATTTATCCATCCATTCTTTTCTATGTATTAATCGTTTTCTCCTTCCACTCTCTTTCTTTTTTTTCTTATTTTGCACCCTTCAGTTCATATCTACATACCGGTTACGGAAAGGGAGGAACTACTCTTGTCCAGTGGTAACGCCTAATTTTACAACTCGCGGTGTTCTGCCAGCCAATTTCCTTTTTTGGATTACCAGGGCAACCCAATTCAAGGCAAGTGTTGTTGCCCTGGAAACTTTAGCATGATAATGACAATGCTTTCATTTTTTTTCTATATTACAAGATAATTTAGAAATTTATATTATTTCAATAATCTCTTGCTTGCTGCTTGTTTTCTTTCAAAAAAAATTATGCAAATTAGTTTTTTATCAACTTTTGAAAGGCATAATAAAGTAAAAAAAAAGGAACTATTGAAGCATCTAAGTTTATACCATGTACGTGACAGAATAACATATTAATATTGTAAAGGAAGTGGTTTGATGTTATGTATATGATTATAGATATAAAAAAGCCAAATATCTTAGTTTTAAACTAGTCCATTTTTTAATTAAATGTACTAATATCAGTAAAGTGCTTAAGTTCCTCTTACAATAAAACCATGATCATTGAATTCAATGCAGGTTACCAAGGGAGAGTAAGAAGCATACTTTTTTTTTTTGGTAAACCACCTTAGATTAACAATGATAATGTTCCTCTTCCCCTGAATATTCGTTGTTTTCTCTTAACATGATAATTTGTCTGACTTGCAGAAGGTTGCATGATCGAGCGAACAAAGAAAGAAAAGGTCCTCTATAATGGTTTTTTTTTTATTTTTTATTTTTTCCATGTTCGAAAATCCAACAAATCCATATCAATTGCTATGTATTCAGTGTAATTATAGTATGTGGAATCATTATTATCAACCACAAAGTATATCTTTTTATTTTGGCTATGCGGTATAAACAAGAAGCTGAAAAATGTTAGTTATGACCAAATATGGATAAATATCCACTTTTCTTAAAGTTTTGATACAAACGAAAATTATTTTTAATATATTTTAACGACGACATTAAAAAAAAAGACACACACAGAATTTATTTTATATTATAGAAAACTTTTTATTTTATTTTACTACGATTTTGTCTGTCCCCACGCATAATTTGTTTTTTGGCTGCCTGAAAAAGAAAATGTTTTAATACATTAATGAATGCCGGCGAAGCAAACTGGAAAGGGTAAAAAAAGAATATAATCAGAGCAAATGCACAAAATAGTTTTTGTTTGTATATATATGACTTTTTTTTAGTGTTGTTCTCCCCCATTTCTTTTTTTCATATAATCATCTTCTTTGAATTGAAAATAAACGAGCTTTTTAATAACATGGAAACCGAAAAGAAAGACTAAAAGAAGGGAAACGGATAATTCATGGTCATTCCCCTATTAATAACTGATGATCACTTTCACTGGTCTTTTACCTTCCATGGTGAGTTTTATTAATACAAAACAGACTTAAATTGATGTCATGTGTTACACATCATTTTTCATCATTGGTCCGCCGGTAATAATCAGGATCCGATAAATTTTTATTGTTGAATCATAATGTTGATGTCTCGCAAAATATGCTAAAAATGGTGTATGCTGCTTATCCGATTAATATTATTTCATTATGGAGAATTATTAAAAGAAGAAGGAAAAAAACTAACGAATACTTCGTTATAATATGTAGAGCGTACATGTTACTACTTATATATATCCGTTTTATAATACATTAAAAAAACATGTTTATATATATGTATATAGAAAATCCAGGGGTTTGTTGAAAAGAGCAAAGGATGAAGAGTTAGCTTTTTTGGGGGGTGAAGAGGAGAGAGAAGGAAAAAAAAGGGGTCACTCTCTTTTCTTTATAACACCACCAAGTCGGAACGATAGATGAACCGATTCTTTTTATGACTGACGCCATTAATACCTTTTACAGTGATTGTTTTACGATTTTTACCGAAAGAGAGGGAAAAAAAATGAAAGAAAGAAAATGAAAAAAAGTGGCCTTACCAAAATTTGTAGATACGCGAAAAAAATTTAGATAAAATCGATAGTTATTCGAGTAATAATACTATAAAAAGAGATAAGAAGAAAATGCAAAAAAAAAATATATCTTTTTTGCCTACAAACTAGTACTAGTACTGTCAATATTGTTATAAAAATGAAAGAAAGAAATAATGCCAAGGATATTGGAGACAACAAGAATACTATGCTTAGTAATTACTTTTGGGCAGCTAGTTTTTTTGGTTAATAAACTGGACTGCGGAAAAAAAGAAACATAAAAGTATGAAAAGCACATAAATAAATTTACATTGTGTATTGAGTTGTATGAATTAAATCAAAAAGTTCCTGTTGTTGATAATATATTTATATTGGTCTATAAAAGGAATGCATGAGTCGTTCTTGCCCATCATCAACACGCAGACCAACAATTGTGCAACCGGCATGTGCAACCTCATGTGGCAAAAAATAAAAAAATAAAGAGACAGAGTTATGAGTGCCGTGTGGGTCGGTCCATCTTTTGTTTGGCTTATAAAGAAAAAAACTCAGCTTTTGTGTGTGAGTGGATAATGTGTGTGTGTGTTGTGTGTGTGTGTGAGCATTGGCCCCCCCAAAAAAAAACTCCTTTCTTTCTTTGTCTTTCCCTCGATTTCCTTTCACACCTCTTTTTTCTTTTACTTTTTTTTTTCTTTGCTTTTCTTTCAACAACTCTTTTTATTAAACAAATCTACTCAGCTTTTTTCTTTTTATTATGGAATTTGAAGATATTGTCGACATGGATTGGTTGAACTCCAATACAACGACTGACGAAAGTATTTTGTCTTCAACAGCTTCACCTTCACTTGTACCGATCAAAAGTGAACCTCTCGATTCATTTTCTACTTCGACAGATTACTGCCACGATCCTGCTCTCTACGGATTTGCAGATCAATCTTTAATGTGGCAAAATGATTTTACTACAACCACAACAGACTTGGAAATGTTGGACCCAACATCACCGTGTAGCCCCGCGTCTTCTTCGTTACCTGATAAGCAGCAAGAGCAGGAGACGTCGCAGCAGGAGAAAAATAGTACTGTCATTGGCGCTGCACAACAAACAGAAGCAGCTCCGCAGTCGCAGCCGGTGGTGGCCCCCATGCCAGACATGGTCATGCCAAGTACTGAACATATTAAACAATTGATTGAGATTGCTAAACAACATCTCGCTTTACGTGAACAACAACAACAACAAGGTGGCCAAAAACAATTAAAACAAGAAAAACAACAAATAATATTAAAGCGAGAAGAACAATCTGAGAAAGAACAATCTCAGCAACAAGAAATTTCACAGCAATCCGGGGACCTGCAGCGTCTTTATAATGAAACCGCACCCATTTCTTTCTTTGTTCACCCTACAGCGATATCTAATGTCCCTGATACTGTTGCTCCCGAATCACTTATGAAAAACACTTCTTCCAATAAAATTACTGCTCCTACTACTACTACCACAAATATAAATACAACCACTGCAACGAGTTCCGCATCTACTCCCCCAAACAAAGAACAAGAAGAAAATGACAAGGCTTCTTCACCACCACCAACCTCTCCATCTTCAGAACATCAACAAAATAGACGAGCATCCAGTGTATCACTTGCTGGCGCAGCAGCCGATGAAGCGATGACTTTAGAAGCATATGCCGTATCTGATGGAATCGATATTAAAAAATTAACACCCAAAGAACGCCGGCAACTGCGTAACAAAATCTCGGCAAGGAATTTCCGAGTCCGAAGAAAAGGTAATAGCTGAGAAAAAACAATCAAAATAACGAAGAATGAAAAAAAAAAGTAAAGAGAAGGGTGGAAGAAAGAAGAAAAGAAATGTATTGGTTGGTCGATGAAGGGAAGAAGTGATAATGGCAGGAGAAAGAAGTGTCTACATAAATGGATAATTAACTTATTTTATAATAATAATAATAATAATAGAATATATAAGTACACTTGAAGCACAAGTGGATGATCATAAAAAGCATGCCGAACAATTAAAATCAAGGTTAGATAATGTGGAGGATGAAAACAAACAATTACGTCTTGAAGTCGATACATTAAGACGCCAAAATCAACTCTTACAGCAACAACAACAAAAGAATGTTGTTGCTGGCCCATCATCACCTGGATCGCCACGGGTATCATCACCCATTCCAAAGCCAAGCCTCAATAAAGACATTAGTATGCTCGGAAGCAAGGCATCAGAAACCTATCGACACGATACGCGTATCTTGGTATCAAATGCTGTTATGCCTGTGTGGGACTTTGATCAGATCTTTACAAGTCAACAAGACAAGTCTTCTACTTCTATGATCACCACGCGTTGCTCACAACAACAACAACAACAACCTCTGGCACCACCTGAACAAGTTTTACAATATGCAGGCTATATTTTAACCATGTTTGTACAACTTCATCGTGCATCAGAAGATGTATCATTATCATCACTCAATAATAGACATATCATTGAGCTTGAAGATGATGGTGAAGATGAACAACAAGTGAATAAGATTGATGTGCCGTTGTTACCCGATGATCGTGATTTCACTAGCGAAAGTGATGCGTGGGAGAAACCAACTGCAGTGGCACCAACATTTGCCTCTCCTGCATACATGGAATATTTGTATGATACATTGATTATGTCGGCTTTGACTACCAATACTCACACAGACAAATCTTTCTGGTGGTGGGATACACCCATGTTTCATCAATAAACAAAGAAATTTTTCTCTCTTACTCTTAATTTTTTTTATCTCCTTTTTTTTTTCAACAAACCATCACCCCTTTTTTTGTACATAACACAGCATTTTATTCTTTTTAAAACATCCCCCCCACACACATATATACACACAATCCAATCAATCAATTAGTCATTCACACAATTCCCTCTCTTTCTCTCTCTCACTCACTCGCTCAAACACACACACACACACACAAACACACACAATAAATAATAACAAACAAGCAGTTTACCCTTTGTTTTAATAATCATTTTTCTCTCTTGTGTTTTTTTTCTGGATCGAGAATAGTATAGCTCATTTTTCTTTAATCTTGTAATATTTCTTCCTAACACCAGCAACAAATACTACTCTTCTTTTATCGAAATACACGGACTTTTTTTATATTAATGAGGGGGGAAAAAAGGGTGGGGGGAAGGATTATGTGTAATAAGAACAATGAACAGTGATGATGAATGATATAAAGGGTGAAATATTTTATGAAACCTTCAAAGTTTTTGGTAACAAAGTTTTTGATGCAATACGTTCTTTTGCTAATAATATGATGCTTATCTGTTCATCTGTCATCGGATTATGTCGATCGTAATCCCGCACCGCCAATTCGTATAACTTAATATCATAATCTCTTAATGCTTTAAACATGTTTTTCACAAATTCAAGTTCTGGACTATTTCCTCCGTCTGCTTCACAAAAGAAATCAACCAAGTTTTTTTCTTGTTCAATTTCTTTCCATTGTTTTTTAGCCAAACGACTTTGAAAAAGCACAAAAATAAGATGACCAATGGCTTCTGTATCCACATAGATTTGATTACGATAGTACTTGAGTACTTGAATTACGTTTGAGATCACCAGTTCATATTCTTCTTTTTGGAATTCAATACATGCGATTTGACCCATGCTTCGATAATGCACTTCATCAAAGAACTTACCATCTTTCACTTCTTTATACATCTAATTTATATTATACATATTCGTTTGTGTTAATTTATATACAAAAAAAAAGCATGAAAAAGATGTGTGCGTATATATTTTACCTCGTAAGCATGGTAACTACCTTTCTTGAATAATATATCCGCCACTGTAACTTGAATCCATCGAATAATTGGAAGATAACTAATATTATCTTTAACCAATTGTACTAATGCTAATAAGAATGCCACAGCTTTCAATTTATAATTAACTAATATTAATATGTATGTATACATTATGATGTATAGTAATAAATAAATAAATAAAACCTTGTTCATCTGCATGTGTATTTTCAGCTGCTTGCCATGCCATCACTAAAGCGAGAGCTGCATCAAGTTTTGCCGCTTCAGTTTTTATTTGACATAATCTTTCTGCGATGCCTTGAAATGTTTGCAATGGAGGGTTATCATCTAAATAATGATAATAATATAAGGAAATTCAATATGTTTTATTCATGTCAAAGAAACATCCACCAATAATAATAACAGAACAAACCTCGATTGCCTCGTTGAACTAATGCTCTTTCAGCTGCTTGCCATTCTTGTGCTAATTGACGTGATATCGACTTATCATCCTTAAAAATAAGATGTAATAAAGGAGCACCATCACGAAGTTCGGCAAGCACTGGATGATGTCGACCCCACGCATACCATTTACCCCATATTCCGTAAAATGTGATATTTCTAATACGAATACGTCGTGCTATTTCAAAGAAATGTTGTTCTTGACTTAAAGCAACTACTCTTGCACGTAGTAACGCATTTACTAACTGTTGTTGAATAGGCAATAAGTCGCGTAGAACCTGATCGTCAAGTCCTTTTGTATGAGTTACAACGTTCAAATATTGTTCTAAGTGTTATGTTATTATTATTTTGTTTGATAATGAATGAGGAGAATGATAATATTTTTCTAGTCCTGTTCCCTTCATTTTGAGATTTTCAACAACCCCTTTTTTTTTGACATTTGACACATTTTCTTTACCCATTGTTGGACATCGTAAATAAAGAGTAGTGATAAAAATAGTTATAATGGAAAGTATGAGAATGAATAATGCTGACATTGTTATATGTCTTTGATATATATACAAGAACGGAAAAAAGGGAAAAGTACCAGGTTAGGAAAAGATCAAGCTTTCCGAAACGAGTAAAAGCAAAATAAAGTTACTTCTGTACTATTATTATTACTATTACTATTATTATTATTGTATTAATATATTATTATTATTATTATTATTGTGTATTATTATTGTAGTGTTATATTACTATTATTATTATTATTATCATGATAAATCTATAAACTATAGACCACACATTATCATCATCACGCATTCCTGTTTTGTATTAATTATCAAATTGTCGTTCCAATCTATCTAATCGCTCACGTAAAGCATTCAATAATCCATGATATTCATTTGGTCCAATATCATTCTGAGATCGAACAATTGTCGGAGGACTACGAAGGAAACCATTACTTTTGGTTGTTCTTGACGATGATGGTTCTCCATTATTATTATCATGTTCTCCTTGTTCTTCCTCGTCATGCCGTCTTTTGTTTTTATGAGATGATAAAGTTGTTGCTGATGTTGGTACAGGAGGGGGTGGTGTTTCAATACCCACTCTTCTTCTTTCCTCCGCTTCTTCTTCCTCGTCTTCTTGTCCTTGCTTTTCCCGTACATGTTCCTTCCCTTCAACACGTTCCAATTTTTCAATCCGTTGTAAAATATTCTCAAAAGTGGCATCCATTTCAGCCATCATTTCCTTCTGTGCTTCTTTAATTTGATTACGAACTAAACCTTCAATCGTTGTAGAAGAAGCTTGTAGTGTTTGCATTAAAGTAGAAGATCGACGGATTTGATCATCTAATGTAGTTTTTAAAGTTCTTGATGTTTCAATAGTTTCAAAAAGATGTTCAAAAGGTTGCAAAAATTGTTGACGTTGAAGTGATCCAAAAGAATTGGTAGTAGGTGTTTGTGGTGGTAAAGGTACTTCTCTTGCTGTAGTTGGTAATGCTCCAGTTACTGGTGGATGATGTTGATTACTATTATTATTGTTACTACTGCTACCACTACCACTACTGCCACTACCGTTATTATTGTTACCGCTATTATTATTGCTGCCACTGGTATTATTATTATTACGTTGATACATAGGAGATGCCATATATGGATAATACGCTGTTGACGACGGATGAGCTGTCAATGGTGGTTGTTGCTGTGATGGGACAATGGGTGGAATAGCAAATTCTTGCTTATTACTACGTGGTGACAAACGTTGTGAAGCTGCTTCCCTATGTTGGGATGGAATTGGAGCACGTGGAGATAATAAAGGTGCTAAAGTGTGTCCAGGATGTAACATGCCCATACGAGGAGCTTGAGAAGATTGAGGTAAAGAAGTAGATGGTCCTTGACCATAATAATATCCTTTTTGTTGTTGTTGGTGATGATGATGAGAAGAGTGTTGATTACTATTACCTCCTGCTGTATGAAGTGGTGGATGATGATTCACTCCAGGTTGATGAGCGTGTCGTAATTGATGATGAGGATGTTGATGATGTGAACTTGGTAAAGTGGGAGGTTGAATTAAACCATTACCAGAGGTACCAGGTGGTTGTTGGTGTTGGTGTTGCTGTTGTTGTTGAAGAAAGTTGGTATTGAGGGGTGCCGATCGAATACCTAATGCCGGTTGATTATTATAGGATGGCGCAAAAATAGTCAAATGACGAGTGTTCTTTCCTTGTTTTGATTGTAATCGTTTGGATAGTAAAGTAGATGGTGCATTTGAAGAAGATTGTGAACCCACTGTATGCATTGGTTTGGGTAAAACACTGCGATAACTTTGTCGCTTATTACTATTACTGGTAGTAGTACTACTACTACCACCATTTTCATTGTTGTTATCCACTCGTTGACGTTTATTTGACCCTTGTGGTTGATGTTGATCGTCCGCTGCAGACCTATTATAGACATTAATATATATTAATAAAAAGGATCATCAAGGGGGAAGGAAAAGAAATCATTTTTATATATAATAGAAATAAAGAAAGAGGGGTTAAAAAAAAGAAACAGGCGCTGTCGTAAATAATTAAAAAAAAAGACTTTACCCGCTACGGCGTCGGTCTCCATTCATAAGTACACTATTCAAGGCCATTGGGTTGGTACTATCGCTGTTACTGTTCTGATCTCGAGTAGGAGATGCAGGAACAAAAGATGGTGGTGGTGACAATGGTTCAGTTTTGACAAGTGGTGATGATTTACGTTGATTACTATTGGAGTCATGTTCGTCATTATTATTATTATTATTACTTGCACTTCTCTTTTCATTACGTCTCAAAGTTGGTGGTGTGGATTCTTGTGAAGTATGAAGAGTAGTAGGTGGCGAATAACTAGTAGTATTTATATTTGTAGTAAAGGGTATGCGATTGTTATTGTTTTTGCTGCTATTTTTAGTATTATGACTTGATGTTATTGTATCAATGCTGGACGAAGAAGCAGAAGCTAAACCAGGTAAATCCATTCCTTTCCATTGTCCCATCTTTTTGACGCGCTCAAATCGTGGCATGGAATCCAATATCGAATCAGCTAATCCAGCTGTATAATCATTTGGTTTAAATTTACAAAATTCAGCCAATTGGTATTTGTTGAGGGAGATTGCGATTTCACCGAGGAGCTTTGTTGAAAGGTACAAATCTTGGTCATCTCGATAACAATGAGGGGAGTTATTAGATAAAAGATTGGTTGATAAAGTTGGATGTTGTGGCAAATGAGGAAGACCAAATAATAAAGAAATGTCTGATAATTTATATAATACTTGATTGGTCAATTGATAGACATGAACGGGTTTTTCATCGGAAAAGTAACCCAATAAAAGTGTTTGTACTTTCATTTTATTGTCGAAACATGAATAGGTTTTTTTTTTTTTTTTGGTGTTGGTTGCTTGGTTATTGACTTTTTTCTTCTTTTCAGGGTTCACCCAATAAAAAGAAAGGGAAAAAAGGGAAGAGCGAAAAGTAATTTGTTCTTTCTAAAAAAAAAACGGACATTGAACGGTTACAGCGTTGGAAGCTAAATTTGGCCATGCAAAAAAAAAATGAGCCATGATTTTGAAAATGAGCCTTAATTTCCAAATTAAGCTGTTTGAACCACCGATCTCAAAAATTGAGTCATGCCAAGCAAATTGAGCCAAGAAAAATATGAATATATATATCTGTGTGTGTACAGGTTTTATCTTTAAGAAAAGCACCTTTTTTTTGTTATCAATACTTCTTTTATATTCGTTTCTACTATGGCACATAATAGCTCTACTGATGCTAATAACACCGCTCCTAAGGAGAGAATCGTACTTTTCCAAAATTATATGGACTGGGAGCGTGCTGCAGGAATCAACCACAGACAGAAAATGGAAGAGGAAAGAAAAAGCGCTCAAAGGACCTATTAGTAGCAATGATATATCTTCACGCCAGCCTCGTGGGTCATACAATACAAAGAATGATATTAAAGTCGCAAAAATGATCAACTTATTACAAGAGTTTGAAGGGATGTCAATTAGTGTTGCTGCACGCAAAGTTACTTTGCCTTATTCAACTGCTAAACGGCATGTTAATCAATGGAATGAAGCCCACAACAATGGTGAAGATATATTTCCAGGCTCATCTAAAAAGACCGATGCTAAATCAAAGCTTACTGATGACCATATAGTTTTTATCTTTGAAAAAAATCATGAACAACCAACGATCAGTTGTAATGATGTTACCAATTTACTTTGTCAGCATTTCAAAGGTTTGGATATCACCAGTCGCGCTGTTAATGAGCATATGCATAAGAAATGGCATCTCACTTACAAGCGTACAGTTCGTCAACTTGCATTTTATCAAAATAACACAATTATCGATGATTGTGCGAGGAAGAGAAACCATGACTATTACGAATCTCCGCGCGGATTTATTATTGATAAAACCATGCACGACAAAAGCTGGCGTGAAATAGTAGTCCGTTGGGGGAACTTCGAATTTCTTCCCATGGGAGGTTATGTTGGACTTTGTCATGGTGACAAACGAAGAGCTTTTCTTGGTTCGGCGCTGAATAAAGAAGTAATTGACCTTATTAACAATGATACCGAATTTAAAGTTCTTGTTTCCTCTGCTCCCGTACCAAATGTCCAGTCTTATAGATACTTGCGAAGCTATGCGAAGATTGCTGCTTGCAAACCATGGTCGTACAGTAGCAAAAGATTTGTACGAAATAATTTCGAGGCATGCCCATGGTTTGGCGATTGACCAACATCCGACAGGATGAACAAAAAGCTCCGGGACCGTGCCAGTATAGCATCGATTATCTTGAGAATAGCTGCGAAAAAATTTATTCTAACGACGACCGAATGAAAATATTAGAGTTAATTGAAAAAACGAAAGATTTTCACCACATATTAATTGATCAATGGGCTAAAGTGAAGAATATAGCACAAGCTTTAGATCTTATTGAAAAAAAACCTTCCACAATCACCACTCCTACCTCCGTTGAAGATAGTAGCCGATTTTGATTCGTACCATGAACCTTCAGGTGAGTGAGTGACCAGGATTACAGCCATTGTGGCAAAACGCAAGACTTCTCTAACTGAATTATTTAATACATCAGTATATCCAACAATGAAGGCTTGTAACGAGGATGTGTTGGAGGAGCTCAAAAAATAATCTTTTTTTTTATATATAGTCTCTTCTTTCCTTTTGTTGCCCATCTACGACGTCCCGGTTATCGCTCTCTTACTGTATCTGATCTTTTCGTTTTTGACCATGTATTGAAACACATCCGACGACGCCACTTGTCTGATGGTATCTTCCGTCCTCGCCTCACCAACCGCTTCTTCAAGGACCTTCGATCTGGTTTTATTTTTCTTCTTGAGGACTTTGCTCGGTTATGTCTCCCTCCTTCCCATGAAGGTGGTGGTCATCCTGGTTCACTTGGTACCATTAATGCTACTCCTCTCTATCAACGCTTATTAACCTCTTTACCGGACTTCACCACCAAGTCTTATCGCACACTGATTCATCCTCCTTGTTCAGTTATTCCTTCTATACAGCCTAAACAATGGGCTATGTTTTGGGACACATCACTGGACCATATGGCCCGTAATTTCTGGTATCGCTCTATTCATGGGAACCTCCCTACAAGCATCCGCCTCTCTCAAGCTCACGTATCCTATGTGTCTTCGGAACAGTGCCGTCTTTGTCATCAAGCAACTGACACCATCCCTCATTTTTTAATATTTTGTCCTCTCAAAACTCATGTGTGGAGCATTATCTGGGGTTCTATCTTCTTTACCAATCCTCATTTAGAACACTTACTCACATTTATTCAAGAACTGTCTCTTTCATCTCATACTCCTATCCTCGCACCACGTTTTACATCTTATCATCTCGTTGTTGGTTGTACTCTTCATACTATCTGGGCTGCTTATTGGCGCTCTGTGATCCATGGCCAAACCTTTGTTCCACATATCGTTGCTCGCCAAGCGCTCGCGACTATAGCTAAAATTCAAGCTTCTGCCATTCTTGACTAATCTTCTTATAGACGACCCTTTCGATCTACACCTTACTAACATACCTCTAAATTTCAAAAAAAAATCTTTCCTTTTGTCTACTAACCTGCCTCCCAAAGATCAAAAGAATGTATATTTATATTCCTTCTAGCAACATGTTGTATATACCTCTGCCACGACATCTGAAATAGTTAAATTGTATAACTCTTTTATCATCAAAAAATTGAATCATCTCTATATAAGCAAAGGATGATGATAGCTAAATAATAAAGAAAATGTACATGCTTTTTTTATCCTATGTTTTTATTGGATACTTCCAAAAAATAAAAAAATAAAACTATACGTAAATGATTTTTTGTCTGAACAACACAAATAAAGATATTTTTTATTGCACTACGTACGTATCTCTTGTTTGACACTCATGCAAATAAACTTGTTGAAGGATGTTGTTGATTTTTGTAATTATACATGAAGAATTTATACTTATATAAGTATAAAATAAACTGTTACCTTAGCGCCCAATTAATATTATTTTTTTGACATACGTAATGCACGTTTCTGCGCAGCAGTCAAAGAAAATCTGGGCATTAATAATGATTAAGTACGTACAAGTAAATGGCCCCCCTCAGCATATTCTGTAAGTCATAAGAAATAATTTCTTTATTAATTGATATTCATTACTCAATTACTTTGCAGCTTTTTTTTGTACACTATTGATAATCAATAATAATAAAAATTAAAAAAAAATGATGGCCTAGACTATTTTTTCCTTACTTACTACTTCTGTGCCAGTAGCGGAAACAGTCGTGCTTCCATGGAAACGGATTAGAACACGCAGCCAGGTCTCAGTCTTGCCGATATGGATTATATATTTGAATTAAATGCTACTTTATGAAAGCTTGTCAGAACAATGATTTGGATATTAAAGAGGATAAACAGACGAGCTCGTTGAATGACCTCAGACACACGATGGAACATGATAATAATATTTGTGGTATCGATGCTGACGATTATGAAAACTGTTACAATTATGATGGTTATTCCTATTATGATCCAGTTGAAGGTAATAAAAACAGTGCCACATCTGTTAACAAGAAACTATATGCTAAAACTGTTGCGCAGGATGGAAGTTCAATGAATGATTTTAATAATATGGTCAAAATTGTGTTAATGCATACATTCACGGCACGCATCAACCACTTTACTCACATATTAATCAAGGAAAATCACTTTTGGTAAAAGAAGACTATCATATAATACGTAGTCGTCCAACTAAATATAACATATGCTGTAGTAGATGTATGATATATATGCCTTCCATCAAAACAGATACGATGTAAATTCAGATCTAGTAAAAAATTAGACAATGGCAGAGAAATCAAAACCACATACGTTCATTATCTTATCTTATATATAATACAGTAGGCCTCCGTTAATTTTATATACTTCATTCCTGGCACCATGTTGGAGGCAGAAGCTGGTAAAAAGTTTAACAGAAAATAATAATAATAAATCAATGTATATATTAGTAACCGTGTAATATGCTCTATAGGGTGTATTTCACTTATAACCACCAGGATTTTACCCCAAATTTAGAGAGCTTCAGAAACATGCAAACTAAATATTTTGACTTTTTAATCGATAACATATATTTTTATGCATATTTAAAACAATTATTATGGATTAGCTTCCCAAAAATAAAAGTTGTGACGAAGCTGAAAGTTGTCAAAGTTGATCAGTGAAGCAGAGAGAGAGGAAAAAATTAAAACAACTTATTAATGTATCTTCGCAATGTTACACGAAATCTTCTAACCAGAAACATATAAATCCAATGTGCAACTACAAGTACTGTAACGTAACATGCACATTTAATAAATTGGTGTGTTTTTAGCAATTGTCATGGATATAAATTCGTTTTCTTTAGAAAAAAACAAAATACACGTTGTACATTTTTTTTCTTTGCAGATATCGTTATTACTATTATGTAGTAGTATCATTATCGTCACGAAATCCAAAAACTAAAATATCAATATCATTATGTTTTTTTTTTTTTTTTTTTTTTAGTTTTTGCTGTTCTCGGTTTTCTTTCACCATCTAATCGTGGCTCTCTTGCCACTGTGATGGTAATTTTCTTCATGGTCTTCGGTTGTATTTCTGGTTTCGTATCGGCACGTATCTATAAGATGAATGGTGGTGAAGCATGGAAAGCCAATGTTGTTTTAACAGCTGTCTTCTTCCCTGGGTAAGTTTATAAATATATATATATATATATGAAGTGGAAGGGAATGACAAGAAAGAAAGAAAAAAAACTTATATTTATTATTATTTGTAATGTTCGTGTAATTCTTGGTGGTTTGTTTGCTCTCAACTTTTTCTTGATTACATCGGATTCATCCGGAGCCGTTCCATTTGGTACCATGATCGCTGTTCTCGGTTTATACATAATTATTTCTTTCCCGTAAACCACGTATTGAACAACCTGTTCGTACTAACCAAATTCCTCGTCAAATTCCCGATCAACCCTTTTACTTGCGTCCTATCCCATCTATTTTTATGGGTGGGGTGGTATTTTACCTTTTGGTGCCATTTTCATTGAATTATACTTTATTATGAACAGTATTTGGTTCCATAGAATTTATTATGGTATCGGTTTCCTTTTCTTGGCCTTTGGTGTTTTGCTCTTGACATGCTCTCAAGTAACCATTCTTATGTGTTACCATTGGTCATGGCGAGCCTTCTTGACGGCAGGTGCTTGTGGTGCCTACGTCTTTTTGTATTCCATCCTGTATTACCTTATCAAAGTTAATATCAATAGCTTCACAAGTACTGTACTTTACTTTGATTACTCTGCTATCATCAGTATAGTATTGACTGTCTTGACTGGTAAGTGTGATGGGGGGTTTTAAAAAAATCACTTTAATCATTGTGGGAAATGAGGAAGGAGGTTTATATTAATTTATCTTTGGTTTACAGTAAAACAATAAAACTTGATATTTTTTAAAATCATTTTATTATCCTTATTTCCTAATTTATTTTAAACGAATAATTATAATATCTGTATGAAAACATCATAATAATAAACTTTCTTAGTATGTCACAAAGTATAGTGTATATATATACTCACAAAGTTAAGAAATGGAACACGTACGTAGCTACATTAAATTAATTATAATAGCTTATTCTTGAAGAAAAGATTAGCTGATATATTCATGCAGTGTACACTCTGTTTGTCATGTCGCTCTTTTAAAAACTACACATTTTTGATTGTACACCTTTTTGTGTTTCCCGAACTATGATTTTTTAAACACTTTTATATTCTCTCCTGCACATAATTATGTCCGGAAATGGTGGTGCAATTAAATGTATATTGGAAATGGTGGTGCAATTAGATGTATATTGGAAATGACGGTGCGATTAGATGTATATCAACCCCATTGGTGATTTTGGCGCTATTGAAATTGCAGAAAACATATATAGGTTTTTAAATTCACGGAACTCCCGGTACTGGTTTCAAGAGTATCCAAGTCTATTTATATTATGGCTGCAAATCACATCACAGATATTCCCTTTACTGTTGAACCTGAAGATTTAGAAAACAATTGCGCGTTACCACAGAATACTGCACTTATCAGCACTCCACGTGCTATCCAAGAATTAATTCCAAAAGTTTTTTTCAAGTTTTTATTTGTGAACAAGGTTTATATTTTGGATTCTACGTTACTTTCTAAAAATTGCGCCAAAGTACTTTTACAAGAACTCAACAAAGAAGATCAAAGAGAGTTACAACTCTATGTCGATGAACGAGACAGAACAAGATGGGAATATTTAGATAATGATCTCAAGATGGATCGTGCTGCAAAAAATATTAAACTTATTTTTTTTAATGAGGTATTAATTTGTTCCATTTGTAACATACCGAATGAATGGAATAGTTCAAACATTTTTTTTATTTTATAGCACTAAGTGGCCTGTCTCCTATAGGCAAATTGGCCGGCTATTTGCGGTACTTTGATTGAGATTACAAGAGAAAGCATACAATACAAGATGAATCAATTAATGAAAGATATTAGGCTAGATTTTTGCTAGTAGTATTTATCGAATTAACACCCTTGTGGCACCCATAAGAGTAGTAACGTAGAATAGAGAAACTTGATAGGGGATCAAGTAGACATAGCGCGGAAAGAGGACAATATCAACCAAGAGAAACCCCACCAAGGAAGTGGCATCAAAACTCTGATATGTGTTGTTGGTGTGGGGGTCGAACCCAGGACCAGTGCAGTTAGGAAGCAGCGCGAAAGCCAACTTTTTGGGGGACTAGCCCCGAATGAATGGAATACATGCCAAGTACTAATTTTATTATTGTGTTTAGTACCAAGAAAATAAAACAGAGAATGATCGTTATAATAATTTTTCAAGTAACCCTAATACAAGTATAACTGATTATGAAGCACAAAAAGATAGCATAGATGGAACAAGCAGGATTCAACAAGTAGATGGTGATATCCAAGAAACTGAACAGGTATGGTATTAGAGCACCGAAAAATGTATTTGATTTAATTCATTATATAAGAATACTAAAAAATGTTTATATAGGGTTGGTCCCTGGAATATCTTTGGCAAAATATCGAGAAAGAAGAAGAAACAGAAGAAGAGGTAAAGTATTACTTTGTTTTATAAAAAAGGAGGTATAGTAGGTGCTGATATATTGTTATACTAGATCTTTGGGTGTCACACAACAGAAGGAGAATCTTCAGCGAGTAAGGTTGTGAAACGCAAGAGCCCTTATTTATATAGCCCCTCAGCAAGTATTAAACGTCAAACCACATCATTTTATGAGAATGTTATGGAGCGATATATTGAATTTGGTAAGTTATTTGCTGTTGTCGTATTGTTTATTTTTATATATTCCAATATAACTATTAACAATCGGGTTTCATTAAAAAATAGGATTTCTTGAATTAAAATCTCACACAACTGTTAAATCATGCCCCCTACCAAAGTCTTCAATTCCTCTTGTTGCCCAAAACAGCCAATACCATAGTTTAAACACGCCCATTGATGATGACATACATTTTACAAGAAGAGGCGGAATAGACGTCGACGGTGATAATATTGATTTAAATATGGATCGGCATGCAAGACAATTAGTTGAATGTATTTAAGAGGGAAAACTTCGTGGATATTCATTTCTCAAATTGACGCTGCCCGTAATGATGATACAAATGTTTTGCAACGGTATGAATCTGTATCAGCATGGATAGCACTTGGGATCAACTTCTTTTCTGAGTGTATTTTCATTGACGAGACTGGGTTCAATAGAAATATGCATCGATCTCAAGGTTGGTCTGAAGTTGGATCACCATGCAAAATTACTACGGAAACAAAAGGACCAAACATTAGCATATTGGGAGCTATTACTGCCCATGGTGGCATTACATTGTCAAGACGAGAGGCTTGTGCACCAACAAACAAAAAAAGAAAAGTTAATGATCCAGCATCCAAAAAAGGGACAACTAGTAATGATTTCATGGAATTTATTGAACAAGTGTTGTATCCAACACATATTATTCATAAAGATAATTATTTGTCATTCTAATTATTAAAGTATAGCGTATCTTTAATTATGCTTTGCTGACATTTCGTGTATTTCCCTATTTGGACCATGATTTATAAGAACACAGAAGTCCATCTTCTATAATGATATAAGGTTACAGCTGCGTAGA